>JASFYC010000541.1:0-600000 GCA_030412335.1 Botrylloides violaceus | reverse complement strand
GTATTCAGAATAAATTTCATGTTTTACAAAAAGGTATTATTAACGAAATCGGCACTCAGAAAGAAACAAGACACCGGCCTGAAAATATGGTTAAAAAAAGTTGGGACAACTTGTGAGGGACTGAGGGTAGGGATATCGCGTAGGCTGCATGTCTCTTGGGAACTAGACAGAAAATGTGTTTTCTCCAACATAGAATCCACTTCTAATAAATATTGATGAATGCAAGATCAGCCTGTTAGAGACAGTTAGACTAATGGTTGCGACAAGTACACGTTTATGGAACAGATGTACATACAGCAATACACAGTTAACTATTTTTCAAAATATAGTAAAAAAAAAAATTCACCAACGATGTAACGTCCGACACACTTGATGAAGGAGCGGAGCTCTTGAATGTTGGAATAATCAATAAACCAAAGCAGACGTTGAATCAGTGGTGAACTTCTTTACAATTTCTGTTATTGATCGCCCCTCATCGGCCCCACTATAATTTTAAAATATGAAATATGTAGAACTAGGGATGGTACAACCTCAGTGCTCGAGTTTGACTCTGGAATCTAGCCATACGAGTAATGTTCATAGGCAAGCAATATCTTTCACCACTTGTCGTAAATCATAATTGACAGTAGCCAATGAAAACGGAAAGGCATGTTACACCTGGCTACCTGCGCATACCGCCATACACTGTTGTAGTATATGTGACTCTATCAGTTCGGTCTCTGTTTTCGCGAACGAACTCGTGTGCTAGAAGTTCATCCAAACATGAACCTAAACCAGGTTCGTACATCACTACGACATAACCTTTGTAGTCGATTAGTGGGAAGGGCTATGATAGAGGGTAGCCAACTGATCACACAAAAACGCAAAAAACATAGGACGCACAATCGATCATCGAAACGGCACGTAGGCAATTAAAAGAAATTTGGCAGAAAATAGACTTGAATGAATCTTGTAGAAAAAATGCACTGCAATATATTGAATACAAACGGGTACGACGTACAAGTGTGGCCTTTAAGGTACCATTGATACATCGCAAGTTTACCATGTAAGAAAAAGAAAGCTTAGAGTAAACTCCGTTGCCATGCCCAGCACCAATATAAAAAAGTGACGTTAATGAAATGTGTACAGTCACGTTCTGAGTTTACAAAGGTTTTGGAACATTTTTGACCATGCAAGACAAATATTGGTATTCTTACAAAAGGGAAACTTAATGAGCTCTTTATGTGAACAAATATGCCGTTGGTGCTAATCTAAAACCGACCATCATTTAACAGGACCTGCTTTGAGGGTTAGGTTGAGTAGACTAGACACTATAATCGAATCACATTGCAAGGGAACGTGTTTCAACAACTTTTTCATTGGTTATAAACGAAGACTTTGCCAGACTTACAAGATCAAAGCATGCCTCTAGCTCAGTGGTTCCCAACCACCGGTCTGGGGACTGATGCCGGTCAACGATAAAATTTTCCTGTCCGCGATGTAAACAGAATGTCTGGGTGTACCAGGTAGGTCAGTTGGCTTTAACGTTTGTAATGTAACTGCAGGGCCAAAGTAGCATGTCATTTACGATCAGTTGTACCTTGTTAATTAATTTGTACCCGGGTCGAATCAAATAAGAGCCTGTCCTCTCGAGGGAAGATTTGAATCATCGTATATCAGATATTTAGTGATCAGAGATCGGTCGAATCAGCCAACATCTGGATCAATCAAACTATTGGATTCAAACTCCCATTCCTAACTACAGTCTACTTTTCACTGCCAGAAGTAGAATCAATTGAGATAGATGGAGTAGATCTAGTACCTGCATCACTTACCGTGCGAGGCACAATACTATAAACACCCGCCTGATTTTGTACCACGGCCAATGAGCTGTGACCAGAAAGCTTATAACCTTTCAAGTTTAACAAGCGGGTGACGTTCGATGATTGACTGGTACGGTTACGTGGCATGTACTTTAGGGGTACCGGTCGGCATCTTGCAGCAGGAGCGGTTCCCATATATTCTAATTGGATTGAATGTCCCGCAGTTGATGTTCCGGCCATCTTCTTTCTGTGTTTAGCAATTGACTTATATATTCTTTGTTGATCCGACTGCAACACAATAGATTTACATTGTTGAATAGGATAGGAGAACAGGACTTACTATCGCGATACTGCATACTTACAATAGTGGATGCAGGATCAAATAAATCAGGTGGCTTCCGTTTTCTACTGGTTACTCTGCGTCCTTCCGGTGTAATACTACTCCCGCTTTCGACATTTTTACTAGTATCCACTTTTTGTTTAGTACCGTCATCATCTACACAGTCAGAGCATTCCCTATCGTACAAAATTTTTGATATTAATATTAGATATAGAAAGGGTCAATACAGTTTTAACGTCAAATTTATCGATATTCCCCAGATTAGTGACGCAATCGTCAAGGCGCTAGCTGGTAAAGGCAAAGGCTGGTTTCGAATTGCGGTCGTGCCACACCAAATATATTATGAAAAATAGTGGAGCCAATGGTGGATGTTCCAAATAATAATAGAGATAAAAAGTCACCACAGATTTAACGTCCAGTACAGTTTATTGGAATATAATCCACAAGTTTTCAGAGCTGCGCTCCTTCATCAGGTGAAGATGGAATATGTCAATATGTTAAAATTGGTATCTGGAGCTCCCCAGCTAGGCACCAATAACATGGGTGTAGTGTGGCGGGGTGGCTCTGGCTTAGAAGAGCTATACAGCTATTATCAACGTTCCCAGTCCAAAGAACGAAATAAATGTGTTTCATCCTCCCTGATTGAGCTCAAGCCAGCCTGACCGTCGATAGGGTAAAACTGTAGTAATGATTTGGTTTGAAAAGAAAATCGATTCATATTTGGAACACAAATGATTCGATTTGTCAATGCATAGTGTGTGACCTATGACCCCAGCAGTAAAAAAATCAGCTCACCACAAAGAATATTTGGACACAGGGTTTGCTTTCAAAGGTGGATCACAGCAACCCCAATGATAATTTTTCTTGCAAGTGCTACATTGTACAATATGCTTTTGATCCTCGACGCTATTACACACCGAACATTGTCTGATTATTTTCGTCTCTTTCCAATGTTTCTTCTTTTGTGGCGTTTCCTCGTATTTTTCAGCTGTCAATACGCCGCGTTCCTTACTCTCTTTGAAAGTGTTTTTTCTCATATATTCCCCGATTGACATAGCTTTGTTCGCAGAAATTGCATTTTTTGGCACAAATCTTACAGAAAAAGTATCTTTTCCTTGAGTAGCGGCGCCCGAAGAAAGATTTGAGGATGGAATTGTCACCGTTTTGCCATCTTTTGCGAGCAATAACCCTGCAGTCAACATTTTCGCTGACCAAGACGTTCCTTCCGCGGTGGAGATTTTATATAAAATTTTCTCACTTGTACTAGGACTAGATGCAACATCTTTTGACGTTACAATCTTTTTTATCTGCATCAAAGAACGTTCCAATTTGTCGTCAGTAGTGTTTCGTCGCTTCTTACCAACAGCACTTACAGTCGCGAGTTTCTGTGCCATCGAATTGTTACCATGAGTACGCGACGGTACGGTCAAAGAGACAATTTTAGCTGCAGTCTTTGAAGATGTGTTCAAAGGCATAGTTGTCATTGAAGTTAAGTTCAAGGACAAGTTTTCACGACGATGCTTTGATGTGATTTTCAAAGAGCTCTTTGAAGCGTTTGAACTTGGATAAATCTTTGATCGGAAGGTACTCTCAACTTGTCGCATGGCAGAATTATCTGCTGTTACTTCGCATTGACTTGTGGAAGGGGAAGAACTTTTATTCTCGACAGGGGATTCGGGGTAAGATGCTAGGATTTTTTGGACAGCCTTAGTTTTAACACCAGTTGTCTTTGTACGCTTAGTTGAGGCGTCACTGACTAGGCTAACAACACTAGCTTTCTTTGAAATCTGTCTGGTTGTTTTGATATCATCTGATGGTGACGTATTTGTGTTAGTGGCCGCTAAACACCCGTCATCATTATTGTCCACACCCTCTTTGCTCCGTATTGTCTCAATTTTTGTTGTTTGGTTTGTGCCCTGTGACGTTTTAGCCGTGACAGCTTCAGTGGAAAGGCTAGGCCGTGACACTACAGATGTCTGTGTAGCCATTTTCGATGATACAGCCAAATGTTTTATTCGTCCTAATCCGGCAGGTCTCGACCGCTGAGTAACTGGGAATGCTTTTTTCAAAATAATAATTCTTCTTTCAGACTTTAATTTGGGCTGCTGCAGCGAGCTTCTTCGATTAATAATAGGCATTCTGGCCGCTACGCTCAAGTAATTATCGCAAGAAACGCCGAGTTGTAAATTTGACGATTCCTTTGTACCGACACCGCTGTTACTACAATGACTGTGCGGTTGAGATTTATCATTTGATGTTGCTGGTGTGTCAGACTTGTTTTGAGAGAATCGTTGTTGTCTTGCGAGGTTTTCAAACGCTTCACGTAGCTTTTGTTGGTGTTCGTGGATCAATTTGGAATGGCCGGCCTACAAAACGAACCAGTCACTGCACATGCATAATCCTGGAAATTAACACTGTCATCGATCACTCCCAGGGTTGCTAGATTACCAAGATTGTGGAAAACAAGAATAAAAAATGATAACAAGAGTGTTACATTTGGCTATTTAGTGTCATTTGGGTAAGGAAGGCGTGGCCTAAAAACCACAGCCAAATCGTGTGTCGGTACCAGGTAGGCTTGTATGTATGTTATTCCTGAGGGTGTGCAGCCTTTCAGCTTCCAATTGGACAAATATTTCGGTGTACAGTTGCCACACTTCTGGGCCACCCAAGGAGAATGCGATTATTGACAAGTTGAACGGGTGAGGACTATACCAGCCATACAATTTGGAGGGATGATACCAACCAACATTGTGCTTAAGTTCAAGCTCAAGCTCAAGCTCAAGCTTAAGTTCAAGCTCAAGCTCTGGAACAAACTTTGCCTAATTAGGTTTGTGCTCGGATCGAATCATCATCATGACTGGAAATTTTTCTCTTGCATGAAGAAATGTTACAAGTTGACGACAAACCGGGTAGTACGAGTATATAGTGTATGAATCCAATGCTATGTCTTGTAACGTGCACTCGACGTTTGGCAACGAACTCGTACCAAATATTTGTGTTTGTCCGACCGAATACAAACTCTTTCTAGGTTCGCATCATCCCTAATAATTAGCATACCAATATCCGGGGCAGACCTAGTAGGTGATGGGATATGTTGAAGGGTGGAATAACAGAATAACCAAAGATGAGAAAGAAATTTGTGAAACTAAACAAGAAGTAATGCAACTGTCGTATATAAGTCATAAAACACAACCCCCACAGATTTTCACCCACCACAAACGTGACTAACACAGGCTGTGATTAAACCATACCTTTGCATGTAAATCTCAACGAGCTCACTTTTGATAACGTTTCACAAATCCTGTTAAAAATTCGTCAATTGGACAATATGAACAGACCCTCAGGTTCAAAGAACTCACAATAATTACCACTTTCAATGGCTCGACTAATTCTACAGTACCGGTACTTGCGAAGAATTGTGATCAAATCGATGGCATACGATTAAGCTGACACCACAGATTCACTATCCACCCTAATTACTTAGTTCACAACTCACAAGGCTTCAATCTTTGTTCCTTATCATCTACTTAACTTGCTTCACAATATTTTACTGAAACATAGCAGGAGGATAATTTTTTATAGTTTATAAAAACTGACATCCCAGATGCAATATCCAGCTTTATATATTGTATAACTTAGTCACAAGGCTTTGATCTCTGCTCTTTCATCATCTACTTCGTAATAAACTGGCTTCACAATGCTATACTGCTTCCTCACACCCGTAGTGTTGTGATCAAGTCAAGTCATCGAGGCCAAAAGTCTAAGCTGCGTCCCGAGTTTTTTAAACATTTTTAAATTCGAGTCTCTCGAGTCTAGTCATTGAGACCAAAAGTCCAAGTCAAATTCGAGTCTTTCAGCATTTGAAAATTCGAGTCACAAGCTAAGACGAGTTATTGAGACCAAATGTCAAAGTCGATTTTGATTGATTGATAAGATTGATGAATCGAACCACGAACCTCTAGGGCGAGGCCAGGTCAGGATCTTAACAAACTGAGCCAGCGTGGAAATAATAGAATGAAACCACTTCACGTCATACATACCATTTCTCTCTTTATTTCTCTATCAGGAAATCCGATAGCCAATTTTTCAGGGACTCTTCTAACACGTCGCGTAGCACGTCGACCATCAGTGCAAATGAAACTTCCTCTATTTTGAATCTCGCTATCGCTAGACGATGAAGTGCTGCTATTAGCGCATTCTGAACATTGCCTGTTGAACAAAATCAGGATAACAAATATACCGAAATAATGGAATAAAAAATTTACTGACCATAGAGCGTATTTTGTTCGCTTCGGCATTTGCGTGAGTGGTGGATCCAAACATCCTAAATGTTGCCATTCCAAGCATACGTCGCATTTCACCAGCAAATGTTGATTGCGACGACCTTTACAAATCCCACACCGTTTCAACCCAATAATAGAATCTGAAACGTATTAATGCTGATATTTGAATCACCCCGACATAATAATAATACTCATAAGCCCCTATGCAACGGGCACTGCGCTTGGCCAATGAGTCAGTGTGGCGATTTAGCTTGGAATAGACACTATGGATAGGGCTCATCTCAGTCAAGTAACAGACATCGGAGAAAATCACATAATTTGTAGGTCCATAATGGACCTTTCTCCAAAACAACAGCAGCCATGGCGAAGTCAGTGGATTTATTAGTGTTTGATATAGGGGTCGTCTGACTTATCAAGCCGACCGATTATCGAGGCCACTATTCGTATTTTTGCGATTATCGGTATCGGCAGTTAATCAAGTAAGAAGTCAATATTGGAAAACGGCCTCAATAATTGGCCTAATGCTAATATCGACTTTTCCTGATTATTGAAGCCAATATTCATGATTTTTTGTATCATCGATATCCATCATCAGTCATGCGAAAGGCCGATTATAGTATTGGCGTTGAAAAAATCAATATCGGTCAATCTCTAGTTTGAATAGGGAACAGACACTGTTAAATAAGAGCATCATCTCGCTGAAGTCAAAGACTTCAGAAAAAATTACATTATTTTAGATAATATTGGACTTTTCTCCACAAAGAAAGGGGCCCGAACAAGTTCAGTGAGTTGATTTAAGGCTAACCCTATTGTGCACTGTACAACAAGGTACCGGTACACCTCAAGAACGAGGTGGGATAAGAATTTTATAGTAGAGCTGATACCACAATTGAAGAGCACTACAAGAAAATGTGAGTGGAAAAATATTGATTATAAATATATAATACCTGCATCTGGGATTGTTATCACGCCAGTCATTGGATTGGTCACAGGTTTGGGAGATACAATTTTTTTTGGTGTAGCCAACTTTCGCTTTTTTGAACTGAAAATTTAACAACAGTTTGACGCACCTAGTTGAATGTGTGGCAAATGGCAAGATTGGTAAGGTCGTTGGCACATGCCTACCTACGATCGGACAACTGGCCTGATTTCAAATTGTCCATAATCGAAGACAGAAGATATCTGATATTTTCAAATTCTTTTTTCAGTTCTGTGTTCTCATTCTCCGCAGATATCAGCTTCTCTCTCGCCTGGACATTAATTAAATCTGCGGTGAATTTTTTACCTGATGAAGGAGCAGAGCCCCAAAAGCTTGTTAATGTTATAATTCTCAATAAATCAAGGCTAGAGGTTAAATCTGTGGTGAATTTTCTTTATGTAAAAAATAGAAAAATGATCTGCTAAAAATAAATTAAAAACACCTGTACCTCATTATATCTCAATTTTTCATATTCTTGTTCTTCTAACAAGTTTTCCGTCATCTTCATAGAAGTCGCAAGATGTTCCTTTTCTTCTTCAATTCGAAGTTCTCGATCCATGAAATACGCCGCAAATTCCGTAGTCAGAGACGGTGCTACGTTGTGTTTTTTCCGAATTTCTGTCGACTTTGGTATAATCAAAGCTGGGTGCTACGAAAAACGATGTTATATTATTGGAAATTCACCTCAAAAATGAAAGAAATATCGTCTTTCGTATGCCTTTGTCAGGGCAGCCACACAGAAGTCACTGCTTGGTGGCCTCTTCCAGATTCTTCAGACCAGTCATTCCATTGGGTGGTTTGTACATCGTACAGGAATGGATGACACGGTCTGCGGTTTGCTCCTCTGCACCAAACTCGAATACCGCACTGGGAGGGAGACCCTACTGCCGGGTTCGGATATATCAGGGAGGACTTGAAGCATCCCACCCATGTTCTGAGTCAATTCAGACATGTCCACGCCAGACCCAGCAGATTGAACTCGGCTGGGGACATGTCAGGGGCGGGGAAGTAGAGGTGGAGTCTTGTATTCCCACTCTGACCTCCACTTGCCGTCGGTCCAGTCGGCTGCACCGTTGTAGGTGTCCAGGAGAGAGAGAGAGAGAGTGTGTACAGCAGGCACAAATGGATGTCTTGATTTCAGTCTTGGTGGCTTGTTCGTACGGTCTCGTGACCAGGCGTGATTTATCGCACAGGGCTATAAGACTTGTGTGGGTGGTGGTGCCAATACGGAGTAGCTCAAGAGACTGGATGGCAGAAAGGACTTGTAGCCATCATCTTTTATGAAACTTACCTTTGTATTGATTCTGTACATTTTCTCTGCCTTCCAGTTCAGCAAGTTAGTGAAATGAGCGTCTGATGATAGTAATCTCGGTGTTTGTTCTAACGATGATCGTGGGCTCGTGAATGATTTCTGTCTCTTCTCCCTTGCCTCACGTAATTCCTTCAATTTCTTGCTGATCGGATACTAAAAAATATGCCAAGATTAGAAGGGCACGGTATTCCATAACACAATTTCTATTTTAGCTGCGCTCAGTCCTTATCACTGGAACTACATCGCCTTATGAGGAAGGTGGCCAATCAATCATGTTCAATACATGAGTTGCAAAATAGTGGACTCAATGGCATATGACCAAAATAGTACTACTGCATAGAATAAGTCACCTCAGATTTAACGTCTAGTTCAGATCCAAAAGCATGTGAATTATAATTATATCCTAATAAGCTGGATGTTAAATCTGTGGTGATTTATTTTATCTATCATCATGAATTTACACCGCAATCATCGTAAATACCATAAACTCTTCTCAACTCCTACCTTGGTTTTTGAAGCTCCGTCCAATTCTTTTCTCTTCAACTCCCGCGTCTTTTTTTCAATGAGGAAAAGTCTTTGTTTCTTTTTTATTTGCTCTTCTACGCAGTGTAGCGGGCAATTGACGATGTTCGCTTCAGAAGTATATTCGTCCGACTTGGGTCGAGAGAGCAAACCGTACTTTTGTGCGCAGGTGATATGTACCGATGATTTGCAAAGTCCCGCGTCGCATTTTACACAGATTCCTGAAATAAAGAAATTCTGTGACCTTTCACCTGATGATAAAGCAGAGCTCCAAAAGCTCGTGAATCAAGTTTTACAATAAATCGGGCAAAACGTTAATTAAAGCGATGGGGTCAATTGTCGTTTTGAATTTACGGCGTTTTAAACTGCTTAGGTTATCAACGCCAGGTACTCGATATGATAATTCCTGTCTATAACCTGGATCACTATCACAACCACAACACTCTCCCGATGGGCCCAATGACAGCGAAGCAGGGAAGGAATGGACACCAATTTCAAAGTCTTAGGTTTGACTTGGTCGGAAATCGAACCTGGAACCTCCCGATCACAAGGCAGACAGGTGTACCACTCGTCCAAATCAACGATAATGTGCAGTATCTCCCCTCCTTCATTATGACATTAACTTGTCAGGAATGATATACCACAATTCCCCTTAATTTCTACGAGTATCACCAATTTCGATTTGCATTAATTGATGAAAGATATAGTTTGCCAGAGAACATTAATGGTACAGCAAATATATCATTAGGTACTGGTAATAAGATTTCTTTATAGAAAAGTTCCAGGCACGAACGTCAAAATTCAAAATTCACACAAACTCGAGCACAAAGTTCAAACGATCTCTGCTAGTTTGGCCTACCTGTTTTAGCCACAAGTCGGTCATCACAGAGTAGGCATTCTTTGGCGCCATAATGCTTTTTGCTCAGTTCTTCTGATAGAATGTAAAAATTGCTGGGATTCGTTCGTGCCAATGGTGGAGAACTCGACAAAAATGTTGACAAAATATTCCTGAAAAATATGTGATGAAAAATATGGATTTATAGCGTTTTCGGTACACAAGTACTACGCCCTGAGGTCATTAGCTTAGTATGCGTGTTGGTACCTCTGGTTTAAAGCCAGGATAACTATCTCACCCCGACAATACTGACTACCAATCAGAGAAGGAACCGATAACAATTTTAAAGTCTTTGGTTTGACTCGAACACAGAACCTCCCGATCAGAAGGCGGACAGTCAAACCCCTCGACTCTAATGGCTGACGATCAAGGCTAAGACAAAACAAAGTAAACCTTCATGAAAGGAACATATACCTGGCGCATATAACATGGACCCATCTTCCGCACTTTGTTTCTTTCATACACCCAAACAGATTCGGGCAAAACTGACAAACCTACGAGCAAGATACACAAATTTTAGAATCTTTACTTCCTGACATATTCTTTTGCCTCTTCTTTCAGTGATCTAAATGGCAGCAGTGGCATTTTCTGCAGTTTTCATGATTGTTACCCTCCATTCCGCTTCTTTTAGTTATTTGAGTTGCGTCATTGGCACCGGCATTCACGACAGATAGCCTTCCTACCATAACAACAAAGAAGTACGATTACGTACCACATCACTACCACCGTACACGCATGCATCACAGATCCAAGTATCTGATGTCGCTATATTTCTGCCGTACCAATCCGAGTTATAGCAGTCTGAAAAATGCATATTTGATTTGGTAGCCACGTATAACCAGGAATGTACTAAGAGACGTAGAATGAAGAGCACCATCGCAGTTCTATCTCCAGTCCAAGGGGAAATTGTTGTAGAAGTTTTCAGAGGTTAATCCCATTTGACGCAATGCAAAACAGGTCGGTTCGAGCTGTGATTTCAAGGGTTAAAAAACTACCTGTTTCGCACTACACCAAGAGGGACTACGAACGCCATGCTGTCATGTTCTACTCCAGTGGGGCAACACAATGCCACGTTCTGCTCCAGTGAGCATCGCAAATCTTAGTGCGAAAGGTCAAAAGCACAACTAATTCATGGACATAGTTAATGGAATTTTTTTCTTAGAGTTTATAAAGAAAATCACAACAGATTCAACACCAGCCTTGGTTCATTTAATTAATTATTAGAATTAAATTAATGTTAACATACCTTGATGTACAGAAATTGCACAGATGCTACACGTTAGGAGCAAGTTAGCTCTTGAGGACTTTCCTTCATTCAAGCAAATGCTGCAGACTGACTTTGGCAGTTTTAGAATGCTCTTCACCTAGAAAACAGAGGAGTATTCACCATGACCCCATGAGGTTACAGGCTGTGATTGGAACACCGAAAGGAATATTTTAAATCACTTTGAATCATAAAATATTTGAAAATTTCGCTCGAGCGGAACTCTGAACTCTTGTGAATGTTTTAATTCCCGACAAATACTGGACGTTAAATCTGTGGTGATCTTCTTATTGATCGTCTGCACTATATTCTTCAAAATATTCATAGCGATTCGATTCCCCTTATGAGCGATTGGGAAGGGGCTTCGCACTGCTCGCAGTTTGCCCATGTTTCCTGACAGACCTATATATATATAAGTAAATCAAACTTACCGCATGCTCTGATTGCGTTAAACGCTTTTTAGCTTCCAACAACATCTCTTGCGCTGTGGTACCCATTCCATAGTACTTCGATTTGATTTTGGTTGTTACTTCGTTAAGAGTAACACTGGTTGAATTGAACTGTCGACGTTTCCTTTTGGATCGTACCGGTACCGTTTGATTTGAAGTTCCGGGTTGATCACTATCCATACTTTCCTCGTCACTATCTATAAATTTACAGACACACCTCAATATGTGGAAGGGGGCCTTGATTTGGCTTCGTGATGTAATAGTAGGTTGCAAGCCATGAAATCAGTAAGTTCAGCGTTCAAATCCTGAGACTGTATCATACAAAAAGTGCCATACTACTTACCGGTACCGTGACTTTCGCTTGCATCGTCTGTTTCTGAATCTTCTTCATTAGACTGCTCGTTGTTTTCACCTTATAAACAAAGAAAAAATTTAATAGTTAAGATTTATTAGCCGGAAAAAGTTAGGCCATACTGGTGCATATTATGCAATGAATTCTGGTATTTGCCAAGAGCTGAGCTCGTGATTGGAGGTACATAGGTTTGCTAGTGAGGTGACGACTGATGAAATGATTTATATCACCAATTCATTCAAAACAGAAGGATTAGGATTGTGACCTCCTCAAAAAAATGATTTGATCACAATTTGCTTACTGTCAACGTCATCAGCTTTCTTATCACTTGATATTGTATAGTCCTCGTCGTCATCGTCATCCCCATCCGAACTATTCATCAGTTGAATCAGGTTTTGTTCATTCAACTTTATTTTCCTCTTGTTTGGCGCGCGGGCCACTAACATAGAAAATGAAGGTTAGACAGCACTATAGATACGTCCAGAATAGATACACTTACTCGACGCTTTGTACATAAAACTCATTTTGTCATGAATTCCAGCTATTTTCTCACCCCACTACTAAATATGTGATAAACATTGCTTTAGACAGTTTTGCAGCACCCCGCCATTTACCTTGACCGGGGAAGAACCTTTTCTCTGCGATAGGAAGCTTTAAGTAGTCGTGGTTCACTCCCTTCAAATTACCGCGGAAGCGACCAATATGCACCGATGATTTTAACAGTACGAAAATGTCATCATAGCGTCGATATGCAAATATACATGTAGTATTAGAAGTTATTTAAACAAAATTTCAGCACTTTATCGAACGAAAAACAGCTCCTTCTACGCAGAGTGAATAAAAACTCTGTCGCTTTGTAGATATCTATCCGTCGGTTAATCAACGACTGACGGCAGACCTCGGACGTTCAGTTTTATGGCGACTGAAAATCTTGCAAGCAGGTTGCGCCCTCCGTCGTCACATAGTCCAAACAAGATGATGACCTATGACTTAATGTTCCCGTGAGATGAAATTATCTCGGCGCGTGATGCCGGCCATCCGATCTCGCGGAGTAGAATGTGTCTCGCGTCCGATTTATAATGACAAAGACTGCATACCCGTCTGACCGTGCGGACAACCGGCCTCTCACTGCAGGTCTATTTTTGTCACAAATATGAACATACGATGGCAAGTCAAGTTTTATTGCACATACAAAAGGTCATCTGCCAATCACATGACGTAGCCTAACTGAGGTCACACGTCACACATCTCAAGGCTCACTTCAGGATCATACAGGGCAGGTAATACAATGTAGACAGAGGGTCTTCAACAAAAAAATTGTTCATTCCGTATGTCACATATTACTGATCAATAACAGTGATAGATTAAACACCTCTGATGGATGGTTGGAGCAGATTGAAGACAATTATTAGAAAATAGTAAATAGACATCACGACTTCAACGTCCCACCCCGTTTATTGTAAAACCTACTTAGTATAATCTCTAATGAGTGATTTAGAATCAGTACCTCTACAAAGTCAGCAAAATTCTCACTTCAACATGACTCATCAAAAGTCAGGCCCACAGGCCGCACAAAACCACCAAGCCCATGCAAACTAATCGAGTATAGAATGAACGTCTACGAAAATGTAATAAATGCTCAACATTACTTGAGCTAAATTGCACATTAATATGAATATTTCAATATGAAAATCGATAACATATTAAAAAATCATTGTCCTAAAAAATACATACATTGCAAACATATCACTTCAAACCTCGTCGCAAGTAACAACTTAGTAAATAAGCAAAGCAATTGCTCTGCTTGAGACACAATTGTTCGAAAATCAGCTATTGTCGTTGTCCGGATCTGAGTGAAGTAGTGCCTCATCTTCAGGGAATGTTTTTCTCCGTTTTGGATTGTACAAGATGTAATGTTGGACCATGAACAAGATGTCAAATAGAACAGAAAATAACCCGAGTCCAAATTTCGTCGGATCACCAAACACTAAATCCCATTCATCTAAAAATATAATTCTTATTGAAGAATATAGTGAAGCCGATGGCGGGCGATCATATAGATCAGATTTAACATCCAGTCTTGGTTTATCGAGAAGTTCTATACCTGATGAAGAAGCAGAACCCTGTAAGTTTGTGAATGCTATAACAATTCTCAATAAACCAAGAATGGCCACTAAATATGTGTGAAAATGTGATTGGAATTATTGAAACAAATATTCGTAATCGATTCGAAACACAAATGATTGGAATCAGTTAGAAGGCAATTTCAATTTGGGAACTATAACACCACCAAGTGTTTGACAAGTATTTTTTCAGTTTTAACACATTTTTAGCCTTCACCCACTACCAGTCTGCTGTACACCCTGTCTGAAACCCAGGAACTTATGTCATACACCTCAGCATAAGCGGCCATTATTTGATCGATTTTGCAATTGGTGATAAGTGTTGCGCCGCACATCTAGACTTCTAGAGGTGGCAATATAAAAAAAATGATTCGATTCGTGTTTGGAATAACAAATGATTTCATTTGAAGTAGTTCTGACTACTGCAAAGTATCTTGCATCATGCTGTGACTCGAATTGTGAATGACTTTGCTATTCGTATGCAACACATTTGCCATTACAAACGACTCAAGACATTCACACAAGCCAGTTAGCCAGGCACAATCTGCTGTAGTTGCAGATGCTGACAGTAGTCATGACATGCCTATCACATCATCACATGCAAGCAGTGTACATGACAAATATTGACATGTTCAAGTAAACTAAAATGGCTCAACTGTTGTTTAATAGTGCAGAAGTAATTCCAAGTCAAGTCACAGGGTCATGGTGTGATCACACATTCCACCACACAGTTGTGTGGCAATACATCTTGAATACATGAAGGAGCAGTGCTCAGAAAGCTCGTAAATTACATTCCAATAAACTGGCCTGGATGTTAAATTGTTAAATCTGTGATGACTTATTCCATCTATTACTATCTGGATTGTCAGCCATCGGCTCCACTATTTTTCATAATACAGATGACAACGAAAAGTGGCTGAGTCAATAATAAAGATGTGTTTGCTACTGAACGTTATCTACAGAACGCTTCATTGTTGTTTTGAATTTATGGTTTTTACAAAAGTATATTACTAAACACCGATTTTTATAGACCAGGTCAGTATCACAACCACGCTGCCAACACTCGCGCACCACACAGATACCAAATAAAGCAGACTTACTATTATTATACGACTGCAAAATCATTTGCAATATACTGAACGACCCTCCGGTAAAATCAAGCAGTACGTTCCCAATGCTCCAACCAATGGTGCTCTTCCGCCTGTAGTTCATCAATGCCTATTAAATACAAAAATATGTCACAAGAGTTTCTTCGTGGTACAGAACTTGAATATACCAAGTAGCACAACATTCATGGCTACAAAATTTTATTTCATCGAAGACTTTCCGTCCACCTCTCATCAGGATTAATGCCAGAATAAAGGGAGAAATGTGTATAGAGTGTATAGACAAAATCTTTTTGTCTGCATAGGTCAGGGTTGGACAGTTTGATAAATGTCGATTCCAGTAGTTTAGGATGAAAAAGTGATCGGCCATGTGCGACGACCCGAAACATGTAATCTCTGTAGTGCCAATAAACCAATAAACAAAAACACTAACCTGTGGTATGTATTTGATAAGAGTGATTCCAAGTTTTACATACGAGAGTATATTGATGTATGTTAACCAAGTTATCTTGTGTGCGACAGAGACGAACAACAGAGTGACTAATCCAACACCAATGACCAATAAAAGTCCAATTACTACCCGTGATACTCTTTGTTCGGCTCTCTGAATAAATCAGGACATGAAGAAGTCAGGACATAGCTTTTGAGAAGGAAAAACAAAGGAAGGGAACAGACCTGAGGTCGAATCCCGAAATGGAAAAGAAATCAATGTAATATATGAAATAATGATTACCGACAGAATTACCACAACTAGAAAAATCCTTAGCACGCTCAGACTAAAAGACTAAGTCATAATAGAGTCATCTTTCAAATACCGAGCCTATTTATATTATTATTTATATTCGTGATTTTTCCTTCTCAATTTCACGCCACCGTTGACAAATAAATCGTTCTCTTTCTCAGACATCCTGCATGTAAGAAAATCTCACCTCATATATGGTAGCTTGTATTATAGTGATGGCTGTGAGTGTTGCTGCATGGACAGCAAATACAACATCATTGATTTGCACTGGGTTTATGCCATCAGGATGCTTTTCAATGTATTGAACCTAAATATATATTATATATTCAAGTGAATCTACTGTAAAATTCTACAGCCTTCATGGTGTAATGCAGGGGTTGGCAAACTTCTTGCACTAATGGGCCGATTATACACATTGTCACTAATTTGCGGGTCGTAATAAAGCCGTCTATACACGCATACCTAATATATTTGTTTTCGCGCTATTTGTGTCAACACTACACAATCACTGCCCCTCGAACGAGAACCGAGATCAATAATAAACAAACTGCGCATGCGTACAAGGGTGGAATTATAACGAATTGTTCGTACGATCTGTTTTTATTCGTAGTTGTTCGCGATCCATAAAATAATGAAGGGCGGGCCGGATTTGGCCCGCGGGCCGCAGTTTGCCGACTCCTGGTGTAATGGTATCTAGGTCGTCAGCTACGAAATCGGTAGGTCCAGGGTTCAAATCCTGAGACCGCATCACAGCGATATCTAGACTAGATCTAAGGGTGCGAGGCACCACTTGTGACAGGACGATTCATGGACTTATAGTGCCAACACAAATATAATACAAAGTCTTATCGGTACCATTAAGTTTTGAAAATACCTGAATGATTGGGATGCAGAATAGTGCAATGTTGTAGATGGAGTATGCTACAAATCCAGTGATATTCAACGCTAAAAAGTCAAAATTGAGTCCAACAACACTGAAAAGCATAAAAACAGCTTAAAATGATGATCAAAATCTACATAAATAAAAGAGCATGTTTGTCTGTCTGTCTTTGCACGAAGCAACTGTTTTATTACTGAAGTTATCGCCGTAAGAGAGGAAAGCGTCTCACCCACGATTAAATGGAGGTCGCATTTTTTGCACGTCTTGTGCTGTATCCCCCGAGTGAAACCGGGATAACCAGTTAATATATAATATATTGAGATAATCACCTTTTTCTTTGGAAATTTAGAACAACTTGAGGATAAAAAGAAATAGACCACGCTACAAAGTAGATCCAGCCAATGACTTGGCTCAAAATCGTGACCGCATACGAATGGACGATGTAAATCTCAATCTTCGACCGCGTATGGTTATCACCAATGTCTGGACTGAACAGAAGAATAGCCTCGGCTTAGTTTGAAATACACATTGACTACTGACTAGAATAGTAAGTTGGTTATTTTTGACCTTTGCTGCTATTACGATTCGTTCCATCTTCACCTGGTGAAAAAGCGGAGCCCAGAAAGCATGTGAGTATTATAATTCTCAACAAACAAGGCTGGAGTGGCGGGAGACTCAAACTCGCAATTTTGTGGCCGACAACTTTGCCACTACCCAGTGAGTGCCTTAGGCAGGCTACATTAGATTATATGCAACACAACCTTACATGATATCACTGCAGTCTGCTTTACTCTCATTGACATTGAGGATGGCCTGTCCAACAAACAATCCTACAACAGGGACAGTCTCTTCAGTATGATTGGCTTTGAACACAACCTAGAATGGTAATGTTAAATGAGGACAGGTAGGCAGGACAGGCAGTATAAACTATGTAGGCCTTTGGCCTTGGTCATACTAAAGGGCGGACCAAGTGGAACATGGACTAGTGCAACTATTAAATATTTCAATGGAGGAAGTGATAGCGTTTTGACAGCGGTTTGTATTGAGATAATATTGTTATTAGTTATTAACGTGGAGTGAGTGACGGAAAGAGAAAAGGGAGCCCTCACTAGGTTTGGAACACTCTCAGACAAACACCTCCTCTATCCTAGGACACGGTGCTAATCTCTCTCTCATTGCAATAATGCGATCCGCATCCTTCAAAATCTGGCAACCACACTTCGTGCACGGTTACACTTATGTTTTTAGGCGTAGGGGTAGCGATTTTCGACAGGTGATGTTTCCGTAAATAGTTGCGACCGAGATGTGGGACGGGTATATTTGTGTTTAGGAGGTTAAATGCTATTGATTTATGTACAATTTGGGCTGGTCCTGAATGGGCCAGTTTTCTACTATAATACCGGATTACCGGTACCATATATGTATATATATAATATTTATGCTTACCGTCTGAGGCATATCAATTGGTTCACTGCCATTGTATGAATGTATATGGATAATCTCTAAGTATAGCGTAACTTCACATTTCACAGGTTGATCTGATTTGAAATTGATGGACTTAGATTCTCCAGGCTCCATCTTGCATGTCTTATCCCAAGAAAACTTTACTGTAAAACACACCATAGCTCTCAAGTACCAACAGAGCTGCGATATAAAGCCGGGGGACTTACAAAAAAATCGTTCCTATAGTCCTAAGAGCATAAATATAGCTCATATCTACGCGATAGGCCGATAGATAACATGTAGGCCTAACTGTTATAAACACGCCCACATAACTGTGTTAACATATACCTTTATTCGGTCCCTCTGCCACTGTGGTCGCAGCAATTATTGATAGGCAGACACAGAGAGCCGTTAATCGCTGTGCGTTCATCTTTAGACCAGTATAACTGCACCTTCATGTAGGTCCCTGCCAAACGCGAGTCAACATCAACTTCCCGCACCAAAGTCTTCTTGTCAATGGAAACGAAACAAAACATGTAAACATCGAGAGAGATAGAGA
Source organism: Botrylloides violaceus (assembly GCA_030412335.1). NCBI lineage: Eukaryota > Metazoa > Chordata > Ascidiacea > Stolidobranchia > Styelidae > Botrylloides > Botrylloides violaceus. The sequence goes on along the minus strand of JASFYC010000541.1, from coordinate 580,949 downwards.
AAAGTCATGAGATTTAATGCCCCTGGATGGCGCCAGAATGACTTGCCGAGTTCAGCATCATGCCAGCATCGAATATAATGATTACTTTCTATGATGCCAGCATATTCGAAGCTGCTCTTGAACTTTTCGTTTTCGACATCTGATATTGAGAGATATATAATCTTCGATATCACATATTATCTGGCCAACGTACTTTCCTGTATTTGCAGAACACGGCGTGACTCTGACTACCTTCTAACCATTTGTTCTGCCTATATAAGCCCAAGTCACTAGTAGGCCATGGCCTATTTGAGTGTCTGGAGAGTAGAGTAGGCTATGAGTAGGCCTACGCCCTACCCCCCATTGATATAATAAGCTCTGAATGGTGGCCCATTACATAGAACTATTAACTATATCGACGACAATAGCACTATCACGGATCAGTCGCTGGCGCTCCGCGCAGTAGGCTAGGTGTCGAGTTAAAAAGTTAACAAAATATTTGGGACTTCATAAATATATTATAGCATCACTTCAATAGATAAATAATCCAGCGTTCAGAAAAAAATTGGCAACGGTGAAACAGAAGTGCATAGTTGAATGGTCAATCAGAATTCAAACTGTGAACGGTGGGTCTTCTGACGCAATCCTTAGCTTTTCATATGCTCACACAGTAGGCCTATATATTATATACTGTACGTCGAGCTTGACGGGACCGATATTTTCTGAACATTATAGTGGAGAGAAAGTCTAGACATAGATAAGAAATCTCTCAGCGTATTTCAGAGTCTGAATCAGAATTTAGTAATCCTTCATTTTCCGAAACAACTTTTCTTCTCTTTGGGTGGTAAAGAATGCAATGTTGAATCATAAAGATGACATCGAAAATTATAGAAAAGAATCCGAGTCCAAATTTGGTCGGATCACCAAACACCAAATCCCACTCATCTGCAACGCAAAAAAAGGCAATTTCATAGCCGCCCAATGCACGTTGAAAAGGTGGCATGCACAGAATCAATACGACAGAGGAACGTATAGGCCTATACGTACGATAGTAGCCTAGAGCATATGTTACGTTGCCGCCCCCGGGGCCTAGGAGAATTCAGCACATTTTTACGTCCGATGTAACAGATATAGCGCACGCAAAAACGGGCGAACATGCGTAAGTGTTTGAACTTTGAACTACAGCTAATATAAAAATGCCTCCCCCTTTGTTTTATATGCATTTACCGTGCAACCATTTGTTTATTTATTTATTTATGAAGGCTAAAACACAACGAAGCTCGTGAGCGCAGCTGATAGGCCTGATAGGCCTATATTACAGAGACAGCAAAGACATTAAATAAGCCAGTTACGTTAAGACTGCCAACGTTTGAAGTGTTGATTGCAGCAACAATCAACAGGTGTAGGCTATACACCATTTTCAATATTTCTCTTTGGCTAATTAAAAATTTGGCAAAGCCTACAATACACGAGGAAAGTATCCACAATAGGAATCTAGAGCTGCGTGTTGCCATGCAGACACACGGAGCACCACATCTGCATATCTATTTATCCGAGCGTCCGCGATCGGTCGAGGACAAAAATAGCAAAATTATTTCCTTAATCCTTCTATAGGCCTATAACCTACTTTAGTTCTTACTAACATGTGACATTGGAGCATCTCACCGTTATTATACGATTCCAAAATCATTTGCAATATACTGAAAACACCTCCAACAAAATCAAGCAGCACACCTCCAATGCTCCAACCCACCGTACTTTTTCTTCTATAGTTCATTAAGGCCTGCAACAAGGGTAGAAAGATAATTGCGACCAGGGCATAGCAACAACTCTACCCAGCTAAGGATGGGCACACCGAATAGTATATATTCGGAATCGATTCAAATCACAAAAAAAAATCCAATAAATCGCTCGCAATTTCGAATCGAGATCCACCACGCCACCATCTGAATTTTTTCAGTGCCAGCACATTTTTGGACTCCACTTATACAAATGATGATGATCGATGTGATGTCATATATGCGCCAATAACATATGACGTCATTGGTCCTCCTCCATCCAAAACAAAAAAAATTGGATGCGGGTAAGAACTTCGGTAGCGTCACAAATGATTCGATATGCTCATCCCTAGCTTATACCACGCACAGACAATAGCCTACCTAGATAGGCCAATACTCAGAATATAGTAAACAATAACATCATTACCTGAGGTATATATTTAATGAGTGTGATGCCAAGTTTGGCGTAAGCTAGTGCATTGATGTATGTTAGCCAGGATATCTTGTTTCCAATAGCAACAAAAAGTATTACAAATAACCCAACGCTAATGAAAGATAATATCACAATTCCGATCCGTGATACCCTTTGTCCACCTCTCTAAAATATGTAAATAGTGTAGAATATTAGTGGCATGAATTTGAAGCTTTTTTGAATTCCTAAACTAGAAAATTGACATTTAACAGACCGCATGGCCTCATCCCGTTTTCAGAGAACCGTGGCTTGTATATATTTCTATTTTGTGTCAAATAAGAGATGTGTTTTGGCATGTCAATCACCACTATATTGTCCTATGGGGGTTAAAGGTTGACCAATTATTGAGGCCGATATTCGTATTGTTTCGGAATAATTGGTATCGGCCACAGCGGATCACTATATCAACTGCAATCCTCTGCACTCACTGTCAAGCCGAGAAGGTTATTGGTCGGGAATTGAACCAGAAAACCATCGATTGGAGGGTGGACAGTTGGCTAACATGGCTAACTGTACGGTAAGGTATTCATATACAAACAAAGTAACGGACAAACCAAATCACATCATCACATATAGCCTCCCTGCCTCAGAGGTATGCCTCCTTGGCGGAGTTAATGAACTTGCCTCGTACACAAGAGCTTGCAGTATCAAGATTAATGTGAGTATAACCGAATGAATGGAAAATACAACATCATTCACTTGCACAGGGATTACACCGTCAGGATGCTTTTTGTCATATTGAACCTGAAATGCAGAAGAATGAGCTCTTATCATCACAATATATATCCCCACCCCTGAAACATCCCTGACCGGCTTCAGTCTGCCACGTCTAGCCTGGACACGTCTCCATTGCCTCAAAATAGGGGTAGAATTCTTCTAGTCGTTTCTTCACAACTGGGCGGGTCTCGTCTCGCTAGTCCCCCTGGACCCGCCCCTGGGATTGCACTTGAGCATGACATGAGAAATATCGCAATAGTATTACCTGAATCATTGGAATCCAGAACAACGCAATATTGTAAATTCCGTACGCTAAAAATCCCGTAATATTCAATGACAGAAGATCGAAGTTCAGTCCAACAACACTAGAAGAGTAGAAGTACAACCGCCAAATATCGTTATCGGCTACAAATGTAGCTATCGGTCGGGCTCTAAACCAAAGCATAAGCCATCAAACTCACCTTTTTCTTTGGAAATTCAAAAAAACTTGAGGATAGAATGAAATGGACCAAGCGGCAAAGTAGATCCATCCTATTACATCACTCCAGATTGTAATTTCATACGAATGGACTACTTTCACCTCAATCTTGGACTGAGTATGGTTCTCGCCAATGTATGGACTGAAAATTGCAATATGTTTCTTGATTAGTGCCGTGGCTTGCAATGGGAATTCTAGCCAAATGGACTTATTGCCACGTCGCCAACCGATTTCTACCTGACTCGTCTGACGTAGAGGCGTCTCAATCGTCTCAGAATAGGGGTGGGATGCTTCAGGTACGTCCCTTCACGCCAACTGCGTCATGCGAATGTGGTGAAAAGCAGAAAACCGCAGACCATGTAATTCATTCCTATATGCAATGCATACGCCATGCGAATGGAGTGACTGGTCTGAATAACCTGGAAGAGGCCACCAAGCAATGTCTGCTGTGTGGCTGCCCTGACAGCTAGTCCGAAGAAAAGAAAAAGATTATCGAAAGAAGAGGAATCCCATGATTTGATTGAGATTTTCCTGCTTTCTCTGCCGCAATGCTACGCATTGTAGCGATCTTGGAACCGTGATAGGCCTTGCTATTAGTCCAAAGAAAATACAACAAACTTACATGATATCACTGCATTGGGCTGAGCTTCCATTGACTTTGAGAATCGCCTGCCCAATGAACAAGCCATCAACAGTGACATTTTGTTTGGTGCTATTTGGTGTAAAGTGAACCTGTGTGGAAAGAAATGCTACAAGTTCTGGTTTACCACAATCTACAAACTTCCATGGGCGATGTCTTTGATAGGCCATACAACTCCTATCCATTTTCCATGCTGGGAGGTATAGTAGTCATCCAGTGACGTTGGCCGTGGCCTGTCTCTATAGTCGGGTTAGCGAAGCAATGCAAGTGCTGACGGACAAATCCGAAAGGCTATGGTTGCATGTCACCAAAGAGGTTACCTACGTATGCTGCCCTTCTAGGCGCTAGCAGTATGGGGTAATGTGGAGGGGTGGCGTAACAGCTCATAACAGCTCATATCAGCGTCTCCTTGTCCAACGAACAAATCAAATGAAGGCTCCTCCTCTTGCAGCTCTGACGTTTGCAGCAGTCAACACTGTGACAGCAACTATCGTGTACAGGTCTATCTACCTGTCACGACACTTCAGCTACCCCTTTTCAAAGTAGTAGGCCTACTTGGCAATAGTATAAGGACAGGACACTGTTAGCTGTAAGAGTATAGGTTCTAAACTTTTAATGAATTTGAACCTTCGTCCAGTTATATTTTCCTAATTTACCTCTCCAGGCAGAAAGATCGGTGCACTGCCATTGTGAGAATGTACATGGACTGTCTTTAGATACAGAGTCACTCCACACTTTAGCGGTTGGCTTGAATAGAAATTGAGGTATTTTGTTTGTCCTGGCTCCATCTTGAGAGATTCATCCCAAGCAAATTTGACTGAAAAATGCGATACGCTCATCTCGAGAAGGCGACGGAAGTCATCAGTGGCCTACTGCCGTGTAAGCGAATAGGATGTAGTCTAGCTAGAGTATAAAATCACCACAAATTTAACGTCCAGCCCCGTTTCGAGATCTTGTGAACTTGTTTCCGAATCAACTGAGGCTGGACGTTAAATTTACAGTGACATACTTGTCTATATCTGAAACTGATCGTCCGCTATCGGATGGGCTACACACTATATCGCTATTTTGCCGTGAACGTTAAAGATGACTTACCTTGTTCTGACTGTTCATGACAGGATGTCTGTGAAACGAGTATTGATAAACAGAAGTACAATCCAATAAATCGAGGCAGGCTCATCCTTCTGTGTTTGCCAAATTGCTGCTATTACGGCGAATCAAGCAGCAAGCTAGCCACCTGTCTGACTTCAGTAACAGACTACCGCTATTACCGATACAACCTTCCGCATAACGAGAGACATTTTCCCGGACTTCAATAACCGACAGCTCTGTAGAGCAAGTTTTTAATTGCCTGCATAACACCACCTTTGGACTCAGCGATCTGTTGTCATTCAGTAGAAGCTATCGGCATATTGCAAACAAAACGCGATACATATATGATATGTATCTACGACAGACGTGGCAAATAAGATATGTAGCCTACTCGACGACCGTGGTGCGCACGGTGTACGCGGTGTACGCGGTGAAAGTGGTGTACGAAATATAGGCGCAACGAACAAAAGACGACGAACCTATTGCTTGTTGAACACATTCTAAGTTTACACGATTTGTCTTTTTATTTGTTTTCGTTAGGCCCTACTTCATTTTCATTTTGGAAAATTATCCGGATACGCAATATTTGATACCCCAATCAGAAATTTACGTATATGGCCCACTCATGGCGAGAGGCTGAGAATAATGTGTGGCAAAGGGTAGGCTATGCAAAGGCAACATTGACCCGTGTATTGTTCGCGTGGCCTTGTTTGGGTCATTTACAGCGTTATTCAGGCCATACCTGATCCACATGAATGCGAAAGAGCGTGTATGTGTGATATATATATATATATATATACTGTATATGTGGGCCAGGTGATGCCCCGACAAGGCCATGAGTGGGCCATATTATACCATGTGGCGTTCCATACACAAGCCTTCGAAACCCGACAGGTGCACCAGATAGGAACGCTCGCATTTTATACTGACTGGGAAAATATGCGAAATAAAGTACTCAATATATTCGATCCCATCTGATACAAATATCCGAATCATATATTCGAGCTCGAGAATATTCGAAAACACCGTAAGGCCTAAGGAACACCGACCGACGGCATTTTGGGTGTTCGGGTACCACCGATCATTTGGGAGCTTTTTGTGGATAATTTTGAATTCGTGTGACGCGTTGCCAGGCAGCGCATAGGCTAAGGTAGGCCTATATTACGTCACACGTAAGGCGATGAACAGAATCGCGGGTAAATCTGTGAAAGGAAGCATGTTGTTGTTGCTGTTGCTTTGAATATCGGTTTTTCAAGTGCTCGGGTCATGTGCGTCAGCGCAAGGTCAACATCTACTAAGCGATATCGATATTTTCGTTTTTCAGTATTACTGACACAGTCAGTATCATAATTACTGCTGCGATACTGATTGTAAACCAAAGTGAAATGCGAATCGATTGCAAATGTGTTACTCTCAGCGTGTAGGCTAAATGCTCTTTCGTGTGATTCCACAATTTGCATCGTTTGATCTCGATAAGAGTGGCAAACGCATTTACCATAATCTCACAAGAAACCCCCGAGCAGTATGTCTGCTCTTCGGGCCCATAAATGTAATCAAAGTAGCGAGAGAGTTAATGTTTAACCTACGCCGAATTGAAAAGACATGAAGCGTAGCGTTATGCCAGACATGTTGATAAGGGCTGAAGCGCAAATCTTAAAAGATTTCTACTAGTAAGCTCGATATAACACGGCTAGCCTACTGCCTATAACCGCTGTGAAAAGTATCTATAACTTCAGCAAGTTCGGACGGCTGTAATAATGTGCTCGAAACAACATCAATGCAGTAAGGACTATTATAAGTCAGTGAATGGTATACTCAAAGCCATATTGATAGTGATTGGAGGAATTTGTTGGATCTTGGTATACGGTGATGGTAAGTACAATTGATTTACGAAATTAGATATCTTGTTGTGTAACTTGTATGAGGCCTTATCTAGCAATACTAGCATAGAGGTTATTTTGCTGTAGAAAAGTCTCCCTTCCGAGGTTTCGACAAGGCCTAATATAAGGCGAATCTGCATATATAGGCCCTATAGCAGACTAATGTTTCAAAGTGCGCTTGCGTCGTAGACTAAATTGTCAGGTTAGCCTACTAATTTCGCCCCCTGTAATGATACATTTTCATTTGTGTGCAAAGTCACTTAACATCGTATATAGTGGCGAGAAATCGTTACCACTGGCTGTTGGGTACACAGTCAGGCTGACTAAAAATCTACGACTCTGCTTGAAATTCACGACGGTTACCTTCGGCCTTCACCTTTCCGCTTCAAATATGCATATTGATTTGGCAAAAGATTCCTTCGGATGATAAAAACAGGCTAAATTCCGAACGTTACGAATGTAGTTTCCTCGTTAATAAACATACAGCGTAATAAAATATCCTATAAAAGAGATAAGTTAGCAGAAAGACGCATTGCACAACCTAGACATAAAGACAACAACGTAAAATTCAAAGCTGTTCTACAATCAAGACCTGCGTATATAAACGACGCCTCCCAGTCGAACCATTCAGAATGACGCGAGCAAAAAGGGGGCTGCCGACAATCAACGAGGGACTAATTAATTAGCAGTATAGTATTAATCGTTACACGTGACTCAGGAATCATGGTTAAATAATTTGGGCTTCTATAGCTGCCTCACACCCTTAATCATTATTTGCTATTGCGCATAGGCGTGGGTGTGGCCTCTGACCTGTGTTGCTAAGTGACGCCTATACTTAGAAAGTGTATTTGTCTTTTGCTGGGTTGCGAATTGTTTGACCTCATGCGTATTGAACATTGCACCAATCCGTTAATAATTATTATATACGTAGATGGATGAGGCGGGTTACATTACACCACCTTCACACGGGAATTCACCTCGGGTGGGTTGGGGGATTCGTCGTTTGCTAAATTGGATCACATGAGTAATGAGTAACGTCTAATTATGTCCAGTAAACACACGACGACTGGTCGAAGGGCTCGAGTTTGCAGCTAGCGTAAAATAGTAAATACACCCCGGATTTTTCATGCTTTTAAAGCACCGAAAAAACTATATAAACCTTATAGCCCAGTAGCCTACACATGCCGTGCAGGCTTCATATCAATAGGCCTACCAAGGTCAACGCCCACTTCGAAAGGTGGTTTGACTACCCGCCTTCAGATGGGGGAGGTCTTGGGTTCAATTACCGAGCGATTCCAACCACTAACTTTGAAATCGGTATCGGGGGACTGCGAACGGTTGTAGTTGTGACCATGGCCTACACTACTTCATGTTGTGACAGTGATAAACATGAAGCAATAAACACCCGCACTATAAGCGTTGGCCTGCTGGCTCATAGGCTATTGCCTATTACCTTAGTTAGTAGTTGAAAACGCCTAAACAAAAACACAAAGGTCCAGATCAGCCGGCGCCGTAGCAGTCAATACGTAGCTCCTGAATATTTTATAACCTACTCTTATTATGTACGGTATATTTAGACATTACATATACCTACCTTACTAAAGTTCGTCTCTTATTTCAGTGCGATCTACCAGAAATGAATACCCGGAGGTGAATGACCAAGCGTTGTTATGTATGGCAGTAAGTCTGCCCGTATGGATACTGACTGTGGTATTGTATGGATTACGTGGCTTCGTGAAATCCTCTGTGTTACCAAAGCTTGATATCGCAGTATCTGTTTTATCTGCACTGGCGTATGCCGTCTGCGTAACGTTTTGCGCTGTGACGCATTGGTTCATTTGGTGGTGTGAAGATTCATATGTTGTTGTTGACGTTGGAGATTGCTCCGATTCGGAAGTGTTTCGTAACCATGGACAAAATTTTGCTGTCATTGTGCTGGGAGGTGTTTTAGCATTTGGATACGCGGTATCTGCCATATATTCCTTGTGTAGGAGGTGTATTGAAAAACGAAGGAGGGATGATGACTCGGAGGACGATATCGATGATAAAGAGGCGGAGAAATTGAAGTTAGCGGCTTGATTTGTAACGATCGCTTAGTCTGTCGCAATCAGGAAATCAGACCGGGACATTCCTACATCAGCAAAGACCAATCATTTGGCAAACTCGCTTCCACCGACAATCAACAGTCAGCTGTTATCAACCTAGGAACGTAGGAACCTACACCTCTCTTTGTGACTATCTGAGGGAGAAACTCCTATTCAGCTTGATGTATCGTGGGTGAGGTCAAAAAGACATCATAAGATATGCCTGGCTTAAGTCTTAAACCTGGTTTCCATCCGCATATATTATAATACGAGAAATGTCTAATTGGAGCGTCTTTCTCCTATCCGAAACTCGCGCCAACTACGCAATCGCCCCCTCCATAGACGAAGTAAGTCAGTGGATAAATTCCTTCTGACAAACAGGATTTTCCGTCTATTTTATGTTTTGTCGCACTGTTAGAAGCTTTTAACCCGGCATAAAATTAATATTAGGTTTAATGAGTTACGGCACAGGCCGATGTGGTACTCTGTGGGCCAGAATGGTTGCAAGCAAGAGTGCGGAGACGCCAACTCACCTCTGTTTAGCATCATATGCATCAAAATCGGTTCCGCGTTTCATGTCTTTCATTTCATATCCAACTACATACTATCGGCTCTTGGCCTACAGCATGACTCATGACTCATGACTCATGACTCATGACGATATGTATAGCACTGTAAACTGTAATAAATTCATTTGTCCAAATGACCGCATCTTTCTTCGCCTTCTACCAAGCCTACTTGGCTACTAATTTGCAGTTAGCTTCGAGTGACTGCATAGGTTTGTATAGTTGCGATAGTGAACCTGGTTATAACAAGAAGTATCGACCTTATCAGTTGAAAACGCGATAAATCCAAAGTAATGGTAGATGAATTATCGCCTTGGCCGATATTTGTATTTTTGCGATTATCGGTATCGGCAGGTAGTCTAGTAAGGAAATCAATATTGGATATCGGCCTCAATAATCAGACGATAATCGGCCTAATATCGACTTTTGGCCGATTATTGAGTCCGATATTCATGATTTTTGGATTATCGATATCGGCCAAAAGTCATGTGAAAGGCCGATTATCGTATCGCCCTTAAAAAAAACAATATCGGTCGATCTCTAATCTAAAGCAACAACTAGTAGCAATAGTAATACATGTACCAGTTCAGACGATGAAAGCACGGAAGAATTGACTAGCCTAAACTTAATCCTTGAAATCTGTCTACAGCAATTAGCGAATTGCCCAAAGCGCGGGACCGACTGCATATAAACGGAGTTGGAATTTCACATAATCTGTAATCAGCCAATAAATACGTGAAATACGTGAAACAGGTGATCTTTTGTATCGCAACAAGGGCTGTATAATGTACAATAGGCTCATCGTGAGCCAAAAACAAGTGCAGATAACAACACCAGAATCAAATCGCTATAGCAAAAGTATGAAGAATTCAGGTAGTGACGTTTGTATGTACTGTCGACTCTGACGCAGCATCGAAGCTTTGCATCTGTATATTACCTGGTGAAATTAAGTTCAGGCTGAATCAAAATGCTCGTAAACAAAAGTTAGCATAGCATAATATCGTACCGCTTAGAACCTTGTTAACATTCTCTGTACTTACTGTCGAAATATCTGCGGCAAGAAATTCAAAGTATTAATTCGTTATGGCGTATGGTGTGCTACTTTCAAGACGTTGCGTTCTAAAAGGTCATACAGATGAATCGGCCAACTTTGAGTTGAACTCGTCGCACGTCACATTATCTATTGACGCTCTGCGCTGCTGCACAATCAGAAATCTACGTACAGGGTACAGCCCACGTATGGCGCGAGGCTGCAATTTCTCATGGCCTTTGGTGGCCAGTGTGCGGTTAAGGGTATGTAAACGTAACACTGGCCCGTGTACACGTGGCTGTGTTTGGGTCATTACGGCCCTACTAAGGCCATAACTGACCCACGTGAGTGCAATACGGCATGGGACATCTGTAGCAAAGATGTACATGGGTCAGGTATTTCCCTAAGAAGGTCATGTGTTGGCCTCATAACGCGTGGCGTTCCATGCGCAAGCCATAGCGATCCCACACGCGGGCTACATAGGGACGCTCGCGATATTCTGACTGGGTGATGCTGTGACGGGCGATTAACTTCAGAGAGTAAAATACAGTAGTACTGAGGAGCTGCGGCAATACAGAGAAATTTTTATCTGATCTACTACATATTATAAACGACCAACGTCGCAAGTTTTGGTGCTGTTAGTGGCTCTGACGTATTGTGAAGGCTCTTTTTGTAACCCCCGTCCAGCCTGCATATGCACATCATGCTCGCATGATATACGGACGTGCATCGGTAATGTGTATTTATATCAGATAAGTCTGCGTAAATGCAGCAGAAAGTCCGAAGGACAAAAATATACTATGACCATATTCCTAATGAGCTCCATATTTAAAGCTGTCATAGTATTAGAATTCCTTGACTTACCCAAAGGTTTTGTATCGTCTTTTTTTCGTTGGATAAATATAAAGAAATACCCAGCCCAGAAGTTCCTGACGTTCTTCTGTCGTACGCAGTATAGTATGAAAAGGGTCAACCCCTTTAAAACGAATCAATCGTTAATCAACAAAACGAGAAAAAAACACGAAGCAATCAAATCAATCAAACAAAACAACACTCTGCTGTCAAGACAAAGTCAAGGCACGATACTGACTGTCAAGCATATCAGAAACTAGAGCAATTTTGGAAAGCCTTTGGTGTGACTGAGTCGGGAATCGGACCAGGTATGTCCCTATCAGAAGGCGTCTAGACAAACCACTCAAGACGACTGTGTCCTGGCTGTTTGGATGTTGGCAGCAACTCGAGAAACATGGAATCAACATGACAAAATGCAAGATACAGACGCTGGCATTTTAAGTTGAGCCGACATGAGTTAGCTTGACCAATCATACTTAAGCTTACCTGAAAAGCATTTCCCAACGAAAACAGCCAGCCAAAACTTTCATTTATAACTTTATCTTCGGAAAAGGTGAGAGGTACAGCAAAAATCCATGTTACACCAAGCATACTTGATATCGTAAAGATTCGAATGACTTGTTCTTTTAGTTCTGGGTCTTTTTTATCGTTTTGTCCAAGCTAAACAGAATAAGCAACTTTTGTATTTTAAAGCCAACCTTACATCTCAAATTTCTGCTCTTTGTTCGCCATCTGTTCGTGTGTGAAACAGTAGCAATGTTATCTCTTTATATCTTGTACTATGTGTCTCTTAATTGGGTGACCCATGGCCAACTACCCTGGCTACAGTTGATGAAAACCGCGTTGGACTTAACTGCGATTTTGGCGCTGGAAACCCATTTAGTCGCAACACTCTGGTGGAATAAATAATGAAACAAAAATCTCTAGCGTGGCATCTTTTTTGTGCCACGACTGGGTTGCTGCCCCTACTGCTTCATTGCCCCTAGGATTACGACCAGCCGTGGCTGTGAGCTTCACTTTGCCTATGCTATGCAATAAGTCCAGCTTACGGAGACACCATGCAAGCTATGGGGAAGGAGGTACAGGATACCTCAACTGTTCCATAGTCTCCTCGTGACGCCTGGAGCGACAGTGGCAGCTAATGATACTTATATTCAGGAATGTTTGACGCGGCTAATGCGTTTAGAGATATGCGGCAATGGTTTCGAATTCGACTCTCGTTCAAATCAAAATAAAAACTTTAAAATTGATATCCGTTCATTTTCTGCTTGTCAGTCAGTATCGGAAGAGTGTAGAGTGTTGTGGTTGTGATAGTGATCTGGGCTATAAACCGGAAATATTGACTTGGTGTACGTGACCTTAGAAGTAGAAAATGCCCTAAATTCAAAACAACAACAGCAATTCAGACAATGGACCCAACGACCTCGCCGCAATAGACATATACTCACATTTGGTCTTTTTTCGTTGAGTTTTTTCATAATTATGAAAAATCCAATAGAATTGATGAAAAACATAACCCCTATCGGCAGGAGAAACCCAAAATACAAAGAATTTGAATGAAGCCAACATAACCGATCTCCTGCGTAATGCGACACCCAGCACAACGGATCTAAACGAAATGAATCCGATACATATCGGAAAGTAAACACAAGGGATTCCTAAATGAGAAATTTATGCGGGGCTCACATATGACATGAAGCAACGATTTCCTGTGGTCTTGGGGGGTTGTGTCGCTAATTATGTAATTAAACTCAAAATCGGCCATGTGTTTGGGCCACACACGGCCTTACTCAGGCCATGGCCACATGACTGACTTCAAAACATAAAAATATGACTCACCATTACTAGCCGATACAATCCACCCCGGTTGTACTGCGGCCATGTCACCAGTGACGTAAGCAATAATAAAGGTTACCATAGTAACAGTTAATGCTCCAACATACACTACTCCACACGCCTTGAGAACGAAGGTGCCATGGATATCAGCAAACACGTGGATGAATTTTCTAAAAGCCATATACATATATTCGCTTTTAAATAGAAGAAACAAACGAGACGGAACAGAATGATCTTTCGATGCCAATAGAACGAATTTGGCAATTGGTATCCGTTCTCTTCCTGCTTGGCAGTAAGTATCGGGGAAGTGCGGAGAGCCGTGATTGTAATAGTGACCGGGGCTATAAGCCGGAAGTATTAACACGTACACCGTGAGCATCGACCTAGCGTAAATGACCTTAAATGAAAAACGCCATAAATTCCAAAAAAAAGAACCAGCAAAATGCACTAAAGTCTATTTCGACACTGTGGCACCAGAGCAGAGCATTGCTTCAACGGCTTAATCTGGCACCAAAAAATGCTCCACAAGATACGGCTCCTTACACTTACCTGTACATGACAAAAAACTCTGTTACCATCCATCCCCAAGCAGCAAGAAAGGAGAATTGTAAAACAGCGGTAATCGCCATACACGGTGCATACAGCCGAGGTCTTTGTACTCCAATCAAGAACGTAAGATAACCAACAAGCAATGAAGTACATAGATGGATATGAATTTGATTTAACTTTTTGATGCGGAGAGCCCTGAATCGAAATTGCAACATGAGTAAGGTTAGTAACAAAAGCACACACGTAACTTTATCTTTGGGTCCGGTTTGATATCATCAATCAAATTTGGATGATTTTTCAACGTTGTTCAAGCCCGCAACCAGGGTACAGGAGCATTTGACGGCAGGTATCGATATGTAGAGATCGGTCTTTTCGAGAGCGAATGTTGCACGCCACAGCAGACATTGGAATTATTACATCATTTTTGTAAATGATGAACAGTGAAATTTCATATAAGGTTTATATCATGTGACGTCATGAGGTATACCGTCGTTGCGCCCTGTCCGAAATCAAAATATTGTTGTAGGCTTGGCATCGTAAGTCAGGGACTATTTGGTGTTATTTGAAGGAATACGATAGGCCTACATCTGATATAATTGCCATCGAGTTGCCTAGATGAGTATCGACTATTGGTACAGGCGCTTTACGTTCCCACAATGGAGCACTGTACACCGACCCAAAAAATGACTATTTAAGCCAACATTCGGCATCATGTTGAGATTTACCGGAAAGACAGATAGATAATAATAGTCAAAGACAGCCCAACCACTGAAAGAACGCATCCAATTGTTCCAAGAACGGATAATGCATATCTACTCTTCACACTGTTAGTTTGCTGAAATAGATAAGTGACAGTCATGTGCATTTGCGTACTTGAGTACAATGTGCAAATAAGTTCTTACAACCAACACGGCGAAGTTTGTTGCGTGATTGCAACTGCATGAAGTATATCCAGTCATTGAAGCTGAACGGGTTTCACATCCTGTGTATTCCCACTTTCCGGTACTGCTGTTGAGAAATGTGCATCGCTCCAAAGTGTAATTGCATCCACTGACCTGGTTGTGATTCAATCATTAGACTTTGACCGGGACTAAAACTTAGACTTGATATGGATTTGGTCAACATTCTCAATGATCAGTGTCTGACATTCTCTCTCTCTCTCTCTCTCTCTCTCTCTCTCTCAAGTCTGCCTGCAAAAAGTGAAATAGTAGAGCAACTCAGTTTGGTCGGGAACATTTTAGGCGCCGCGGAGAGCTTGTTGTAGCGATGTTACTATGGAGATTGAAGTTGAAAGACGGGTTGCCAGTCCTGGGTCACATAAGTCACTCCATTCACTTCCTCCTGTGACTTGACGAACACTTACACTTTATAGACTAGATAAAAAGTACATTCGCAATGCAGAATCTCTCACTTAAACTTAGACTTAAGTCATACTATTGGTCTCCCCCTATGACTTAGGCTACACTTACACTTGATAAGACTTAGAGACTTGGAGTTTGACTTTTACTTGGGCAAGGGTTGTATTCATAATACACAAAATATCTCACCTGAGAAACGACAAGGGATGATTTGCTGCTTGTGGGAAATGTGACATTGAGTGGGTCGGGTAAGTATTGCATATCGGTATTGGAGATCTGAACACTCAAAACCTGATAAAAATAAACTTGGTGATGAAATAGCCAGTCAAAGAGTATTTTAAGCCACCGCTTTATTTCGTGGACAGGCTCCCATATTTACCTGGTGTATAGTGCTGCGCGCACAGGCCATTTGCTGAGCAACAGAGAGCAGTGCCCTGTAGAAATCGGAGTTGTTTCCTCCGGTGCACACTACTATCCTTTTATACTTAAAATACAAAAACTTACTTGAGAAATTTTTGCATTTTTTTCAGTGCTTTGTGGGAAGAGCAATGCGTCTCTATGAAGGAAAAATACTGCTTTTCTTTTGTTTAAAGCAGGAAGGCCTTGTAAGGAAGACAAAGGAAGATGTGCGAACACGGACGATGGCAATCCATTATCTGTATTTCCCTCTAAGGTTTTCATATAGCTTATTTCGTTGGCAGCGTTATCCATACTGGATGCCTAAAAAGATATTCAAGATATAGTGGAACCGATGATGGATGGAGAGAGAGAGACTTATTTTGTCAACCAGGAAAGTATTAAGTACATGGAACATGAAATCATGGTAATTGTTAAAAAGATGTACAAGAGAGGCATGGTCAGGCCGCTCGGATAACCATCTGGAATTTCGCGGAAATCGAGCGCGCAGTATACAGGCGGCTAAATGCTTCTTATAGCCCCGGTTGCCGACCCAATGTTTCTAGGCCAACCGAGTTACGTAACGCACTTTCCCCCCGACCTTCCAGCGGTTCACCGAGCATTTTCCTAGGAAAGAAATTCTGAATGGGTAAGGATACCACGATCACGATCAGTCTCTCCGAAAATCACGTGTGATGCTGACGATGTCATGGACTTGGTCATCGCTCGCGTGATAACTATAATATACACATTGAATATGCACCAATAAAGTGTGAGTAGGCCTATATCACGTGATTCTCTGTAAACGCAGTAAAAATAAAAATAAAAAGGACAAAAATAAACAGCGTCTTTCCTTCCTCTTTTACGAGGCGCTATCAGAATTATCACAGATAAAGTAGGCCTACCTCAAAGTCCAGAGAGCTTCCCTCTATTTCCATGCTTTCACCCATAAATTCAAAATGATCCGTGAAGATATCAAGCGAGTCAATGAATTTCATTCGATCCATATCATCGAGTGCGTTAGTCATTTTGCTCATTATGGATCTGTGCAAATTATCCGCCGCGAATAAGATACTGCTCATAGTAAAGTCATTGACCTGAACCAAAACGTCGACGTGGTGATACTAAACCACGAACTGTCAGAGAGTCGTCCGACATTAGTCAGGGTTTCCTTCTGTCTCTTCCTTTGCGTTAATTATATTATCATCACACTGCTAACTGTGCCAAAACCTCATCCCAAAGAATATCACTACAGATTTAACGTCCATCCTTGGCGTTGGCAGGACGTTAAATCTGTGGTGATATTCTGTACGATACCTATTGATCGTCCGCCATCGGTTCCGCTATATTCTTCAATAACATTGCCAGTTAGGTCTACTCTTAAATAAATATATGGACTGCAAGTCCGCCATTTAGTATCAGTGATTCCGTCTAGTCCGTGATCCGTTTGGTCCACCGTTTAGCATAACTCGTAGATGGCTATATCCATTACGAGAGCACCAGTACCTGTCTCTTTACGTAGGTCTACATCATTAATATTTACGGTGACTGCAATATACCGCCACAACAAGGTAGTAGTCCTCACGGATGAAGCGTTGGGCCGGCCATCTATTATCGATGATGGTGACTGACTGACTGCAATATTCCTCCATAGAATGCATTTGCAATTATGGACAGAGTGTTATAGGACGTAAATTTACTAACGTTTATGGTGACTGCAATCAACCATCAGGGTTGGGTGATTATCATTACGTAAGGGGTGTATTGGGCACACATTGATTAACGTTTATGGTGACTGCAACGATGTCGACAAAAGTTTGTTGCTGATGTTTTACATTGTTTGTCGATCTTCAGCAGACAAATGCACAAATTGCTGAATTACCACAGGCCTGCACAAAATATTCTGAAATATTACAGGTCACAGCTATAAATGACAAGCAAAACAAGATCATAACTCTCCCCGATTATAAGCAGGTTATGATATAAAAATCATACTAACCTCGAACCCATTTATCATAACGTTCTCCGCTAGATAATCAAAAACCGATACAAAATCTTGAAGGTCAGATGTAGTTGAGTCCTCAAACGTTGAAGATATGACAGCCATGATAGCCATGACATCAGGAAGTTCGAGCTCCGTCACGCTTCTGTTTCCAATCTGAAGATCGAGTGAATACAATTCATGACAAGGCCTGCTACGGATCAAGATATTATGTAGGCCTAATCACACATGCATTACCCAGGAACACACAGAGGAGAAAAGTTGGAATTCTGAAGCTCCATGGATTAAGGAGCCCCAAAACTTTAAAGGCCAAAATGCATTCCTACGCCAGGGCCTGTAGGTTTCTCTAAGCGGCCTTATGCGTAGTACCCACTGTGGACCACCCTGAACTATATCTAGGGACGATCACAAATAGGAGGCCAAGATCTACGGATATGCCTACACATGGTATAGACAAGGATACACGCAGGGTCGTCCTATAGGTATACGGATCCACATGGACATGGATAGGCTACACGTACGGGTAGGGCATTCCTGTGCCTACTGAGTCACTCAATAAGAGGTCTACCTAGGGAATTGAATACAATTCTCACTTTTTTTAAAGCATCTCTGGGGTTCTTTGGACAAAATATCTCTTTGAGAGAATTGGGATCGTAATATCCGGTCACGAGTCCTGAATCAATCTGGGTTTTGCAAGGAATCGAGGCTACATATCCAAATTCTGAAATTATGAAATCGTCATGAAACCAAAAGAACACGTAGGCCACTGTTTCATGGCCTCATTTAGGGTTTTCAGACCAGTCACTCCGTTGGGTGGTATAAAATAGTACATGAATGGATAACATGGTCGGCGGATTGCTCCTCTGCACCACACTTGCATGCCGTACTTGGGGCGAGACCCCAATTGTGGAGGGACGACTTGAAGCATCCCACTCCTGTTCTGAGATGATTGAGACGCGTCCACGCTAGACGCGGCAGATTTAAACCGGTCAGGGACGCTTCAGGGGTGGGAAGTAGAGGCCGAGTGACGTGTTCTTCTGTTCTCACTCTGACCTCCACTTGTCGTCAGTCCAGTCTGTTGCGCCGCTGTAGGTCTGAAAGAGCGTGAGTGCAGCAGACACAAAGTCAAGTAGCCTACTAATCAGTGATTAATCTAATCCACATCCGTTAACTTCCTTTAAACAGAAACTGTTTTACTCGAATTCAAGCACGTTTCTTGTGAATGCATCCACATTCCTGGTTTTGCCTCTCCAAAAGTCCAACTCATGTTTAATGCTTCGAGCACGTGGGACCGAATCGTGGATGGAAAGCATGCCACAATATTAGCTGGAAAAAAGGCAATGTGATTTCCTGTTTGACTGTCCGTCTCCTAACTGGGAGGTATAGTGCATGCTTCGAATCCCAACCAAGTCAAACCCCGGTATCCAAACAATGGCGTATTTCTGGAACGTGTTACGCACGGAAGGCTGAAAATCTGTGCGGAATTAGCAGCTGGATAGTGTGGAAAAATTGACATTTGTGCACTTTGGAGTGAAAAAGTGGACTTCAGGTGCGCAAAAATCACGTAACAACCTAATTCAGTTCCAGCGATGGCCACAGCATACCAAAAGTGTTCAAATTCTCGATTTTCCACACTAGCTAGCCAATAATTCCGCACAGTTTTTCAATATGCTGTACGGAACGCGTTCGAAAAATACGCCATCGTTTGCATGGATCGTTATAAACCAAAAGTATTGACACGTGTACAGTAAGCATTTGACCTGGTGTAGGCCTAGCCTACATGACCTTAGTAGTTGAAAACGCCATATGAAAACAAAACAAACAACAACAACATAGTAGGCAAGAAGGCAAGTCATATTCTAATATAGTTACCTGGCATTGGTGGAGACACCGTTATATTCCCGTATCCGGGTCCATATTGAAGTGCATCTCTGTGTAGGCTTTGTAGTTGACTAAGTGTGAACTGTTCTCCCTGGTAGTAAAGAGGTGTTGTTTCATACCACACTACTAGTGAGCCATTTGTGATTCTTCGTATTGTAATAATGGCTTTTTGATCAACGTACGACCTTATGATCTTGTCAGCGATCGTATTCGCAATCTCAGAGAATTCAGGCGAACTGATGTTCTTATATTCTGCTTTGTATGGAAGTCCAAACGTCTGTTGCACCAAAATCGGTTCTAGAGTAGTTTAAAGAGAAAGAGAGAGTGAGCGAGAGAGACATTTATTTCTACTACCAGCACCATGTAAAAGAGAATGTTATTCACAAGTCTAGATGTACACAGTAGGCCTATAATCAACCAAACCAATGTGATGATGAAACATGCAGTAGGCAGACAGAGAGTGGCAATACGACCATCGACTCAACCGGATGAGGCCACCAAGCCGGAGATGCTGTGTGACTGCCCCGATATCTAGTCCGAAGAATGCCATACACGTACGAAAGATAAAGAAGAACGGGGATATCAGTCGTCAGACTCGGAAGTTCTCATTATTTATTTTGATCTCTTCTCCCATCTAGTGGGATAATTTCATTATCGTTTATTGTCGCGTGATGTCTCTCAACTGTGACCGATCATCAACAGCTCCGCTGACAACAACAATCGGATCGAGCCAAAGTTAGGTCGAAGCGTGGTCGAGGTTTGTGTCCTACATACTGTTTAAGCTATGTGTTCTGTCAAGATTGATTCACGGTAACCAGCAGGTTAGCCTATATAATATACACTGTGGTGTACGTTGCTGGTGATGGTGATGGTGACGGATACACTCGGCCACACAAATTCACCACCAATTCTTGCTACCCAAAACAAGTATAAAATAACTCACTTCCACAGATCATGAGACTGCCATCCATATTCGTAACTTCTGTGAATCCAGTTTTACAAGCGCAGTAATATCCACCGATGGTGTCAACACAGTCAGAGTTCGGTTGAGTCCAACAAGGATGTTCCGTGTCACTGCACGTAGGAACTGCGAGAAAATCTGTAACAAATGTCTCTAATTCCTCTGAAATATAAACGTAATTCACCAGTTCATTTTTATTCAAGTCACGGACTATAGGATAAATCTATAAGGCTTCGTAGCCAGGTCATTGGTTCACATAGACCAAGTGGCATGCTTTGTAGTTCCAGCAGTAGGCCTAGTTATTAGTAGCTAGCCAAGCTCCACCACCTTATTGTTGTAGGTGACTCCAACACACGGTTTGGCCACTCTTTTCAGTATGGACACCAAGAACATTGGTCAACCATATATGAATGGTCAATCGCCCTGCCAATATAAAGAGACCTTCGACATTCCGCTTCTCCCAAATCTACCATACTCAGCTGAATTGAAGTTCTTTTTTCGTAAGGGCTTCTTCAGACTAGAAGTCAGGGAAGCCACTGCTTGGTCACTCCATGGAAGACATGATCTGCGGCTCGCTATTTTACATCATATACTCCCATCCCGCACTAAGCGTTAGAACCCACACTTGTAAAGAGACGACCCTAGCATCTCACCCCGGCTGCTTCGAGTCGATTGAGACGCGTCCATGCTAGATGAGTAAGATTGAAGCTGGCTGGGGACGGGTCAGGAGTAGAGAAGCAGAGGTGGATGTACTACCATGCTTCTAATTGGTATTCTCTGTCAATGTAGGCCTACAGTAGTCTTACCTTTTGCTGGGAGATTTGGCGTTGCCAACCCTTCGACGAGAGGGAAGGGCAATTTCGATGTATTTTCCGTAGCTGCAGTTGCGGCGACGCTCGTGCTTGTTGCATTGGGATTTTCTGTAGGTGGCTCGGTAAGAATTTGCGCGGCAGATGTTTCGACTGGTTCCGTAGGTATCCCTATGTCTACTACAAACGCACCGAAAGTAACCGTCGGAGTAGCCACGATGTTCTCGACATTATTACAGATTCCGCCGATGCAGGCAGAGTTTGGAATCGCACAAAACGTTGACGATAAAAGCAACACGTATACAGATATGCTTAAATAGATAACCATTCTAATGATGACCTGGCAAATTACGGAATACAAGAAAAGAAATCGATTTCCTCAGAGTAAGGTCCGCACAGATGTCAGCACTCTCATTCACCATGATAGACTATATAGGCTATACAGTCTACGGACGACATTGCCAAGTTCCACTAAAGTCCTAATACTTTCTGATAAAGCAGCCAAGTTCCGAAAGCTTGTTCACATTCACGAATGTTACAATTCTCAATAAACCAAGCTGGGCGATAAGTCTGGAGTGAATCTTCTTTAGGATATCTATTGATCGTCCGCCATCCGCTCCACTTTAATCCAACAAATTACTGTGTAACACCTCGAGGTTACGCCAACCCAAAGGTTTATGCAGATAATAATGCAATGTTTGAGCCAGCCATTAGGATGATGTCACAGGAAGATGTTCGAAGTGACTTCCGCTGTAAATGCTGATGACACGGTGAGAGCCTAATGGATACCTTCAGGACGTACGTGATTTATCCTTCGTTCATAAACTGTAACAAAGTAACTGATGCTCAGCATCGTTATACCTCCTATTGGTTTCTATGAACCGCAGTATGATTGCCGTGTCGAGAGAGGTCTGTTGTTATCGACATTGGGTTTGAATTGTTCTATTTAATCCAATTGTGCTAAGCGTGAGAGAATGATAGCAAATGCTGTGCTATAATTTCGAATTTTCCTAGTAGCCCGACCGAAGCTGAAGTAGCATGGACGGTGGGAAATGAGATAAGTCTAAAGTGCTACGGGCGTGGTAATGGCGTGACTTCGATTGCCGAGATGAGAGTTACATCACGTACAAGCTAACTTTATACATTGACACGTAACGGTAAAGTTCCGTTGCAAAACTATATATAATATTATAAGTCACCACAGATTTAACGTCCAGTCCAGTTTATTGGTATATAATAATATAATATTATAACTGGACTGGACGTTAAATCTGTGGTGACTTATTATATTTATTACTACAGTATTTGAATCGTCCGCCATCGGCTCCACCATTTTTCGTATATATAATATGTGATTTGCATATCAAAACCTAAGTCAATTATGTCACCACTAGTATTTAGGCAAGTTTTAGAAAACTGGCATGTTGATGGCGAAGACCATATAAGCCTTATGGTCAGGAATAGCGATCATTCAACCGTGACGGTGTACTGCAAGAAGACACACGATCGATCTTTAGCGATCGCCCGACTGCGCTGGTACATTGGGAAATCATTTTTGCGCATAGGTTTTACTAGCGTTATTATATTATTAATCAAAATAAATGTGGTTCTTTTAGCGTATATCTCCTTCATGCTTGGCTTGTTTGGTACTCCGTTGAAGGACCAAACGATCCGTTTTTGTTTTTTTTCCTTATGTAAAGATAGTAAAATACGTGCTATGAGACTTCGACTACGTACTTACTCAATCTTCCAAAAAGATTTCAGATTTCAAGTCGTTTCCTACAACAAAGCGCTGCGTGAAGAGGTTTTGTAATAACACAAAGAGATAAAATTGACAACGTGAGGCAAAGTTTACAGGAGAGAGCTTTATGATTTGTTTCCATGGTTTCATATTATAACTTATTGTACTGTTGTATTTCCAGGAATATAGCGCAGGAAATAGCGGTTGATCGATTAGAAACACGATTTACAACATATTTAGCGTCTAGCCCACGGATTTTGGTTTACAGAGAATAGTACGAAGTAGTACAAAGAACTAGGGCGATTGTAGCAGGATATAGGTTACTGCAGCAGAATTGTTATAGACTATTGCGGACTAGATTACGGACAGAAACATTCTTTCTGATGTTACAGTGAAAATATAGTAGACAGTAGAGATCGACGATTGGATTCTTCATAGGCGATACGATAATCCTGAGATTACGCATGACTGATGGCCGATATTGATATTCAAAAATCATAAATATCGGCCTCGATAAAATCGGTCAATTATCGGCTGATTATTGATATCGATACCCAATTTCGACTTCGTTACTCGACTAACGGCCTACGCCAATAATCGCGAAAATACAAATATCGGCCTCGATAATCGGCCATGGCGATAATCAGTCGATCCCTAGCGAGTAGACCCCACGAAAATATAATTTAAAAGCTTTTGGAGGTCCGCTTATTCATCAGGCGAAGTTGAAATGTGAGATAAGCCTACGTCAACACTTTACTCTAGGTAAACTAAGACCATGCCAACACTCAGGGCATAAGAATATTACACCTTCATAATAGCAAAGCAACTGACCAATACTTTTTGTTGTTGTTGGTTTGAATGTTTGGTGTTTTCAACTATTACAGTCATGTACGCCGTGTCAATACTTTCGATTTATATCCCGGATCACTATCACAACCACAGCCCTCCGTACTACTCCGATAGGCCTATACTGACTACCAGGCAGAGAAGCGGGAACGGATACCAATTTTAAAACTGACAGATATTGTTTATGATTGTAAAAAAGACGGCATGTATATCTTTTACGAAGACTAACTCAAGATAAGAATTCATACAGTCTTGCGCGAGATGCATCTGCAGATGTAGCCAAAAAGCACAATGAGTTCAATATAAAGAGCATGTAATGCCGTTTGAGTTACTAACGTTACGCAATGCTTCGAAGTGCGAAGAGACTTTACATTACACGTGCTGCCTAAATCATAGATATTAGCCAGGGTTTGGGGGATATCAGATCAGAGCTAGAGCAACATTTAAAACGGTGACCAGGATCACTTACGGTTGATTACCGTTCAATATATTATATTCGCATGAGATCTCCCCACGCACTTGAACAATGCGCCGGTACCAGTGAAACGAGACCAAACCCCTTGGGCCTCTTGCTAACCCCATTGATTTTCCTGGGAAATGATTATTGCCGAGCAATATGATATATACTTTCATTGTTTATTTAGGCCAGAAAGACGCCTTATAATAAAATCTACGGGGGTGTTTCAGAGCATATAAACTAGAAACATGAAATAATTTTCATTTTGATCAATTGTACATCTCATATTTCCAGGGTAACGTATATCATCTATTTCATCATCGGCCACTTCTTTGAACAGTATCCAATGGCAGTAAGTACCCACTTCATCATTCAGTAACTTTTCATAGTATTCAAAACGGTTATGGAAATTCACACTTACAAAAGAAGTCATGCCCCCCGCCTGTTTTCTAAATTTGTGGCTTCCAAATCTTTTGATAACGTCTGTAAGCTTGCACTTGATCGAAAACCGAAATAATTTAACAATTACAAGCGTTCAGTTACGGAAAATAGTGGAGCCGATGACGACGATCCAAATAGTAATAGTGATATAGTAATTCACCACAGATTTAACGTCCATATGCAGTGCGGTTTATTGGAATGTAATTTGTAAACTTTGGGATCACCGCTTCTTCATCTCAGTTGAGTCCGTATTCCTTGGCTAGCTTTATTCCAGGCCAAAATTTTCATATCGAGCCGACTCCGCTGAGCTGATCTCATAACCACAAGCTTCCCGTGCCTAGCTACTTTTGATCAGGTCTAGATATCCCTGCTTTTGATACGCCAATACATGCTTTATATAAATTATAGGGCAAAGTATCACATGCCGTAGAGCCTACGTATTCACCAGAGTACGATTCCGCACAATTTGGTGTTGTTACTGCCCAGCCAGTCGCTCCGTCCTTCGTCCAAAATACTGTGGTCGTGAACCAACCTATGTTGAGGAAATTTTGGAACACGCAACTGTGTGATTGCTGCGCCGACATCAAAATTTGTAAGTCATACTTTGGTATCAAAATTTGTAAGTCATACTTTGGTTAAGTAGGAGAAGGATATTGTTGATAATCACTTTTTCGTAAAAAATACAGCACGAACCGTATATTTAATCAGTCATGATGATGCATTGCGTCAATCAAAGTAACCAGGTGATAACAGTGGTATTAGAGAGTATAAACATCATCGTGGAGTGATAATTATTCCAGGATCGAATCTTGGAGTAAGCATCGATTGCATTATCTCCAAAACTTTTGTCGCCGGGTCGAAGCGCAGAACATTTCTGCAAGGGCAGTGAGAAGTTCGGTCTGTGCCCCCAAACATATAAATTTGGCCATCGATAACAGACACTGCAAAATTAATTACCGAGTGCGCGCCGAGACAGGCCACGACAACGAAGTGGCTCATTTGCTCGTCGAAGTAAGAAATTTCAGTTAAATCCCAACCGCCTACGCAGTATAAAATATCATTAACAACACCAAGCCCGAATATGATCTGCCTAGGGCCAAAATATTCCCAGCGTCCCCAACTCTTTCCATCGTAACGTTCAATCGTTGACACATTGTCTTCTGATCTGCCGCCCGCTACGTAAATGTTTCCCCTCCATATAGTAATACCGTACCCATGTCGTGGTATGTTCAAGTCACTTGAAAGTTCCCATTTGTTCGTGTTCTCGTTATAAACTTCCGTTGTTCGTAAATCCCCTGAATACAAAGGAGTTGCTGTTATTTACTTAGCAAACGCTCCATTGGTTATAAACAGGGAATGATACCAAAAGTCCCACTTGGGCTTTGCGGAGTTGCGAGGGCAGCCTCGTTCCTTCAGTGGGCCTTTTCAACCACTGTGCTGCTGCTCACTTCAGGAACGGTACCAAATTGCCACACATTGCTCGTGCTTTTTCGCAATCATGTGGGCCACGTATGGCTTGACAAATGGCGTAAATGGCCAAAACACGGCCTCGTTCCAGTCAGAAGAATGCGAGTCGTGGGATTGCCAAGACTTGTGCATGGAACACCACGCGTTTTGAAGACCACACATGGCTTTGTTAGGGAAATACCTCTGGCCCGTGTAGACTACATCTTTGCCACAGATGGCCTGTGCGGTATCGCACTCACGTGGCCTAGTTATGGCCTGAGTAGGGCCGTAAATGGCCGAAACTCGGCAACGTGTACACGGGCCAATGTTGCGTTTGCATACCCTTAACCACGCACGTGCCATCAAAGGTCATGCGAAATTGCAGCCTCGTGCAGTACGTGGGCCGAACGTTGATTTTCTGATTGTGGTGTACATTAGCCGATGTTGCGTTAGCGCATCATAGCGACACATAATCCCCCCCATGGCGATGCCCAATTGCGGCCGAGTAGCACTCGTTGGCTGAGCATAAATTCCTGATTAGGACTACGAAAGTTTTTCAAATAGGAAGCATCTAAGGACAAAAAGAAGTATTTACTGCCGCTGCCACCGTATCCGGCTATTGCGTATAATTTTTCCTTGTACTTTATGATACTGAAATAGGATCGTGCTTCACACATCAAACTTCTTTGCTGCCATATCTTTTGGTGCAGATCATACGTGTAGACTTTCTGTGAAGTATCAATTTTCGAGCCGTCATATACCCAACCACCACCGATCCACACAATGCCTTTATACATTGTCACTCCCATCCTGAAACAGAAATAGTAGCTCACCAGTAACCAAATTGCTAATTGTAATAAAAGGGTCCTTTACTCAATTCAGGGAGCTATTCTGATGGCTGAATCTAGGGCTGGAGTGAGTAATTTTATTTCACGTGCGTTATCTTCGATCGACTAGCTGACTAGCGTAGGAAATTCACATTCACAGCCAGCCCCAATCCGGGTACTTGGGAAAAGTCGTGAAATATGAACGGTGTAATAAGGCTTGTGACAAATCACGTTGTAAGAATGATGTTACATATAGCCTTAGATGGCTGAAAATATTCTAGCTTAAACCCCTACCCGGAAAGAGGTGGAGATTCCGAAGCGGACCCCCGATTAAGAACATCGTAAATCGTCCACGCTTTTTTCTTCTGTTCCGCCAAGGCTCTTTCAACGGCTTTCCGTTGCCGATTTAAGGCAATCTTGATGTTGCTATGTTTCGTCAGTTCCTTTTTTAGCCCCATCAAATTGGATTGGTCATATTCCTTCTGGGGATGATCGCTGTCAATTTCGTATCGCTCAACAAACACGGATTCCGCCGTCGTTGAGTGCACTATCCCACCAAACGCGTATAAATATCTCTTAGCAGACGCTGCAAATACAAACTCTGTTAGTCATGTGCTTGATATATATGAAATATCAAGAGAGCTCACCGTTCCGGGGCACACTATGAGATTGTAGGAAGATTGATTGAGGAGTGGTAGGCGTTTGATAGGCGGGGTGGATGCGGGACGGAGGTTGTAGCGAAGGCTGCGGCATGCGATGTGTGTAGGCTGTATCGTGAAAAGGGCTGGGAGGATGGCTTGGGGGGACTGCTGTTTGAAACAGCGTTTGCTGAGGCTGCAGCGTGTAATGCGTGGAGGCTGCGGGTTGTAAAGGGCGTGGAGGCTGGTTTGGAGGAGCTGGGGTTTGAAACGGCGGTGAGGCTGCAGCATGTAATGCGTGGAGGCTTCGCCTTGTAAAGCGCGGGGAGGCTGGTTTGGAGGGACTGGGGTTTGAAACGGCGGTTGTTGAGGCTGCAGCGCGTAATGCGTGGAGGCTTCGCCTTGTAAAGCGCGGGGAGGCTGGTTTGGAGGGACTGGGGTTTGAAACGGCGGTTGTTGAGGCTGCAGCGCGTAATGCGTGGAGGCTTCGCCTTGTAAAGCGCGGGGAGGCTGGTTTGGAGGGACTGGGGTTTGAAACGGCGGTTGTTGAGGCTGCAGCGCGTAATGCGTGGAGGCTTCGCCTTGTAAAGCGCGGGGAGGCTGGTTTGGAGGGACTGGGGTTTGAAACGGCGGTTGTTGAGGCTGCAGCGCGTAATGCGTGGAGGCTTCGCCTTGTAAAGCGCGGGGAGGCTGGTTTGGAGGGACTGGGGTTTGAAACGGCGGTTGTTGAGGCTGCAGCGCGTAATGCGTGGAGGCTTCGCCTTGTAAAGCGCGGGGAGGCTGGTTTGGAGGGACTGGGGTTTGAAACGGCGGTTGTTGAGGCTGCAGCGCGTAATGCGTGGAGGCTTCGCCTTGTAAAGCGCGGGGAGGCTGGTTTGGAGGGACTGGGGTTTGAAACGGCGGTTGCAGGAATTGTGGTGGGGGCTGCAGCATGTCATGAGCGGAGGCTGCGGCTTGTAAAGCGCGGGGAGGCTGGTTTGAAGAGTCTGTGGTTCGTAACAGCGGTTGCGGCAGGTGTGACGGGGGCTGCTGCATGTGATGCGCGGAGGCTGCGGCGGGTAAAGCGTGGGGAGGGTAGCTTGGAGGGACTGCGGTGTGTAAAGCCACGGGAGGAAACGGCGGTTGCGAAGCCCGTTCGATGTAAAAATACGCGATAAGAAATAGATCGAAAAGCTTCTCACCGCATATCTTAGGAATAGTGGCTATGTCTGGACATAGTGAGTAGGGCACATCGGATTTGGCCACGTCATGACCTAGTGAATAGGGCGCACAGGATAGGATCTTTTGTATTTTCGCCAAGTACTCTTCTGTAGACTGAGACAGCAGGTATAAAAGATAGCTTGCCGGTTGATATTCAGGATTTGACGTCGCTTCGTCTGGGTTGCGAGGATAGATTGTTGTGTCGGGTCCAGGATCTGGCGGGGCATTCGGCATTCGCAAAAGGGTTTGTTGGTGATATTGAGGCTGTGGCTGTGGCTGTGGCTGTGGCTGTGGCTGTGGCTGTGGCTGTGGCTGTGGCTTTGGCTTTACAGAATCGGTTGGTGTGTCATGCCTAGCCAGAATCGTCTTAATTGTTGTCCTGCAGTGCGACTCTGGTGGGCATTTAGTCGCTATTGATTGTAGGTCTACTTTTGTATCGAATATGGACGAAGAGTATTGCGGTAATATATCGGAGAGGCCAGCTTCTTCTTGATTAGTATCATGTTCGGCCGTGACTTGCGTTATCTTGTTTCGCTGTCTCGAAGGATGACCTAAATTGAGGTGTTCAAGATTGGACGTGATTTCCGTCGAGCTAGTGTGGCATTCTGATGAAGCTTCTGTCGAAGTCGCAGTCTCTGTATCTAAGGAAGTAACCGATACTCTATTAAAAGTAGACAAATATTTTGTTACCATAGCCTAAAACTTGAGATGGACGATTCGACTTAATTTGTACGCAAACAGTAGACGGGGACGGACATATACGCCTTACTTTGTATTGAAACTTTCATCGAATTATTCCCAACGCATGACTGAGTTGGCATTTTCATCTTGAGGAAGAATTTGTAAGCAGTGATTGAGAGGAGGCAATGTGTGATAATCGTCCTTGACGACCCATTAGAAATTAACGTTCGGCCGAGGCATTGAACGGGGCTGCGATTACGTGTGACCTTTGGTGACCCGTGTATCGCTAATGGTATGCAAACGCAACATTACCCATTGAACACGTGATCATGTCTGGGCTATCAACGGCCTTATTCATACCATACCTGGCCTACATGTGTGTGAAAGGCCGCGGTCATGTGTGGCAATAATGGACCAGACAATGCATGCGTCATATAAGGTGTGGCGCTCCATATGCAAGCCTTGGTAACGCCACACGTGCGCCACAGACGCGAACTCATCTTTTTCTGACAGGGAAACTAAGTGGAGTTATGGGTATCAAAACGTTTCTTGCGTAAGCGATCCCATATGGATCAGGGAAGGACATCGGGACATCGGGAGAACGAAATAACGGGATATGTTCAAACTGGATGGGCGAGGGACAGGATGATAGGCAGCGTTGTAATCAAAACCACCAAGTGGTCGCCAAAAGGTTTGAAATGGCCTGGATAAGTCAGGAAGCGGTCGCTGCTGCTGTCCAGCTGCCTTCGAAGTCTAGCCAGAAGCACGACATACGAAAAAAGAACATCGAGAGATAGTCATGTCAGATGTCACTATATGCGCCAAGGTTTTATCCAGTCTTTGCCGTAGTAGATGGCAGCTATGAAGTGCTTCTAGCTGCGCCCTCACTATCCGCGGACGGAGAATAAGACTCCCTGAATACAATCACCCGGTACCGACTTAATAGATAAAATGCCAGGAAAGAAAAAACGACGAAAGCCAGAGGAGTTGCTCTTCGTTCGGCAGATAGAACTCGAATGCTTCTAAAAACTAAAACAAGCCAGATCGACAATCCCCCGAACACGCTGCAGGGATGCAGGATTGGTACAAGGTGATCATTGGTTGCACCAAAGCAAAGTACAATCAGCATGTAACAATCTAATGATTGTTACGTGTTTGCTACACAGCCTACTACATCGCAATACATAAGGTCGCATTGGCACATCGCGCCCTTTAGTGGCGACGTTATGTTGACGATCCCTCATGGAACTTAAACAGTGGGATTGAAAGATTTATCGTTGGTTAGCTTAAACATATTGCCCTACCTGTTACAATTACTCCCACGTTTCCTCTGTGTGACGGAGAACTGCGTTGGTCAGGTACAAGCCTAGTCTCATGGAATGTAGATAGATCCTTACGCGATTCACCTGATGACTCATCAGGATTTTCAAACTGCGAACTATTCATAATGTAACTCAAGAAAAAGAAAAACTTAAAATGGCCAACAATAAACTGAGAATATGCATCAAGTCTAGCAGTTAAATGGCATTCGACTACATCACTAGTGACAGTTGCACTGATAAATTGTTTACCACTTCATTCCTCTTTCGCAAATCGAAAACGTGGCGTGGCATGCACAGAATCAATTTGTGAAGTAATGTACCCACGATAGCAATATAAACAAAGCGCATGTTGCGTGTGACTGCGCAGACACAGAGCATCGCCTCGTCCCCGTAAAACAGGGTTCGTTACTTTGTATATTGATTCTGTGCATGTCACATTTTCAATTTTGTAACCATGTTAGCGGCAATCTCAAAAGTCTGTGGCGTGTTGCCACGCTGACAGACAGAGCAGATCGGAGACCTCCCCCCTCTCCAAATCGCAAGCATTCAGATATTCACTACTTCAAAGTGCTATTTCGTTCCATACTATAACCAAAGTTGTGTCGTACTAATAATGGACGTTCAACTCATATGACGTTGAACCCCAATACTAGTAGGCCTACTTATATGGCCACGCCTAGACCAAAACTAGCCTACATACACAACACTCGCATCAAGCTCAACTGAGCTGAAATCGTAAGCTGAATAGCCTAACAGTGCATATAAATCTTTGGTAGCTCCACGTCTGCCTCTCTTAATAGCCAGCGAGCGGCCGTAGTTGAACACCTTCATCTCCGCTCACTAGAGCAATCGTCGAAAAACTGCGTAGAAAAGCCTATTCCAAATGCTCTAATGATGACTGCGATGGGTTTCAATTTAGGAGAAAAATGATGCGCGAACCGCGAATCCGTTTAGGCAATTATTATATCCTTGGGACGTCTGTTCTTCGTCTGCCACGACAACAGCAATTATTATTATTGCAGCTGCGAATAAGGGGCCTACCTTTTCAATTGTCGTAAAGCTGGTCCGTCTGCTGCTACCGGTTACGTGAAACCCTGCGCTACCTCACGCGACCGCTGAGTTTTGTGGACAAATGACTTTTCATAATTCACTTTAGTCACCAATCACCATATTTTTACCAGACTCCCCATTAACTAAAGATTGAAGTGTAAAATACTCTTTTGCAACGCAGCGAAGTACGCCTAGTCCTTGTTGCTTTTGAATTTATGGCGTTTTCAACCACTAGGTGATGTATGCCACGATAATGTTTACAGTACGTGCTATCGATATTCCTGGTTTATAGCGCATGCGCTGTAGGTAACTTTCACACAAACACAGCCCTTCTCACTCCTCCGAAACTTACCTCAAAGCAGAGTCGAAATGAATACCAATTTTTAGGTTGTCGGTTTGACTGGGTCGAAAATCGAGTCGAGGAGCTCCTGATAAGAAGGCAAACTACTCCACCATAGGTCCGGGGCCTAGTCATCACTACTCTCACGGCAGTATTTTTATTTATATCAAAGGTTGCTGCGTATTTTGGCTCGGCGGTTGTTACTTTGGCTGCATGGCTGACAGGATGGGCGAGAATTGTTGCGTTGGATGCTGCGGCTACTCAAACGGTATTGTTCCGGGAGGGCATCTGGCGATGAGATCTGCTTTCCGTGCTAGGCATGGAATTGAAGTAAGTCACTTAACCACTGAGACCTTTCATTACGGCTGAAGTAGAAAACAAATTGGATACGCATGAATGGTTTCAATACAAAAGCTCATGCATACGCTAATCAAATCAGACTCGTTAGTTTAATATATAGATAACTTACCTACCGGGGTAGTTACGTCACCTATCTGCTCTAGGCTATAAATTGTTGTCTTACTGTACATACGGGGTTAGTCTGGATAAGTGTCTGTTGTATATAATTTGCTTCGGTACTTAGCATAGAGAGCCCACTCAAATTTGTCCGCGGTGACATCTAGCGGTGGACAATTTGAAAAAATATTTATAATAACCTCGATGGCGTCTCTGCAGCAGGGTAGGTCTAGACACATCGAGCTATAACAATTTTCCGGTGACATTCGTTATATTCATGTACATAATATAGATTGGATATGAGACTATATAATGATTCCATGGTTAGATCTACTCTCAAATTACTTTTAGGGATCAATTTGTGACGACTGCTGCGTTATGACTTGCTGCACTCCATGCGCAATGTGTCAACTTGCGAGGGAAATGAATTATCAAGGTTATACGAAAGGTTCCTGTTAAGCTTCGGTGGCTACAAAAACGCAAGAACAAGGAATTGCACATGATATTTTTGAGAGCCTTTTAGTTGAACTTTGTAAAGATTCACTACATATTTAACGTCCGGCCTTTGCATATTGAAGAATTCTAACATTCGCAAGCTTTCGGAACTCTACTCCTTCATCAGTAAAAAGAACTATGGCTCATTTTGTAGATTTCCGTGCCTAGTTACCGACATTTTTGACGAAAACCCACGATTTTAGTTACTCATTGTGGCCTGGCATATATATCAAATCAACTGCCAGCTTTCAAGACGAAGGGCGAGCTATAATTGTCATCTCTGTGGCATCGGTTGCGGCTTTGGGCGAGGAAAGGAGCGGTGCTCCAAAAGCTTGTGGATGTTTATAATTCTCAATAAATAAGGTTCAGCCTACGCTAAATTTGTGGTGAATCTTCTTTATGATACTATATTTAGTAGGCCATGATGATATCTATTGATCGTCCGCCATCGATTTTTCGATAGTTGAACTTGTACTGCTAACTCAATTAGTTATAGTTGTTTTCAAATCGTCCAGAATTCTTAGTGTAATGAATTCATGTTGGGCAGGTATATTTGATATCTTTGCGTCAATATAATTTCGAGTCGATTGTGAGATTTTACAATTTTGACAGTTGGCGAAAATTCTTTTGTGTAACTCCCTGTTGTATTTACTCTCTAGAAATATCTTGTCGACTGGTCTTGCTGCATAAACAGCCTATGGCCTACTCTAGGTAGGAACTAAAGTAGGCCATGAACAGCATATGTCTATTGCGTTTATGGTCGTTATAATAATAATTTTTCTTCCGGCTGTTATCTTTGTATGTATCTTAACGGCCTTTGCGGGAAGGCATCATCATCTTTTTATAGCGTTGACTTCAGGATGGTGTAAGATCTCGCCTCGCATGTTGTAAACACGCCCTACAGAGATATCTTTGAATTCACGGAGCTTAATTACAAGGGGTAACGCATACCATAGTGATTTTTTGCGATCTGTTATTACCATATGGACGACTAGGACGAGGCCGATTTGAAAGATAAGCTTAGCTCGAAGACAAAATATTGTTAGAGTCATATTGACTTATTGGAATTCTTTGCCTCGTAGTGTTGTTGACCCGCCCACTCTCTCGACCTTTAAAAGCCGACTTTTTCATACCGACCTGTCGAATTTTATTAAGGGGATATTAGTGGCCGCACTCGGCCATCTCCTTCTTACTGGCCTTTTTTTATCTTTTTCTGTTTGTCTGCCACTCTTGGGCTGAAATGTATGAGCCACTCGGCTAATGACTAAATATACAATACAAATGATCAAATATGTAGGCAAGTAAGCTTTCTTAGAAGATTAATAGTGACTTTAGCAACTGAAAAAAAAGATTTTAATTTTGCGTCTATGCGCGTTCGATTGTCTCCTATGCAACAAGCCTTGTTGTAGATTCCCACTCTTCGGTAGGCTAGATATATGACAGGCTATAAATACGCGACATATATCTCTGACTGTGAAACTGCTTTTGCCCTGTTGGTGAGTAGGTGTGGGTCTTCAGTAGCATGAGATAGGCCTGATGGACTATGTACCTCACGATGGAGATGGAATTATACCAAATTTTGTATGCGTAACTATCCTAACATGAGGCACACTTTTGTCGGTTTTGGTCCGGGGAAGTATCGGAGGTGCCGTTAGCCTGCGACCATGATTGGTGCCGATTTATATAGACGAGACGAGGATTTCTGTATAATGGATGGTATCCTTGGTTACTGTGTGCTGTACCAGCAGTGGTGGTGGTCACCAGTCAACAAATCTATCCACCCCGAATAACATTTTAGCGCCGTTTGTGTTCAATTTTCAGCGAACTGTTTTACTTAGGCCTATACTCTACACTCTACAGTATATCCAAAGCATAACACCAAGAACAAACTCTAAAGAATGAGTGTAAGTATGTTAACTAGTGCTTAACTAGATTTTGTAGTCGAAGTTGTGGGCTGAAGATGAAGGCCCGAAGTAAACTTCCTGGCAGTAGATCTTATTGGCCCAAATGATTCAATAAAAATGTATATCTTCACTTGTGAATTTTTTTATCATTATTGTCATTATTTATTGGTATTTATAATTATTTATTTATTATCATTTACTTATTAATAATATTATTTTTTACTTCTTTCTTTCATTTGCTTCTAATGTCAACCCTTTTTGCCTCTTTAATTTGTCCTATCTAAGAACCTTTTGAACCTAATCTTTGTGTGTATACTTACCAACCTATGTATTTAAACCTCATATACTCCTAGAGCCCTTAACTCCCGGGTGGCTCCGACTCGAAGACTTGAAAATCATATCGGGCCACCCTGTCAATACCGGAAACAAATAATATGATTTCATGTTTCTTGTACTTAATACTTTCCTGGTTGACAAAATAAAGTTCTCTCTCTCTCTTGTGACAACGCGCCATCGATGCCAGGCCAATTCGTTTATGGATACACATCCATGGTATCTACCACAGGAAAATCAGAGTTTAACGTGGTCCAATATCTTTCGCTGCAGGTTGTTATCAAGTGTCTCCTGATGGAGAAGTGATCACGAAGCAGCCAATGGGGGGAATGGTGGTAGGGTCGCAACCGGAAAGTGAATGGAGTACTGGTCTGTTTAATTGCTGTGATGACTGTTCAACCTGTGAGTAAGCGTATAAACTATACCTGTAAGCCTATCATATATGGTCAAATCTATATGCGGGGATAATCGCATTGTTGCTATTGAGACAGTGGCCTAAGAGACCAAAGTCTCATTCTATCCCATAAACGCTACTCACCAACTGGCTATAGCTGGGAATCTACGAATATGGGGTGGGCCATGGGCTACTAAAACATGGGTGGGCCATATCGAATCATTTGCGATTTCGAATACGAATCGAATTATCAAATTGAATCACCGAATTTCCAGATTTAAGGTATTGAGGGTCTTGACCCGTAAACCATTATTTTTAATTTGGAGGTAACAGTGACGTCATACATAGGTTACTGGCGGATATATGACGTCATACATACTATCATTATTTACAAAAAATGAGGTTATACTGAAATAAAAAATCGACGTCACTCATACGTAATGCGTAAATGCATCTATTTCAATATCGGACAGGCTTGTGCGCGTGCTTTTGTGGCTGTTTTTACTACGGAATCATAGCCAGACGGCTGGGAGAAAATTTCTGCGTCGGGTTTTGTCCACTTGGGCAAACTGCGATGCGCTCAACGTACAGAACCACTCATGGAATTGAGGTACAGTAAAACAATGTTGTTTAATTAATTAAATTTAATTAATTATGAACATTTTTTCAGGGATCGATATGCAGCGATTGCTGTGTCTCAGCATTTTGTCTGTCTTGTGCTATGTGTCAACTTCAACGAGAGATCAAAATACGACGTACTTAAGGAGTACGATGCCAGAAAAATATAATACAAATCGTGATGGTTGCATATTCAGAATGTTTTTCCAATTTCAAATTATATATCCCATTTTAGATATACTTTAATTAGCTAGCATAATGATACAAATTAAGTATTGAATTGAATGCCCGATGCGTCTTGTTTAACGAATGTCTCCTTACATTTTCGTCGGAATACGCTCGCGTGTCTCAAGTTCAAGGTTGTAGGTTCAAAATGAAACTTTTACTTGGAACGGTGGTGATAGTCATGAGTAGGGTTGTGGTTTTTATCAAATTACAACAAATCGCAACCGCTTTAAACCGAGGCCTTGATTAAAACCATGGTTTTTTCGGTTTTTATTAAAAGTAAGGACTCCATAGTGGAGACCAAGTTGTACACGTAGAGAACGTTCACCTTCTCCCAGATTCGCCGCTTGGAGAATTTACGGCAACCTCCAAGGTTGCATTGTGGAAAAAAAGCTTATTGTGCAGTAGGCAATCTTGTAAACCGAAGCCACGTTTTGGTCCAAACCAGTCACAAGTCAGCCTACAGGGTGGCCATCAACACACGAGGGTTCAAAAAGGAATTTGCTCCTCAGACATTCCTGTGTCACGTGATCAAGAGCTTTTACGACTTGCATGCAGTACAGTTACTGAGTTAACTTAGGGGCATTAATCAACGATGTTTGTAAAGGATAATGATAAATATGTGACGTCATAAACCGTCAATGGCATGTGACGTCACATCATGTGAGGATATGACGTCATTGGGCCCCCTCCGAAATTAAAAGTTGTTTGGGGCCTTGTTTTCCTTTGAGGATACTCTATCTATATCCGTCGGAAAGAAATTATACTTCTAAAACTGAAACTCATTGAAGCATATCAATGGTCGTCGACAGGAACAGCTCTGTGGGTTATCAAGAATGCATCTACTGGGTACCCCCCTCCCCCCACCCCCAATGCATTTTCTACACAAATTTCTGCCTCTCGTTACTTTTAACATCACTTCTGGTATCTTCAGGAAGCTGGCGATATAGTATGGTAGGCAAAAATGAGAAAAAACATTAAAAACCGAAAAAACCAGGTGTTTGATAAATATCAAGAGCAAAAAACCGGTTTAAACCCTGATTAAAACCACAACCCTAGTCATGAGTATATATTATTAAGGATGGTGCGAACTTGGTGCTCGAGTTCGACTCGTGACTTTCGTGAGCGGAACCTTCGGATGAAGAAATGTTAGTAGCTTACATATATGTATAAGGTATTTACTATATGAGTAGTTCTCTGCCCAAGCTAGCAATATATTTTATCACTTGTGGTTGAGGCAGATCATGATTGCCGATCTCCGATACTCAAGAGAAATGGGATATATCGTTCTGGTACTGGGCCGTGACTTTATATATAATTTGTGTAAGTGTGACGTCATCTGTTCAGATTCGGGGTTCAGTAACGAACTCGAGCCTATAGTTCGCGTTCGCCCAAATACGAACGTAATCCAGGTTCGTACCATTCCTAGAATATATAGCAGTTGTGGAAATCGGATCACGTTTTCCGGATTCGGAGTCGCCAAAACTCGAATCGGAATAGTCTACATGACTGTCAATAATAAATTATCGTATGATTAAACTATAATTTTATAATGGTTTAATATGAGCTGTTGGCAATAAACGTATCGTCATATTTGGATAAAAAGTATTTCTTGGTCGCTTAATCCATGTTAACTACAGTCTTCACCAAAACGGTGCCACATCAAATCCGTCACCATGGCACAGACAGCGACTATCCTACTGGGTGAACGGTAGTGGCGTCGCTATCAAAATGAATATTTGTCTTCGATATAAGTTACTAAGGAAACAATGAGTAGGCTGTTAGCCAAAGATAATATAAACCGATGCGTTAGCAACAAGCGCAATAAACATCGCAACAATGTTGACTGCAGGAAGGCCTTTGTCGCTTGAGCAATCAAGCATGACAGCTCTCTTCGAACTGACTACTTCAGATGATACATTAACCCAGAATCTTTCACGTGACTGAGCCAATGTGGCACTAAAAATCAAATATATTGCAATCAGGCCCTAACAAAGACAACGGAAGATCAATGCCCGCGTGGATCCACGGGTGCCGTAATTAAGGTAGGAGGCCCTTAATTAAAATCGCCGGAAGGCATAAGGCCCATTGATTGGTCGGCTCTTATCTGTTCCGCTGCAAAGGAGTCGCAATCGGGTCCTAAGGGGATAGTGCGGCGAACAGCGGAGCACGCAAATAGGCCTACTTCAAAATAGTTACTGAGGGTTATGGCGCAGTTAGTAGTGAGATTAGCCTACTTTTAACACCAAAAGTGGGCGAACCGAGCCCTGGCCAAGTTTGGGCAACTTACTAAAATTTCTACGCAGTCCGCCCTGAGCATATAACGAATTCCACGTGGACCGAAATACGCTTCGTCACTTGGCGACTCATTCCTCGTAACAAAGTTGGGTGCGAAGCTCCTCTGTTCTATCGTATGACGTACGTATGGCTTTTGGCTTTCTTAGGGCTAGACGTCAGGTCAACGCACTACTTCGTGCGAAGCGCGTCTTTCGTAGATTGGCCTGTGACGTACTGTGCAGCACTATTCTGATTAAGTAATCTGTAGCACTGTACTTACATGAACATGATATCGCCTGTATCTAAAGCACAAGGAGCTCTCCACTGGAACACTGTATCAGAATTTTTAACGGTGGTGACGTCACTATGAGTGACAGCATCAGAAGGCGCGCTGCATTTCAACTGTTTCGTTGAATCTGGAGGCTTTTCCCATTGTCCGATTGGTCCATCATCAAAGTTCCGATTTCTCCTGGCTTGCAGAAGAATGCCACGATATCCAGTATCGCCCTCCATTCGTGTATCCGAAACCCAAACTGCCAAAGATAACTGCCGGTAGTCAGAGTTACATAGGCCTACTGTATCATCATACTGCGACGGCGCAACCTTCGGTTTTTACTGGGGAATAGAATTCGGAAGGCCTACCTCCAAATCCGAAAGCAGACAGTCTGTAGAATCTCTATAGTCTGACTCTCTGCCCATGGAGTTCCTAATTATCTATGTCTCTGCCAGACGGAGTCAGTCAACCGAGGAAAGAGCAACTCGACAGCGCCATCTTGAGTAACTCGCCAACGGTAATAAATGTGTTGTTTGCTGATCGATATAATCAGTACCATGCAAACTGTTCCCGAGCCACGCCAACCACCCGTCAGATGGGGCCCGGTTGCCACAGGATGGGCATCCGGCATAAAATCACTGCCAAGAGCGGTTCCATTTTATCGGCTGCCGTCACAGGCGAAATGGAGTACATGGCAGAAACGGCAAGGCGGCGGACGCCACTTATGAATCTAGCACCCACCTCTGATAACAACATCGGCCGTGAAATTCGTTCGAGACATTCGCAGTACATATGGTGACGAATCCCTACTTTGTGGGCTTATAAAAGTTCCTTGGTTATCTCGATCAGCGTGTCTCGGAGTAAACGTGTTGCACGCTCCCGTTGGAGCCCCTCCTGGCAATCCACAGCAACGTTCCACATCGGCAACAACTAGGAACGTCACGAAGACAGCAGCATAACGCTTCATAATCACAACAATCAATGGCCTATGACCTCTGCGTAATCCAGTAGCAATAGAACCATAAAATTATAGGTGGACATTCGGACGTCGAATTGGGCCGATTTTTGGATTTTTTCAGTAATATAATCGACATTGGCGTCAGCCGAAGATGTGGTAGGCTCTGGCAAACGATAACCTGCCGATTATGATGTTTGGTAATCATCGGTGTCGGCCCATCAGTCACCCGAGGGTGCAGATTGTCGTAGGCTATCTGCCTGGGCCATCTACCTTGCCAAATCAATATCAGTCGATCTTCAGTTATTTAATGCTGCGCGCCCAAGTTTCCACCAGACTTGGCATTACAACGTTTTCTTTGCCACTGCCATCTTCAAACTATCACACAACTGCCTCAAAAGTCGCAACAAGTTGTCGTCCCGCAGAATTGACGCCCTAACAGAAAACAGCGAAGTCATGAATGTCGGGTCACTGGCTTCCATAAATCGGTCTAAATCTGGCATAGGCATACCCTACCCTACAGTGAATATCTAAATCTAAACTGCAGGGAAAAAGTTAGCCTTCGAAGGCTACCCACCGGAAAAGTCAATTTCGCCTAATTACGGTCTCGGGAGTAGCCTACGCTTATATGATCGACCTTTAATGAACATTTGTGATTAAAACCAGCGACGAATGCCTTACGAAATGGTCGGCGTGTTTTCACAAGCGCATGGCCGCAGAGCGGTGCATTCTTAAGACAGAGTAGTGTTTTAAAATCTGGCTTACTTTGAAAAGATAACGAAACTGCACTAACACAAGTGCCCACTTGACGTTGTTGAATTTGCAAATTAATGGTGTTGAGATGGAATATGAATTCCTCATTCCGCCTTGAAAATACCGATTGAATAAATATGCCATTATCAAATAGGCTACCACGAAGGCTTTCATTGCTACGGCCTTCTCTCGCCGGTATACGATAAACGTCGGGAACCAGCATTACCACGTCCGCATGTCATCTACTGGACTGGTAGGCTACGTAAAATTCTGACATACCGAAAGAATTGAAGGGCCATCATTTTTCTTCTATGTAATATATCAATTATTAAGAAACGCTAATTGAAACAAAGGAACTATGTAAATTAAAGAAACGGGATAACAAAATAGGAGGAACATTTTTTAGTAAAATTGTGCAAATTTGTAGAAAGTTAGTAGGGTTACCTCTAATAGGAGAGATTGACAGAGATTATTTGTCCACCGGTACAAAGGCAATTTGAATTTTGAACCGTACTTTTAATGGACAGAAAATTATGAGAGGAAGTTGATTTTATTCCACAAGAAAAATATGCAATTTCAACCGAAGTATTTTTACAGTAAGTTGAAAAAAAAATTGGAAATTCCATTACTGGGTGGGATCTCTCTAATTTGACTCGCTCAGCGTCCCGGTTGAGTGGGTTGTGCACGAGAAACAGACAGTTGTCTCTCGGGGAATCATTTTTCTAGGCACCCCCAGGGATGTGGAAGGGGTTATTTTCCAATCTCTCTTTGGGCAATATGACAACTGCCAAACAATGTTATTAATATTTATAATAATAATAATTATAATAATTAATATTATTATATTATCTTTCTTTTAAGCCATCATCATATTTAGACTGCAGTGAATCTTTAAGAAAACTAAGTCAAGCCAATTATGTCAAATGACAACGCTCACAATTGCGCGGACAGCTGGTTGGTCACACACACAGGAGCTGTACTGCATTTCCTAGCATCGAAATGACGGTTTAAACTAGAAAAAATTACAAGTACTATCATTCAAAGTGCTTGCTATGAGTTTCATAGAAATGAACACTGCATATTTATGCAGAATCACATGACACACACACACACAAACTACTGATGTAATGCATATCATGCAAGCATGATATGGATATGCAGGCTGGACAAGGAGCCAGTAGATAATCAAAGTCAAGTGCCACCCGTCCGCACTATCCTCAATGCGCTGGCCGTCTAGCAGGGAAGCTACGGATACCGTTTTTAACATCTTTGGTGTGCTGCAGTCTCGAGATTTGAACTAGGAACCTACCGGTTTCATGGCAGACGACCTGTACCATTACACCAAGAAACCGGCACGTAACTTACCTATTCTTGCTAGATCATTTAATCCATTTAGCAGCAATAGAAGCTGACAGCAGCATAAGTCCGTAAATGAAAGTAGAGGCAGTTTCATAGAGTAACTTTGGTGCAAAAACACTCCACACGAATAAATGATATCTCATTGCCGTAACAAGAATGAGGTAGAATGCCATCGGCGTTAGTCGGAGAAAAGCTAACGTTGAAAAAACCGCCAGAAGCCCTCGGGACGATGATTGTTTGGCAGTTGGGAATTCTGAAACAAAATATATAAGTTATATCCAGACTGGGCAAGGCGCTGTCAAAGGACCAGG
Organism: Botrylloides violaceus; assembly: GCA_030412335.1. Classification (NCBI taxonomy): domain Eukaryota; kingdom Metazoa; phylum Chordata; class Ascidiacea; order Stolidobranchia; family Styelidae; genus Botrylloides; species Botrylloides violaceus. Next base: position 538,246 of record JASFYC010000541.1, on the reverse strand, counting down.
ATGGTTGGCTATCAAGCTCAAGCAACGTTTTCATTCACATTTCGTCAACCATCCAATCCAAAAATCAATTACTACGAATTAAAAAAAATGATCAAAATTTTCATAGAAAATGACCTTTTGAAGAAAGCTTCACGGTGTCGACAAGGCATAGCATTGTCCAGACGATTGGTCCAGTGTATGTCGCATAAACAATTAACAATCTCACAGCTGTGTCTTCCAAGGTGCCGTAATGTGTTGAAATACCAACATAACCAGCCGACACATCAATGGTGGCTAAACTGTTTGAATTTCCCTGAAAATAGATAGAAGTAAACGTCTGCTGTAATTATAATTATCACGGTGGCCTACAAAGTATTTCTTATAAGTAGTGGACATAATCAATAATGCATGTATAACAGACCATATCATTATTTATGGATTTATCATCTTTCCTTTTATTGTAAAGAAGATTCACCACAGATTTCACGTCAAGCCTTGGTTTGCGGAAAATTATAACATTCATAAGATTTCGGAGCAGTAAGTCACCACAGATTTAAACAAGTCCACTCAATTTTGTTGGACAATCCATAAGATTTCAGAGATCTGCCTTTTATCAGGTGAAGACAGATGGACCTTCACTTAATGATCATACAGAGAGAGATTAGTTCTCTCTAATTTCAATGTTTCAGGTTCTGGACCACAAGAATCAAATACTTTGCCTACTCAGATAATTATTCACTCACTGTGCTGAAATATGACATCTGTCCAAACCAGTAACACAACGTAGTCCGCAGTACAAGTTTTCCCAATTGCATATTTGAATGAGAATCCTCCCCGACGATTGGCCAGAGTCTTCGAAATATTGACCAATAAAGAAACAAATTGAAGACGAGAGGCCAAATATTGTGAGCTCTCAAGAGTAGTACACTCAATAAAATCACAGACGATACTATATAGTCCATGATATTATCACCTAAAACAGAAAATAATACTCTTAGGGGTGTTCCCAATCGCCAAAACCTTCGATTCAGGTTGATGGCGAATATTTGGACAGGATTGAGATTAGGCCGAATGGGTCGCAGCTCAATATATCACGCAAACCTATACTTTGAATGTTTTGTTAAACGCAACTTTGTTCGGATTACAGATTTGGAGCGAACACCTAAACATAAATCTAGTTATTTCATCTTTTTTTGGAGTGGCATGGCTGTTATTGTTTTTGGGGAAATGCCATATGTACCGTTGTACAACCCTTCCGGGGCAAGCAAACGCTGCTCAATGTCATGCGAACCTGTACTTTGAATGTTTTGTTAGACGCGACTTTGGTCGGATTACAGATTTCAATAGAACATACACCAATTCATGATAGTTGGCTAAAAGAAGGAAAAGTTAAACCAGAACATTTACCAGAACTTCTGCCTTTTCGGAATAGAAGATAAAGACCTCTGCCGATGATACAGGCAACCGTGAAATATGCCAGTACTGATGGAATCGTCTCACTAAACGCACAAGAAAAATTCAATTTCCATCGAAGATCTCCTTGTCATATCCCAAAAGCAACCTTGTCACCAAATTCATCACATGGTGGGACCAATAGGCAACAGCTTTAGAGAATGAGAGAAAGTCTATGTTTGGCTTCATTCTCCTTGCGAATTGTTGTTAAATGCATTCAGATATTAGCATTTTTTGGACTGGGTTCGCCCCTTCATGACCGACCCCCTTCGTGAGTAAGTGAAACAAACAAACAAAGAACAATACATCCCCGAACTAAGCCAATTGATAATTTCACCATCCTTACAGTTTTTGAAAAAATCTATCATCACGAAAAGCTGAATGAAGATCAATCATGCGTAACGAGACAACTCAACTTACATATAGCTCCCACTAGCGGCCATGACATGTGGTGAGGCAAGTCTATACACAAACACCATAGCAAATCCGAACCACACCATTCCCAATCTCCAAATATCTTTTCCGTTAGCCAACGCTTCAAGGATAACAGCCGTGCAGAACAAGCCGACAAAATGACTTAACGCCAAATACAGATGGTTGCTCGGATCGTTAAACCAGTCACCTGAAAGTGCATGAGTCATAAGTCACGCTTGATTAAAAGTGGAAAGTTTGATTAGATTACAGGAATTATACTCAAAAACGTCTTCACTACCCGAGCAAACAGTAGACCATGTCATTTTTTATCCATTCCTGTACAACATACAGGCCTTCTCAATGGAATGACTAGTCTGAAGAGCCTAGATGAGGCTACCAAACAGTGGCTGCTCTGTGGCTACCCTGTAATAACAACAATTCCAAACGAAAGAAGTATTACCCAGGTTGCCGGGTATGACACAGATGGGCTTTAGTCACACAGCACTGCAATTTACTACGTGCACCGGCACAATATGCATGCACGGTCTAAAAAGGCTTGTAAGCCCCTCACCCCCCCATTGCCATATTTCCCACACTTAGCAGGGAAGGTACAGTTACCGGTAGCAATTATAATGTTTTTGGTATGAAGCGGTGGAATCTGGAACTCAATGAACTGTGGTGACATATTCTATCTATTACTATTTCATCCACTATTATGGAACAAATAACATACCAATATCTTCAGCATCTCCGTTTTGTATTCCGGTACTATTCCAAGCACGCAGAAGCCTATGAGACAACAATGATGCTCCAAGCACAGTAAAGGTAACGACGTCATTATCGGGCAAAGAAAATTTTGAATTGGGTTTGATCGTTCTGTCAAAGCTTTGTTCATCGTCGCTCGTCTCTAACTCGATGAAATCCCAGGTCGAGTCGACACTATCATTAGATTTAGCACGATGTAGTAACTCCATTTTGTCCATTCTATATTGGGATGATAGGTCCACGGATCTTGACCCTGTGAATAGGAAAACACAAACCTCATGGTTTGGTCGGCTTTGTGGTGTAATGGCAGGTTGTAGGACATGAAACCGGTTGGTCGCAAGTTCATATCCCGAGACCGGACCACACCAAAGATGTTCAAAATGGTATACGTCGCTTTCTTGCTCGGCCAGCGCATTAAGAATAGTGCGGAGGCGTGGCACTTTACTTAGCCTACCACCTCCTTTGGTGATTCCTTGTCCAGCCAGCATCATGCTTGCATTATAATGGATGCATGTGCATTAGTAGCCTAATGTGTGAGTATATCACGTGACTCTGTGTCAATGAAGGAGCAGAGCTCCGAAAGCTTGTGCATTATATTCCAATAAACTGGACTGGACATTAAATCTGTGGTGACTTATTATATTTAATGCAATAAAGAGAACATTCGCTATGGCTTTGTAATGTATACTCGTATTTTCAAGGAACATGTTGTTCATGATCATTTCAAAATTGGTCGTGGTATTTATTGCCACCCGCAAACATCACCATAGGCTATATTATACATATGTGAGGACCCTAGAACTAACAGAACAGTTCGGTGTACCAGATGGACGATTGGCTCCGGCCAAGATCATGACCACAAGAACAATGTCTTCCACACATACAAGCCATCACCATATTTTCACCACAGAGCCCCTACAAACACAGTAAAAAAATGTCTTACGCTTAGAAAATATTCCTTTTTGTAGCGACTCCGACATTCCGAGTTTAACTCCAATCATCTCGTTGAGAACATTTAAGAACAACACAGCCAAGAAAGTCGCTGTCATGTAATACCAGGTTTGATGCTCCTCCTCCAAAAAACTCGACGATAACAAACTTAATCCATGGATAACAGTCCCAACTGTTGCAAGTACTCCCCACGTCACAGGAGAATTTCGGCTATTCGCGTCATCTTCAACCATGTTAGAATCCTTAACAAGTACTATTTGTCCCCAAGTTACAATCACGGCAAAGTATCCCAACCATGCGATAATAATTCCGCAAGCCATTGATGGATAGTTGTACGCTGCTACGTGATATCTTAGTTGATCCGAGACTTCATTCTGACACATTGTATACAACTGCTTCGCGTCATTGAATTTTTCCGTTGATGAAGGATGTTTCACCCAAGTCGCATGAGATAATAAAGCGTCTCTGGTAAAATACAAAATATCTGATGAAAAAATTGTGTGGAAATCGTGCTCATAAGCAACGCAAATACTGGGATACCAAATATACTGAGTCTTGAAGGAGCGAAGAGACTAGAATGGGCGCTTCGGACCGAATATCCAGAAATTGGCTGATCCGATCAGACCCAAATCGCTAGATATTTGTTATCTGTCGATTCAAATCATTGCACCAGTAACAAGACTTGATTCGATTTTGATCAAATAAAATATCAGAAACCGCTCATACCCAGTGGCGACATTATCTATTCTCTTTTTGATGGTGATCATCCATCATCGAGTGAGCTTACTATCAATACAGCAAGTAGGTCTACCACAATTCAGCCGTACCTGTATAATTTAACAGGATCCACTGGTCCATAAGTATTCCTTGTTAGCAAACCTGTATTCCCAGCCAATGACAACAAATGGTGGCAATTGTATTGAAGAGAATGCAGTTGACTCGATGGATTCATGTTCTAGAACAATACAAGCATTGTGTTGTATAGAGACCAACCTGGATTTGGTGCATAATCGGACAAACGCAAACATTTTGCATGAATTCCAATTAATTAATATTTTACACATTGTAAATGTGGCATGGGCAAAAATCAATACGGAAGGAAAGTATCCACGCTAGGAATGTATAGTCTGTTGCATGTTGCCAACACACAGAGCACCCCCTAGTTTAAGAATAGCTTCTTGTTTGGTGATTGAAATTGATTCATTCATACCTCAATCATAGGTTGTATGATTTGCCCCATTGAGTTTCGTGGGATTGGGATTCCAAGTAGAACCGACAATGTTGTGGCCAAATCAGTTTGTTGCACCTCTTTTCCACCACCATCTCTGCAATAAATACAATGTTGATGTAATTCATAGTGTCTTGACTGTGTACCGCAATTAGGGCGTAGAGGCCCCTTGGCCAAGCCCAATGCATGTCTAAAAGGTTGATAGTTCGGAGTGGTAACGAGTGATTTGAGACTCTGTGATTTGCGCCTGCATGACGCCACAATCTTCCGGGGAAATGAATTTATTTTTGAAGCAAGAGATTACCAATGCCTGTCCTGATGTCTGTCTAAGTGATCGCGGGTGCCCCATGCCACATGATGTTTCACAAATGTCTTGGAAACCTTTTGGACGGCTATGTCCTTTCCATTGACGAGCTACTGTACTGTACTGTAGTTCTTCTGGTATATATTGAAAATAAATCGCAATTTTCAGCGAAGACCTAATCACGAAATGTCCAAATCAAAAAAGGCTCAAATCACAGGAATTGGTTGGAGTTTTAGGACACTCGGATTGCGCCACTCGCCACTATGAAACAATCATCTTACCCGGTCCCATTGTTGCCAATTCCAGGACTTAGAAAGACAAGCGGGACATCTCTTTCATGTTGAGTTGTGCCCCCGTGACTTCCTTTATCGGTCATGCCATGGTCTCCCGTGACAACGAGTAAGCTTTTGCCACCCTTCGCAGCATCCTAGTAAAAATATTTTGTGTCTCTGTGTAAATGCAACAAAAAGGACAACAATAACCACTGTCCTCCCTGTCTTAATTCACAAATCACAACTAAAAACATATTGGAGCTGATGACTGAGGATCAATAGATATTGCAAAAGAAGATCACCACATATTTAACGCCCATCTTCAGCTGATGAAGGAGCGGAGCTCCAAAAGCTTGTTAATGTTTATTTTTAATTCTCAATAAACCAAGACTGGATGTTAATAAATCTGTGATCCTCATTATTATATTAATTCATAACATGATTAACTTAGTTGACGAGTAAATACTTTTACGTGGACTTACAACTTCAGCCAATTTTTCATATATCAATTTTATAGTTGCGTCAATTTCTGATAACTTCTCACTAATCAGTGGGCTCCTTGATCCTAAAATTAATAAAATTTTGTATCAAAACACAAATCTAACATCTCAAATATTCTTACCAGCAGCGTGGCCAATCTGACCAAGGCCAAGAATATCGACAATCATCACATCGAAATGATCGGTGTGTTCCAACTCTGTGCGCACGTTTCCCATTATCAAGTTATCTATCTATTGACAGAAGTATGACGGTATTAAATGTGTGAAAAGTGGAATTAATCTGCAGAAAAAGGAATTTATGATATTGGTGGAAGCCAATTCCTGCTACAACCCTACAAAAATTGCTCACATGTGGGTAGGCAATGGTTGGCAAACTCAATGACCCCCCAAGCCACATTAACATGGTTTACTAATATATCAGGGGACCAGGTTAAAACGTTGACCGTGTCGAACACCACCGTCGCATTTTACCCAATGATCTAAGCCAGACAGTATCTGTGAAAAGCCCAGACCAGTCGTTCTCAGCTTTTTTTACCAGTGAGCCAGCAAATTCTTTATGATGGATCAGAGGGCCGGTCTTACAAATACGTCATTCCTCGAACGGAAGTTAATGCCACCATTTTGACGTAGTACCGATACAGCCCATTGTCATGTTTTAATGTCTCTATAAATACCGCGACGTCCACAAACCATGGTAAAGTGATCATAAAGGAGATGGTAATTTACTCAAGAGGCCTTGTCGACAGGTAACATATTTTGTAGACTGGCGTAGGCCGCTGGATCCGTAGCTGAGAACCCCAGGCCTGGACAGTTTGAAAGACGTGAATCAACACAAAACATCATAAAGTTCACGAACCTTCAATCCATTTGCATCGAAATACGGCAGGACAGGTCCTAGTCTTTTGAACTTCCTCGGAAACATTTTTGTCCACATTATATCTCCGTAAAACACGATCGATCTTCCGTTAGCAAATGCACTGCCGATAAAATTATCTTCCTTGAGCTCTTTTGGTTGATCCAAAGTCAAGATGACGTCAGTGTAACTTGGAACGCTTCCAGTCATCAAACTCTAGGATACCGTACAAAATTCTGTCAGGTCAGGGGTCAGTGATTTCTGTCCCTTCAGTATGAAATCAATGCAACACAAAATTTCCTAATTCCTTTGGCCATGTTGTGGGTGGCCAAGGCCATAGTGGAAGAAACTGGTCTTGGTGTAATGTATAGCCCGTCCGCCACAAAATTTGATTAAAATTGGGAGATCTCATCATACCGCAGACCTTACCCTTACCCTACGGTCACAAACTTTTCCATATGCTGTGGCATATGATCACTGGTGACTGGATAATTTTCAGGATTTGGCGCAACCATAAATCCGCAGACTGCATAGCGCACAGTGTGTAGACTTTGGTAAGGAGTCGCTGGACATCACCCTGCTGGACCATGACTGACTCTCTATTATCCCTACAATAACAGTCGCAAAACCTCATGGGCAAACATTGGGCTCCCAACTGCTTTTGAATATGGGCTTCTAAAGATTAGTGGCCAGATAGTCCAGTGGCGTACTATACCTTAATTCTAGGCAACGTCACAGCTGGTGCTTGTGTTCTCGAGACAAAACCGATTCCATTCCCTTGAAACAAAGACTCTTGCAAAAACGGAGTATCCGCAAAATGGTGTATTCCAAAGACAAAGTCATCACGCAACGCATTTACCACCAACAAGACCAGTTTGGTGTAGGGTGGAAACTCAAGAGGAGATATACTATTTTCTGAAATATAAGCACTGTGTAAGTATGCAGACCGTTCAGTTGGCCGAGTGGGTTAGACTGTCCGCCTTCTGATCGGGAGGTTGCGAGTTCGATTCCCGACCGAGTCAAATCGAAGACTTTAAAATTGGTATCCGTTCCTTCCCTGCTTGGAAGTAGGTATCGGGGAAGTGCAGAGAGCCGTGATTGTAATAGTGATCCGGGCTATAAGCCAGAAATATTGACACATTATACCATGAGCATCGACCTGGCGTAAATGACCTTAGTAGGTGAAAAACGCCATAAATTCCAAATACTACCAGCCTACTGGTCCAGTCTGGCATCCAGTCTCCTGAGTTACACTGCACTGCTGCTACCACTGTACCACATACGTCATTGATAATACAGGCCCTACGCGATGAATCACTACTTATCCACAGCCTGGTCACCAGACTATGCGAACAATGACTGTTAAAATAAAGACACCCACTTTTTTTTACTGCGCTCTTGCTCCTTGAAATCTACAGAGAAGCAGGAGAATGGACCGACAACAAGTGGAGGTCAGAGTGGGAACAGAATTCGCCACTCCACCTCTACTTCCTCACCCCTGAAGCGTCCCGGCTTCACTTTGCTGTGGCTAGCGTGGATGTGTCTCAATCGACTCAGAACAGGGGTGGTATGCTTCAAGCCATCCCTTCACAAACGGTGTTTCACTCCCTTAATTGTCAATTTACTTACCTGGTTGAAAGATTTCCTTCTCTCCATATGAGCCAGCGGTAAATTCCTCACTGCTCAATCGAGTTAGTGTTCCACTTTCTGATGGAATCGGAGGAACATCTTTCATAGAACTTGATCCGGCTCTTGAGATTTTTATTGGAAAGAATCCCTTCAAATATATATATAATAAAAAATTTAATCAAACACAAAGATTAGGAAATCAAAAGGTCACATTAGTGTAGTTCCTGTTGTTGTTGTTTTGAATTTATGGCGTTTTCAACTACTAAAGTCATATAAGCCAAATCAATGCTTAATGTGTGTGTCTATACTTCTAATTTATAGCCCGGATCGCTATCACAACCCTCTGCACTCCCCCCGATACAGAATTTCAGCACTCAGCAGGCGCAATCGCTTAGTGACACCATGGCCTACTTTATAGAGTAGAGTAGGCCATGGTGGCACCCTCACAAGATCCAAGATAAGAACTACAATAATGTACACAAAATCCTCACCGTAAGATAAATCATAATTCCAGCGACGCTTACGAAATAAAAACACATCAGACGCCATTTCAACATCATCTTTAAGCCTGCCTAAACTAAGAAAATATAAATCTACAAGAATAGAAACAATAATCATTAAATAATATAAAAATTCTACAAAGGTGGAATCTAAATTGTAACCCGCATTCCAAAAAGCAACTTTTTCAAGAATAAAATAGTTTTTTTTTATAAAAAATTATTAATACCGTTACAATTTCGTTATGGGTATCTTCGCTGTTAATATATTTTATATAAGATTTATAGGGTATTGTGATATTTGATACCACTTCCAAGCCATGGCCGGCCACAAATGACAAATGCGTTACAAAAATGCCAAAATCATGAGCAGTTTTATCCAGGACATCAGGGAACATGGTCGAAACAATAATGAAAGGAACATTTTGGTTTTACTATGAGACTGGCACATAGCTGGATTAATTAGTGTACAAAGGTAAGGCTGCTTATTTTATAAATTCTAGAAAAAATTGAATCCCAAATAATTCGCTTTTTAAAATACAGCCATGAACGACATCAGCAACACAAATACTACAGTAACTACTTTCGAAGCTCATTACTAAAAAAGTACACAGACACAGTGGCAAAATATTGAATCACACCAGTACATTGAATTGGAACAACACAGAAACGTGGTAAAACTGAGTGCCGCTAAATCTAAGCAGATTACATTTTTGATACACGCAAATACTATGACACAGACGCAGCAAACTAGCATTTCTGAAAGGCATTAATAAGAGCCATGTTCTTTGCTTCACATTCTTCAAAAAAAAGCAGAATATAGCATTGCCATAAAGAAGATTTAACACAGATGTACCGGTATTGAGAAATATAACATTCATAAGCTTTCGGAGCTCCACTGCTTCATCAGGTGAAAATGGAATGTATATCAAAATTGTTGGGAAAATGGACGATATTTCTTGAATGGAGAAGCAAAACACATCGATCTAGAATCTATCTCAATGTCTTTACGTTATCCAAATATAATAAAGCCATAGAGTTGATGAAATCGTGCATTTCCATATAATTTTTGGCATCTCCTTCGTCATCTTTGGCCTAAAGAAAAAATACGCTGCAAGTACTACGTTGCTCTGTCTACGGAAAATCTCTTTATGATGTTACAAAGATGTGGACTAACCTGCAATATCGCAACTGCGAGGGCGTCCGGACGCAATTTTTGACCCGCCTCCATGACAGACAAGGCACTTCCTGTCTTGTTGCAACGCAAGGATGCTTTGAAATTTTCAATTGTTGCATCACAGATATACCTATAAATTGCATCAAATGCGAAAAATCAGCTTATCAGTCTTCTCAAATACCGGGTACTCGAAATCGAAAAGCCAATCCCTAGCTTTGAGTGTGTGGTGTTTTGAAACCTTTGAATAACATACAAACTTCTCTCGAATTTTACATGAGAGACAAAATCTGGGAGTGTTACCTTTCAGCTGTTTCATTCTTCCCGCTCAGTACTTTGAACAGATCCTCTGAAAGTGTTAAGAAATCTAAAAAAACGATAGGTTCCGGTGCAAAATGTGCATGTGTACTGTTTGATCGAAGAAGGAATTTTCCCCCTTGCTAATTGATCTTGTGTTTGCAAACAAGTGTTCACATCAAAGAAAATCGAACGTTGGGACTTTCGTAAAGAAGATCTCCACAGATTTAACACCTAGCCATTATTTATTGAGAATTAAAACATTCACAAGCTTTCAGAGCTCGCTTCTTTATCAGGTGAAGATGTTTGGATTTTGCAACAACGATTTGTCTTTATTAGATCGCAAAACTTACATTTTATATACGGTAGGTCAAAGATGTATGTAAACGATCAATTTAGAAAAAATAGGATTTTCCCTAAATTATTTACACACTGGGTAATATGGTAAAATACTTTAGCCGGCCTACCTTGAAGAACTAGAGCCACTGTGACGCTGTACTTGAACACGGCAAACGGAACCATTTCGTTCCATTTACAGCTAATTTTTTCAACCATTTTCGATCGTAATTCTTCTGGAACATTGTAACATACGGTGTTCAGAAACTCTTCATGCACCGAACCAATCATCCCAACTCTTTTATGTGCAAGCTTTTTCGAGTTCGGATCTGAAATTGCAGATGTTCAACTCGGAAAATTGTAGAGCTTATGGCAGACGATTCAAATAGTAAGAGATAGAGTAAGAAACCATAGATGCAGGCCTAATGTAACATCCAGTCCAGTTTAAACATCAAGGTAGCCACACAGAGGCCTCCGTTTGGTAATCTTATCCAGGTTTTTCAGATGGGTCACCTCATTTTGTGGCCTGCACATTGTACAGAAAAGGATGACATGGTTCGCGGTTTGCTCATCTGCATCGCATTCACATTCCTCACTAGGTGCGAGACCCATTCGTGACCTGAAAGCAGGCTACCCCACTCATGTTCCGAGTCAATTGAGATGCGTCCATGCTAGACGCAGCAATTTGAAGCCGGTTGGGGACGCTTCAGGGGTGGGGAAGTAAAGGTGGAGTGGCATGTTCTACTGTTCTCACTCTGACCTCCACTTGTTGTCAGGTCAGTCTGCTGCGCCGCTGCAGTTTATTGAAATATGATGAAGGACCTTGTGGGAGGAGCTTGTGAAGTATATTCCAATGCATTGAACTGGATATAAATCTGTGTGATGACTTATTCTATATATTAATACAATGTTCAATCAAAGAATAAACAACTAATCAGACTATGCCAGATCTTACTTTTGGGAGCACTGAGAGTGTCGTATGCTTGAACGACATTGGAATGAAAGGCGGGACTCGAATGGTGCGAAAGAGATAATATCCGTGATGCATTTGTGATCTAAATTTTAAAATAATACATCGATATATGTGCTCAAGCCTAACCAATTATTATTTCATTAATGGCTCTGATTTTTCTTACCTTATCAGTTTTATTTTCTGCAGATATTGTATCAAAATATTCGGCCAAAAAAATGAGCGGGTTTTCTGGCCTATTTTCAATAAGCTTCAGAAGAGCGTCTCTTGTCTGTTGGCGTATGTTGAATTTGTCTACATGTAAGAAAAATGAAATGAGTCTTACGCTGACAAAGAATCCAAGCCTGCTCTGAATTACTGTATATGGTGCATGAGTGAAGTTCACACTGATCGTAAAATTTTATGACATTGTATATGACTATATGCTAGCCAACAGAGCGACTGGTCTGAAGAACCTAGACGAGGCCACCAAGCAGTTAGCTGCCCTAGCGTCTAGTCCGAAGAAAGAAATAAAAGCCAAGTGAAAGAAGAAGAGTAAATCTTGGTTTGTTCTATTAGAGCTTGCTGCGATCGGCGTTAACTCTCAAAGCATGTCTCGTTTTTCGCTTGCGATGATCGTTTGATAAGCGTAAAGGCTCTGACGTCAAACAGCAGAGTCCTACTACTACTGTTAACGTTTTTGCGATGACGTGACTTAAAACTAACTGTCTCACGGACCTGTGGTTGACAACATGGAATAAAAAATCATACCAAGGAATTCTTTATGAGCAGCTATCTTGTCTTGTTCATTATTTTGAGATTCTTTGCGCCGATTATCAGCCATAATTAAAGATATATAGGCCTACCAGGATATAAAGATATTTATCACAATCTAGAAAGGATCAGAATATATACATGGTGCTTCATGGATTGGTATGCATCAAAACACTAGCAATATTGAATAAAAACTGCAGTTCGAGACAGCAAATATCATGTCATAGGATGCGAGCTTTTTAAAATACTGTCGCAATAAAAGTACTGTGTAGTGTGTATCATAGAGTTTGTATATCATGATGTGCGTAGAAAAGCTAAAAATTTAATTTGGATGCTGTCTAGACATTGGAAATCAGACATCAACATCATAATCGAATGTTCATATCACTGCGGTGAACCGGCGTGTGCAGTTGAAATATGGCATAAAAAAATTAAATGTCTATCAGCAAAGACCAACAATCGTATTATTCTACGGAGAATTCAAGATTAGCGCTAGATAGCAGCAGATAACAGTCACCATTAAATTCAAACTTCAAAGGGCTCTTGCAATTGTGATTTCATAGAGGCTCAATCAATTTGTTGTGAATTGTCATCAATCCTTTGAAATACTTGACAGTTTTCACTTTCAACTCCATAGTCGCGTCTTCATCACAGACAAAAATTGTCTTTGGATGTTGCTGAAATGCAGACACGGTCCACATATGATTCACACCACCTTCAATAGCCTTATGCAATGCATATGCTTTATGAGCTCCCGTGATCAGAATCATGACTTCTCGAGCATCCATAACAGTTCCTACCCCGACGGTTAAAGCTTGAGTTGGTACTTGACTTAAGTCACCGTCGAAAAATCTCGCGTTAGCAATGATTGTGTCTTTAGCTAAAGTCTTTACTCTTGTTCTAGACACAAGACTAGATCCAGGCTCATTGAATGCAATATGACCGTCGGGACCAATTCCTCCTAAAAAAAGCTCAATTCCACCAGCCTCTTTAATCTTTTCTTCAAAGGCGTCACATTCTGCGACAAGATCAGAAGCATTTCCATCGAGAATATGAGCATTTTTTGGCTCGATATCGATATGTTTGAATAAATTATCCCACATAAACGAATGGTAGCTTTCCGGATGATCTCGCGGAATTTTGACGTATTCATCCATGTTAAAAGTTTTCACGTATTTAAACGATAATTCACCGCTTTTATGAAATTCGACAAGCTTTTTGTACATTCCCATTGGTGTGCTGCCAGTCGGTAAGCCGAGGGTAAAGTACCGGTCCGGTCCTGGATTGAACTTCAATATTCTGTTACGTACATACTTGGCGGCCCATTCACTGGTCTTATCATAATCATCGAGGATTACTAAACGCATGGTATCATACAGTATTTGGATCTTACTGAAAATGCAAACCTGAAGCAGAAAAGAAATGAATATAGAATGAATTTGTTGGACTGCGCATGAAAAATGTAACTACTGGGGTTTTAGCGCTGAGAGAAGGGTATAGGGTTATATGGTTAGCAAAGAACTCTTTGACAACAACAAACATCTGAAACGCAGAAAATCTAGCAGCACGAAAGCCTGAGTCAATTCAGTTCGGACCTGACTCAAGTCACCAACGCCAACTCTCCTTCCGACTCGCCATTGATCTTTAGCTGATCACTAACTCCTCGAGTCCAAGGCTACATTCCTCTGTCTAAGGCATGTAGACCTGTGTATGTAATAAACCCGCAAAAACTAAAAAACTGCAAATAGCTTGCTCGATATTTATTTCATTCAAAAAACCTGACACGCATTCATGATTTGTCAGTCACGCTTCGCTGGCGTTGATTTGAAATATGGGGAAGTACCCGCGATTTTAGGGGAAGCAAAGGGGATTTTTGTCCGCATACTCACTTTGCTCCATACCGTAGTCCAGTCCAGTCCACGCCACGATGGCAAGCGCAAGTGAGGTGTCTGAATCAGCTCGGTCTAGCCCGATACAGGTGGATGACACTGTCAACGACGCATTCGACATTGAAAGTATTGCAGGACAAGCCAGATCCACGATCGTTTTGCACCCGGGATCATCACATTTGCGCTTAGGAAGAGCATCCGATCCGCAGCCAACTTTGATACCCCATGTTATCGCTTGGCGACATAAAAATCCAGGACAACAGAAAGTGGTGAGAAATTCCCTCCTCTCAAGGAATCCAAATGAGTACGAAGCAGGAAAAAAGAATTTAAATCTAAATGCGTTGAAAGAAATCGACAGTGTCTTAGCGACTTACTTGAACCGACCAGTATGTCGATGGGAACAAATTGCTAAAAGCAATAGAAAGTCAAAACCGGAAGCTTTATCTGAAGGTTGTGGGTGGTCATGGACGGATACAAACAAAAACCAACCATTTTTAATCGGTGACGATGCCTTATACATTGATGAAAATGATTGCTATGATATCCATTGGCCGATTGTAAAGGGACAGTTGAATATACACAATGGAAGATATGGCTCACTATCATCAGTTATCTCAAGTTTGGAAACATTATGGGGAAATGCAATTGAGAATTTTTTGAATATCGCACTGAGTGATTTATCAAACTTTCGCTGCGTACTTTTAATACCTGATATATACAACCACCAACACGTTAAAGAAATGGTACATATGTTGTTAAATCGAATGAAATTTTCCGCAATTTTGATCCATCAAGAATCAGTATGTTCGACTTATGGCTGTGGAATCGCTAATGCATGCGTGGTTGATGTCGGTCATGAGAAAACGGCGATAACTTGTGTAGAAGATGGGATGTCTCATAAATGCACCAGTATAACTTTGAATATCGGCGGACGTGATATTACACGCGTTTTCGCGAATTTGCTGCAAAGAAATTCACTACCGTATAAAAAGTTTGACCAAGATGATAGAATGGATGCATTGCTAATGGAAGAATTAAAAGAAACTTACTGCCACATTAAACCAGACGGGATAAGTCCAGAAAGTCATGAATTTCATATTCGACGTCCCAGACAAGAATCGATTCTATACCCAATCACACTTGGGGATGAAACATTGCAAGCTCCGTTAAGTATATTTTATCCAAAAGTTTATGGTTTAAAGCCATCACCTAATCATGTACGTTTGGCGATTCGTAACCCTGGCGATTCCGAAGACCCATTAGATGAGCATTATTTATATCAAACACGTAATAAACATTATGACGGAAGATCAGTGAAAAAATACAAAGATTTTCCGCAACGTTCGACCTCATCTACCGAACAAATGAATGAACGAATGGATTTTGACAATGGTGAAGAAATAGATGATGAAATGCAGCAACAAAGCAACCCAAAAATTGTCGAATACTACAACTCCGCGCCGAACGATTTATTATGCCTTCACCATGCAATCGTATGGAGCATTGAAAATATTCCATTATCATATGAGGATGAGTTGAAACGGCGAATGTACTCTTGCATCCTCATTGTAGGAGGTGGCTTAGCTCATTTTGATGGAGTCGATCACTTTGTACACCAAAGAATTCGAGAGTGCGTTCCCTCATCTCCTGCGAAAGATTATCTTTTGTCACATCTTGAAGTGATTGTAAAACCGAAAGATCAAGACCCGTCGATTGTCGCTTGGAAAGGTGGATCAGTGTTATCGTGTCTTGAAAGCGCTCACGATTGTTGGATTACTAATGCTGAATGGCAAAGTCAGGGTGTAAAGGCATTGAGAGAACGGTGCTCGTTCAATTGGTAGGCAGGCGCTGAAGTAGCATTTTGAACCTACCTGCTGGTTTTGAGTCTGTCTGTCATTAAAAGATGGACAAGAAAATGCCATGAGAGAATTGATGTCAAGGACCAGCGCTGCTGTTCCACATAAACCCTACTTGAATACAATGGAATGAACTGTAAAGCTTTTCTAAGCAATAACCACACTATATTTGACTTCAACCGTGCAGTTGGCTATGTAACAGTAAAATTATAGATAGCCCTACGACTTTTCAGTGCAATCATCCCCGTGAAAGCTCATCTCTAGACGTGATCCAAGACCAGTAGTTATCAACTTTTTTACTCCATGGCGGACCGGAAAATTCTTTATTACATTTCCACGTACTGGCTTAAAGACACCACTCCTCAAATGGAAATTATTGCCGTCATTTTAACGTATAACCTGTACCGATGTTTGCATGTCTCTATAACTACCACAGCCCATTGTAAAATGATTCTGAACGACATGTTACATTGGTCACACAAGGGCACAGCTACATCGCAAAGTCAAAGCGGCTCTTACACTCCTTCTTTCTGTTTATTCAAGAGGTCCCCTCGGGCTTCGCGGACATGCGCTTCACGTGAACCAGTGGCCTAGACTAAACCTAGGAGAGGTATAGCAGCCGCCATTTTCCACCTTATCCTTGTCCTTACATGATTTTTGGGGCATTGGGTGGATTCATATCTTTACATGATATGCGGTGTTCTCAACTTTTTTCTTGATGCATATGTGTAAGTAACAATCATCCAGAGTCCCGTGAAATGAAACATTCCATGATATGCAACCTACGCTATTAGAGTTAATTGAGAAGCAGAAGTTGGTGTGGAATCTGCCTGAAACATTGCGTTCAAAATTAATGTTTAAAAACAAGGCGTATTTTATTAAATGATAAAAACAAAACCCAAAGGTCAACCATGACAACGTCATTAGGGGTCGGTAAAGAAACTTGCGTAATCAGTTAAAGTCTCTACGCTGCTACTTTGATTTTCATCCTGTTGTTGTGGCGTTGTACAAGACAAATATCCTGGAACGGTTGAGTATGAACAGGCGTAACCTGATTCGTCACAGTCGTGGCCAGCTGCTGCACTCGACGTAGCACCGCTAGAATTATTGCCGTCGCTAGGGGACACCATAGATCCTTCCGATAGAGACCCTTGTATTTGGGTTGCATCACCGCGAGAAGCTGTTGTTGACGCAGTCTCCAGCTCGTCGTTAGAATCTACAAGAAGAACGCGTAAAGGCAACTCTGCTTTTCAGATGACTCAAATTCTAGATAAAATAAGGTCACACAGCATCTATGGGACTAATCAAGGATAAAAAGGCCACTCCACGAACATATCTACAGATGGGTAGGCAATGGCTATGGTCAAACGATACTGGTTTTCAGGATCGATACGATAACATACCACGCCTCCTCGCCTGACCAATGGCAGATACCGATTATCGCAAATATCGGTCAGAATATAAATTGCGGTGCTTATCTGTTGATTCATATTCTGGCCTACTGTTGACGCTAGGACCCCCAAAACTGAACATGTAGGCTACCTCAATACAGGCAGGCCTATAGCACATCTATCAAAAGATAATATCAATGGACATTGAACGCCTACGATTAAAAACAAAATTATCCCCATCTTCACCAGTGCTCCAGGGTTTACGATAGCCTACTGACCTCGGGCGTGTGGAATGACGGGGGCAGCCGTAGCCTACATATCACAAAGAAATCTACACAATTAATACGCCTATGTTAAACTACACGCTACAGGCTTACATGTTGATTTAGTATCATTGTGGGCGGTGGTATTTAGTGCATTTCCAAGTGCGTACTTCGGCATTCCATCACATTCAGAATCTTGGTTTGACAACAATGGCTCCTTTATTTCTGTAAAGCTTTCTTCTCGTAAACTGAAAAACAATACAATCTCTCTAAGGTCTATGCTGATGCGTAATACGCAGGTCTATATATATGTATGGACAAACGGGGACCCTTCAGTTGTCTGAGATGTTTGACTGTCCGCCTTCGCCTCTGAAATATTTACGAGGTCGGCAAGTCCGCAGTCCGCCGTTTAGAATCGGGAATTCCGCGTGGTCCGCCGTTTAGGATATGCGCTCATCCCTCTTATTATTTCGAAGCAGATGTAATAATGTGTATGCAGTTAGACACCGTTCAGTTGGCCTAATGGTGTGATAACCCGCCTTGTGATCGGTTCGATAGCGAGTCAATAAAAAGATTTTAAAATTGGTAGCCTATCCGTCCCTCCTCTACTTGACAGTCGCGCGTTAGCCGTGATAGTGATACACACGCGGCATTGTGTAAAAGCGTTAACCATGCGTATGGCCTAAACAGTGCAGGCCGAATAATTGAAAATGCCACAAATTCCAGATACAAAACGACCTGTCTGTCATTCTTTCGTAAGAGACCATTTTGGGCTTGTATACTATATAGACCTATTTATTCTTAACTCGTGGTAGTAAGGATCCTAACTCGGACCACTCACCAAAAATCATCTGCATCACTAGCTTGGGCGTCCACTCGGTCCTCAATTACATGTCGTTGATCAGTAGACGCATAGATAACTCTGTCCAGCGGAACAAAAACGTTAGGTGATGGCAGTCTTCTATTCGACGCCCCAACCAAACAAGGCTTCAATTTTTTGCGCCATCGGTAAACTAACGCGAGAGTCAACATTGCGACGGCAATACCAGTGGGGACCACTGACGTCAGAACAGCTGTGTTGTAAGACTGGTCTGAAAGAAATTGCAATAACCGCCTTATTAGTTATTTTAGTTTGAAAATGAATCGAATTTTCTCGTCTAAGTTTCTCCGGAGTTCTTTGCTTTCCTAGTCCATTTTTTTCGGAATAATACTACCAGCGGTTTCGGAGCAAGACCTTGGAGTAGGTGCCCTAGAGCTGGCACTTTTTAGTTGAAATCGATCGATATTGAATCTTTCAAGGCCTTTACGAATATCGGCCTTATCGCATGACTGATGGTCGACATCGAATATTGGCCTCGATACCCGGTTAATTGTGAACTTTTGGGCGATTATCAGCTGAATAAGAGGCCGATATCCAATATCGAGTTCATCTCTTTAACAACAGCCGATACCGATAATCGCAGAAATACGAATATATCGCCCTCGACAAATCGACCTGGGAGATATTCGGTCGATTCCTACTTTTTAGTTTGATTCCTACCTCCTCGTTTAATTAAGAAGGAAGAAGGCGTTTTGTCAAGGGCGCGGACATTTCAGCACCATTGTATCGTATGATTGTGATATCTTGCCTTGTGTCCACAGCGAAACCTCAGTTATTTTTGACCAATCGCTGCAGGACCCTGAGAACGAGTCTTTGCCGCTTGGGAAAGCGACGACTTGTACGTCGACGTCACGATAGGAATTTCTCAACGTGAAGTTCATAGAGTTGTCGTGGGTATATTCAAGAATCTGCAATACAATATTAGTAAATATAATAAAACATCAATGGCCAAAATATTTTCAAAAAGTGTTACTTACTTTCCATGGACCACCGTCTTTACGATACCGTACAGCATAAGTCATATGCACATCTGCCATATCAGGTAGATCCCATTCCACCGTTAATATGCAATATTGCCCCTTTGTTATCGCGGACGCTCGCACATTCTGAGGACTATCTGGTTTGACTGTACATAAATACCGCAAATCAAATCTATTCTGGTGCGTGGCTCACGGCGGCAACCATCTTTTCATTTCGGAAGGAACATAAAGACGACACAGTTTGTGACGTCACATGTTAACGGCACATATATATGACCTCACATTTATCATCATCATTTACGACAGGGGTCGGCAAACTTCTTACAATAATGGGCCAATTATACACCTTGTCACCAATTAGCGGGCCGTACTAAAGTAGTCTATACACGCATACGTAATATATTTGTTTTCGCGCTATTTGTGTCAACCGTACGCAATCACCGCCCCTCGAACGAGAACCGGGATCAATAATAAACAAACTGCGCATGCGCACAACGGTGGAATTATAACGAATTGTACGTACGATCTGTTTTTATTCGTAGTTGTTCGCGGGCCATAAAATAATGACGGGCGGGCCGGATTTGGCCCATGGGCCGCAGTTTGCCCACCCCTGATTTACCACAATGGATAAAATAAAGTTCATAAGGCGTGCGACGCTAACTCTCGATGATCTAAGCGTTAAAACTTGGATGAAAAGATTTTCTAAAACTCTACGGATCGCTTGCTTTCTATCACGCCATGTAGAAATTCTGGGAAAACGATGAACTTCGGTCTTAATTTTTCGTTTCGTTAAAATATTCATTCTGCTCATCCGCTACTTTCATCGTCACGCATCACTGAGTGAGTATTAATCTTGGAAATAAAATGAGCTATGACATTTTATGAAATGTATAGTCCCTACGAGCAGTGGTGAATATTGGGTAATGTGAGTGAGGCCGTCAAAACCCCCTTTTCCGAGGGGCTCCCCGTAATGGATCACGCGATCCAAAAGTCTTTCAATATACATCTTGATTCGCGAAGAGAAGTACGAAGCAACTGCAAAAACTTATGTCAACGAAAACCTCCCTGGTTCTTCGAACCCAAAATGTGATGAATCTGGGAAATGAACGGTACGTATGGTTTGATCATTCGTGCCGCCCAACCTTTTGACTTAGGTCCCAACAATAATACCCACCACTGCCCATATGCTACGCTGATTTTTTCTATGCATTCATTCTTTGAAAGAGTAGGTTATTTAATCACTTATGTGCAGATTACAAACCATGAGCCGACGGATAGTGTTTGAAATCGCTATGATCACTCGGTGAACTCGATCCAAGAGAATTTTTTGATTTTGCCATCAGTTCGAAGTAGATATATCCATCGCGCTGAGGCACAGAAGACCGATTGTAACCGGTTTTAATATCGCAACATTGCATTGGTAGCATATATCCCTGTTGGCAGTTGGCAGGGTAATGAACAGTTTGGCAGACTTCACGTTTGAGGACGTAATAATCCTTTTGCAAAATGTAGCGAACGAATCTGTGAAAGCAAAATGAACATTTTATGGCGCGTAAACATTCAGTTAACAACGTGGTTTGACTCTTCTCTGATCCGAGGTTCCGTATTCGATTTCCGACCGAGTCAAACCAAAGACTTTAATAACTTGTATCTGCCCCTTCTCAAGATTTATTACACTTTTATACATATCGGAGAGAATGTGGCATGCACAGAATCAATATGGGAGGAAAGTACTCACGATAGCATGTTGCGTGTTGCCATGTGGACACGCAGAGCTAATACGGGGGCTTCCAGAGGGTTGTGGCTGTAAAGTGCTCAAAGCTATAAAACGGGAAGTACCGACAACGCGTATTTGGATAGCGTACACGACCTGCGTAGTTTTTGTTTTTAATTTTTTTTTATTATTTGGAATTTATGGCGTTTTTCACCTACTAAGGTCACTTACGCCAGTTCGATGCTCACGGTATACGTGTCAATATTTCCGGTTTATAGCCCGGACCACTATTACAATCACGACTCTCCGCACTTCCCCGATACCTACTGCCAAGCAGGGAAGGAACGGACACCAATTTTAAAGTCTGCGATTTGACTCGGTCGGGAATCGAACGCGCAACCTCCCGATCAGAAGGCGGACAGTCTAACCCACTCGACCAACTGAACGGTTTACCTGCGTAGTTGAAAACGCCGTGAATTCCAAAACAACAACAACTGCGTGGAATGAACGGCTGGATGAAATTTTGGAGAGAGTCACGAAAGTAGGCCAACTATTAATACATTTATCACAACCCAACTACATTTTGATATATAACGTAACTTTATTCACTTACTTTTGCGTATAATTTAGATAATACGTAGTAGGAATTCCGGTCGACCTCGATACATTCCAGCAACATTTCATGTACTCCAAGAATGGTTCGGTGATACAGGATATATTGTGAGGCTTCCTCGGAATATCTACAAAATACCAGATCTTACAGGTTATTTCTCGCCTATTGTACATGAAGATTCACATCTGTGGGGCACCGGTTCATCTGGACTCGTATGCACATTTTGCGATGCACTCGCAAGCGTGCGGGTTTGATTCCCGACCAAGTCAAACGAAGGACTAATTGGCATTCGTTCATCCTGGGCTTTCCAGTCAGTATCCGGGGAGTGCGGGAGGTTGTGGTTGTCATGGTGATTCCGGGAATAAACTGGTATGTCGAGATTACGTTGACTTATATCTAACCTACATGAAAACGCCATGAATTCAAAGCAAAAGATTTATGACATAAGTAGCCCCATTCAATCTTTATCCTTTTATATTCTTGGTTCTCCTTGTGCATAAATTCAAAAGCAAGGAAATGTCGCATTCACTTGCTAATCTAGCTTTAAGAATAGGCCTAGCCTATATTTGTTGTCGCCTATACACCTCCCGGCTTAAGCTTTACTGAAGTCTGGAGTTACCACGGGTTTCGTTTTTCGGTGACATGTAGGCGGCATGTCGTTATGCGATTGAGAAAAGGTGTAATGACAAATACGTAAACCGTCTCGATATATTTATGCTTCACATTCTCAAATCACCCGCATATACAGCATTGCGTACGTGACCTTGATAGTTTAATTTGATATAAGTACGAAAATATAGTTGCCGCCGAGTAGGAAAACCTAATCATGAAAGGAATCCATGATAATGATCTTATAGTAGACCTGAATCTATAACTGTGATCCCCGATTTTATTCTACAGGCCTTCTGTTCACTACATAACTTGAAATGACTCTTCATATCGCATCGCAGCCTTAGGCCTACCTGTGATTGCTTTTAATGTGCGGCGCAAGCATCACAGCCGCACAGAGCACAGTACAAATTTGCATGAATGATTTTCCGATGTTTTATAGATACATATAGAGTCTGTTTCCCTAATAAACACGAGCCAAACCGCGAAATCCTGTGGCTGTGGGTGTGCCCACAACAAACTAACCCGTGCTACAGACCTGATAGATGTGATACAGCGGACACAACTTCTTCCGACGCACCCTAAATCAAGGTTGGGTTGAGTACGGTACCTCGATTTTTCTTTATGGAAGTCCATCTGTGTAGGCGACTTTAATTTGGCCTGAGCAGATGTGATCCAATCTACGAAGCCTACTATATGGTGACATAGTGAATAGGAATCTTACCTGTCACATTCAAGCAAATCTCGTTCGTGAGAACGCCGTTTTCATCACGGCAGTCGTAGTAGCCGGAGTCGTCCAAGGTTACATTACGTATAACACGAGAGCTTGTATCATTTCCATTCAAAGATACACACTGTAAGTACAGTTTCGTCATCCATTTGCTGTAACTGCGTACTGGTAACAAATTGCAGCTTACTTGGTAGCAAGAGTCGTTGAAGCGACGTTGTAATATCAATGAAGGTGCTGGACATCGTATTTCCACATCGTCGCCTGATTGGGCGAGATAATTTTCAGTATCGGTAGCCAAGGCTTCACAATCAGTCGTACTACTACTCGCCAGAAGGCCGATGAGGACAAATAAGCTAGCACCCCTCATTTCAAGTACCTAACATTGCTTACTGTAGAAAACTAAAGATCTAGTGCCCTGCGCATTGTCGTGACGATGGCAACCTGTTGGGCCGTCACCTTGCAGCCATCGAGACAATTGTTGTATTCAACGAAACTGAGCGAAGCAGAATAATTTCATTTCGTGTGAGTCTTGTGTAGCTGTACACATTATCATAAATCTCCTCGGGCGAAATATGCTGTCATTCTACCGTGTTACCCGTGAACGCGTTGGAATCAGCTGTATAGCGTATATACATGTGTATTTATATATAACAGACATAATGCAAGACAAAACGCTACTTTGGGACAGTCACGTTTTTCGCAGGTGCGTCAAATTACACTGCTCTATATCTGAGTATCAAGTTCAGAAGCACAGGCAGTGATCAGTGTGATCACTGAAGCGTCTGATATGTGGTGATTAATTGAACTTTCCTTATCACTGTTCCGGTGAGCTGTTTTGTATATTTGTTTCGATTAGAAAGTTAGCAAACCAACCAAGCGAATCAACGTCTCGTTTCGTAGAGGATTCTGATTTCTAATTTCAATCCAGTCAATAGTCATGACCTCATTAGCTATTAGGTGACAGCCGACCGACTGACTCTCTCTTTGTGAGGAGGTGGATGCTGGAGCATTTAGTGCTTATTTGCCCCTCCTCACTATCCCTACGACTCTGTGCCGTGGCGGGTAGACGGCCGATGCTAATTTTCACCTCTTGGATTTGACGCGGTTGATCGTACTAGAATTAGCGATCCACCTGTCCGATCAATCAAGTTGTCGAGATTCATGGTGTTTGGATAATCGGTATCGACCAATCAGTCAGGCGATGGTTCCGATTTCTCGTATTGGCATCAGTAAAATCGATACCGGGCGACATCGAAATTCAAACCGCCTTCTAAATTTGGCCAACTCACCAGCAGCAAAAATTCCTGTGTGCAAAGTTAGTAAATATGCCGAAATCCTTTCAACTCCTGTTATGCTGGAGGTCAAGAGTTGGCCAATACAAACATGAAACAGCCTATAAAGTGCGTCAATTGCTTTCCCTCCTAGAATAACGTGCATTTAGCATATGTGCATGGGACCTTTTGTTTCTTGGTTTGGATTTGCATCTAATTACACCACAGTAACGTTTATTCGCTCCGTTTTTACGAACTAAATCCACGAAGTGTGTCCGAGTGTCGAAAATCAATGGTAATCAACTTATCGGATGAGGAATCGTCAATAAGTTCATTTTTCATCGCGAACTGATTTGGACATCGCCTTCTGTCAATGTTACTTCAGATAGATTTCGCATTAGGCCTAGTAGGCCTATAGCCGACAGTGGACGATCTCGATAGAATAGATTTGCGTTCTTCAACGTCACTACAGAATAAAATGGTCCACCTGCAGTGAAAATATGATATTGGCTTGAGGAAGCATTAGAAAATAGCTAGGTAGCGGTATTAATTATGGTGATTTGATGCGTACTACGGCGACGCAGGTGTAAGGCTACTGGGGGGGTCATACTAAACGGCGGGCCATTACCGATACTTATCGCGGGCTATTCTGGACCTCGTAAATACAGCATTCAAAATGAGTTATTGATGAAGGTTATGGCACGGTTTGTAGTGAGATAATGGTGTTATTAACGCTGAGTGAGCGAACGGAGCCCTGACTATGACTTCGATAGCCTCCCGGCTCCTTTAACGTATTGTCCGGCGTCCATATGCACATCATGCCCGCATGATATGCATATGCACCAGAGTGTGTGTGTATATATCACGTGCGTATGTGTAAATGCCGCAAAAATCAAATATGGACAAAATAAACATTGGCCTTTCCTTTCCATACGTGGGCCGAACGATAATTTCTGATTGGGGCGGCAATCCAACCATGGACCTCAACTTATCGAGACGCCGCGCGTGATATTCAGACTCCCAAATTGAAAATTACCGCTTCTGACTTACTAGTTGCCCGTTTGTATGGCCCTTGTACATTTCTACCTCTATTCACTTCATGTCACTGTCAGTTGACAACATTTCCTTTACGAGAACGTCATCCTTTTGTCCCGCGTACCCGTCATTGAAGTATTCTATTTCTAAGCGATCGATAAGATACATCACCTTCTTCCAGATTAAACCTACGAAAGAGTTCATATCAAGGAAGACAATCCAGCATTTAATCAATATTTCGCGGTACTTTCGTGTAACACACTGAAATTGTATTATGCTAGCGGTTGGGTTTGAAAGGACTAGACGTCTGTTGGGACTGACTTTACAAATGATGTGCTTGCAAACCATATTTCCATGAACATCAATTCAGTGAAATTGCGCCCAGCGATCCGTAAGACTGAGTTCGGTTGACAAAGCAGTTTTACACGAGTTAAATATGTATACTTGGACTTACAGTACAGTACAGTCGAGGTTGAACATACTGATGCTATAGGGCATGTGTTGAGGCTTTTGCTGAGTATAAGTGTGCTACTTAACGGCGGACTTTGCGATACTTAATGGAGGACTCAAGTGGGAGTGTCGCCCGAGCTTTGTCAGGACTCCTTTCGATCCTTCCGTCGCTCACTCTGCGTTAGCTAGGCACAGTTAAGTTTGCCAAGTGGTTTGACTGTCTGCCTTCTGATCGGGGAATCACGAGTTCCCGGCCGAGCAAAGCAAAAACTTTAAAATCAGTATCGTTCCTTATGCGTGGCAGTCATTATTGGTGGAGATCAGAAGGTTTTGGTTGTGACTTTTGATAATGATCCGAGGTATAAACTAGAAATTGAGGAATAATGTGCTAAGCGCATTGACATGTAGTCCTTCAATAATGTCAATAAACTCTGAATTCAAAACAGTACAACTGTATGTCTAGAGCCTCGGATCTTCACATTATCACATCTTACACAGTACAATTCAGTTTAAGGCTAAACTTCGCCATCAAGTCTAGTATCGGCTATATATACTCTTGAGAAATTGACTATTTCTTGTTTTGCATTCTCAGTTAATATACGATAGTCATATATTATGTTGGTGAAGAAGTGGACGAGAAGTTGCTCCGTATTCTTTCGGATTATTTTGCTGTGGTTAATATATGACCAGGGAATTTCAGGTGAGTACGTGTTGTATATTGGCTTACTTGAGTAAAACCTTCCGTGTTTAATGTGTTGAGCCGCCTGACTCCAATATATTATGCACTTTGGTTATGCCAAAGTTTCGCGCCTGCCCTCCGCACTTCCCCGATAATCACTGGCAAACGGGGTATGAACGAATACCAATTTTAAAGTCTTTGGTTTGACTCGGTCGGGAATCGAACCTTTACGATCTCTATTATACTGTTACAGTTCAGTGGATGCAACACGTATTACGTGTTGTAATCAGGTGTCTACGTGTAATGTGCACGTAATTCCGTAATCAGCATTATCTAGAAATGATTTATTATTTGCCGGAATCAGTGAACTCGTTGGTAGGCTACTACGGCTTGTGTATGGAACGCCGCACTTTAAATAGCACATGCATTACCTGGTACATTTATTGAATTATCACACATTCCATGAGCATGAACATGATCTTTCACACCCATGTGGGCCAGGTATGGCCTGAATAAGGCCGTAAATGACCAAAACACGACCAAAACACGACCACGTTGACACTGGCCGATGTCGCGTTTGCACACCATTAGCAACACACACACAGGCGACGCACAATCGTAGCCGCGTGCCATACGTGGGTTCAGCGAAAATCCCTGATTTGGTACATTTATTGAATTGCCACACATTGACAATGACCTTTCACACTCATGTGTGCCAGGTTTGGCCTGAATAAGGCCGAAAATGACCAAAACACGATCACGTTGACACTGGCCAATGTGGCGGTCGCACACCATCAGCGACAAACACAGAGGCCACCCAAGGCGACGCGCAATCGTAGCCGCGTGCCATACGTGGGCTCAGCGAAAATCCCTGATTTGGGTCGAATAGGCGGGTCCGATAACAACAGAGGTACACTGTGACTGTAGCAATAGAACGCTGCATACATGATAGACATGCATACAGACATAATCATGGGTATGGAAGAGCTATTCCCAGTCTATATGTACTGTTACGGTGATTGGACGGATTGTATCATTTTAGGATGTGATGCTGCTGATACTCGCTACGCGAAGAAACTTGTGGATGATATATTTTTTGAATACAAAATGAGCCTGAGACCTTTAAATGACACGATTAACGCTTTGCACGTCAACTTTTCGGTGCTCCTAAACCAAGCTATAGAACTGGTAAGTTGTCATCGTAGGCTTTGTTAATTTTTTCTATAGCCTAGAGATCGACCGATATTGGTTTTTTCAAGGCCGATAACATATAATCGGCTTTCCGCATGACTGTGATGACAGGAAAATCATGAATATAGGCCGCTTCGACAATCGGTCAATTGTTGACTTTTTGCTGCCTATCGGCTAATTATTTATAATTAATCAATCCAATTTCGACTTCCTTACTCGACTAACGGCTGATACCGATAAATCGCAAAAATACAAATATCGGCCTCGATAATCGACTATGGCGATAATAATCGGTCAACCCCTAGCCATGGCCTACTTTAGTAGTAGTAGTAAAGTAGGCCATGCCCTAGCCTATACCTGCTCTTTCCGATACAGGATTTGGCCACCATGGAACATAATCTTTTCTAGAATATATACCCAAGTAATGCTAACTTCTACTAATAGACAGAGACCCACCATTCTGAATTATCCAGGCTATGATACCAGAAACAGGGCAGGGCAGGTTTGATGTGGTTGCTGAGAATCGAGCCACCAACCGCACTGGTGATCGTCGAGTTCTTTAGAGATAGAATTCGCCGCTACAGGCAACAGAAATTGAGTTTTCGTAATCCTTAATCCCGTTCGCCAATTTACAGGACGAACAAACGCAGACTCTTACAGTAAGTCTTCTGATAAGTCAGGTGAGTAAATTAGTTCTAACTTCTAAGTAACAATGAGAGAAGAATAGAAGGGTTTGCATCCTATTCCTAGGCCAACTAGAAGACACTAACTGTATATCCTCTTCACCAGCCGTAGCGCTTCCGAACGCAAAATGTCATATCTGTCTATCATTCTCAGATGTTGTGTGACTATTAGTTGTGCGTTCCCTTCGTTGGCGGAGCTTAGCAAGACGAACCCCTATACGTATCAAGTATAGTCGCACACGAAGCTGTCAACATGTCACTTCGCTACAGCTGGACAAAAATAGGCAAAAAGTGACCCCGAAGGGACTCGAACCCTCAATCTTCTGATTCGAAGTCAGACGCCTTATCCATTAGGCCACGAGGCCGCACGATGTATTGTCCTGCTAAACTGATTACTACCTAACCCACCTTACGCTAAATTCTAGACAACAGTTAATGAATTAATCCCTTAATCTATAAGCTGTTTAAACTTTCAATAGACTATCTCGTGGGCCAGGTATATATGGCTTGAATAAAGCCTGTCAGCGTGTCTCTGTCAGTGCTGCAGTATCAATATGCTTGTACTAACTAATTTTTGATATATGTATTAGGAGTGGATGGATCCCAAACTTTCCTGGAGTCCACGGAAATATGACAAACTAGAGAACCTGTGGCTGCCTGCAAGAAAAATATGGCACCCGGACGTTACATTATATAATAGGTGAGTTAGATAAACTGTATGTAAGTATACACAAGACTGTTGGGATAGTTTAAGCAACATAAACTATCGGCTAGGCTATAGGGGGTAGACGCCTATGCCCTAGTCTGTAGCAAACATTTAACCAGAGAGCCGCAGCTTTGTTCACGTCCCTTGGTCCAATTTTGACATGTCAGGTGACTTATACTAGGCATTTTCAAGCTGAGGAGAGAAAGAGAGGGAGAGAGAGAACAGAAACTTTTATTTCGTCAACCAGAAGAGTAAAAGAGAACGTTAATCACAATATCTTGATGTACATAGTAGTCAACCAAATCAATGTGATGATGAAACATACAGTATATATATGAAAAACATGGGAGTCAACCAGTATAGACAGGAGAATGCGGGTTGTGTACCATGCCCCCCTGTGCCGAGCGAAGCGACTCGTACTTTGTTCATCTGACACTTTATGTGGCTTCCCTACGACGCTGAAATCCAGATACCGAACCACTATAAGTATACTTTGATGCACTGCCTTCACCGAACTTTGTTCATGGAAAGATAATCCATTTATGGTCTATTTGTTGCAATCCATTAATCGATTTGCATTAAGCCCTAATGCAAAATATTGGCTCTATATATAACCTGACGCCTTAACCGATATTGACAGGAATGCTATCCCAGAGTGTATCAATATTTTACATGGGATTAATGAATAAGTCTATATAGAGCCGATGTAACATGACGTAAGCCGCAAATATAACCACGAAAAAACAACGGGATAGGAGGGTCGTGGTTTTTTAATAGAATGCTTGTCTTGTCCCCAATCAGAAATCTACGTACGGCCCACGTAGGCCTATGGCGCTTGACTGCCCCCTTTGATTGCGCACAACACGGACACGCAGGGACTTATCAAAACGCAGCAATGTTATTATGTTGAAGCCCAGAAAATATGGGTGGGGTTGGTCTAGACCCAGTCAGAAAAATGCGACATCCCTACTCCCTACGTGGCCCCGCGTGCGGGGTTGCCAAAGCTTGCGCATGGAATGCCACGCTTGTATATCTTGTTGCCCATGTATATCTTTGCTACAGATGACCCATGCCGTAACGCACTGACGTGGGCTAGTTATGGCGTAAGTAGGGCGGTAAATTGCCCGAACACGGCCGCGTGCACACGGGCCAGTGTTGCATTTGCATGCCCTTAACCATACACAGGCCACCAATGGCCATGCGAAATTGCAGCCACGCGCCATATGCGTGGGCCGCACTAGATATCTGAATGGGAAGGATATGGCATGTGCGTCAACAGATGTCAGCCAATTCTTCAGCGATGTAACAGTAGATTATGATACAGACGATGTTTATCCGATCGTGAGACGCCTTTCCTTACAATCCTGACGCAATTCCATTGTGATAGAACAATTTTTGATTTGTTATCGAACTGAAAGTCCCGAAGGAGTAGCGTCAACAGCGCTCCATAAAGAGTCTTTTTACATGAGCTTAGCTTCTAGATTAATTAATATTAATGTGACATGATTTGACATTTCACTGAAAGGATGATGCGGTCTTGACATGTAGATTACTGCGGACGTGTTAGAAGTATGTCGATGGTAGTCCTACATGCCTGCATTATAGTAGGCCTACAATAGGTATAGCCTACGCATGGTAGTTTTAATCAGGGATTTTTTGAAATCCCTGGTTTTAATGTTACCGTTGTGGTGGCACGAACCTACAGTATAAACACGAAACTCTCGAATTTCGGTTGTCATAGTAACAATTGTTATTTTCTCTCACTTATGGCCAACTAAAAAAGATTTCGGTATTGGTCTCAGGCTTGAAATCGTCTTCGGGATCAGACAATTTCCCCTCTAGATAGCCCACGCAGTCGGAATATTGCGCAGGCAGACAAGATAACGTAGCGGCACGACCTCCTTGTCAAACCTGCGCGTATACCTGACGGATGTGCATAAGCGCGAAAAGTGCGTAATGATTATCGTGCACTGAGTCAGCGCGTGCTCGCTCCATTATCCTGTGAAACTTGATGCGCTACTTGCAAAAAAAACCAGAGAATTGTTAATCACCATGTAGTGTAATGAAATTTTCTTGACGATTCGCTCCCTCACGGCGGCCTCGTGGCCTAATGGATAAGGCGTCTGACTTCGAATCAGAAGATTGAGGGTTCGAGTCCCTTCGGGGTCGTATTTTTACACTTTTGGCATCGATCATTCGTATTCATACCGTTCGTTGTCACCTTACCTTGAACGTCACACCGTCAACACGAGGCGGTTGAGATTGCACCGCTTGAATTATATACAAAGCCTATTCGCTACAAACGAAAACATGAACTCCGCGAGGGGACTGATGCGAAAGAAAACATTGAAATATAGTTGCTCTACGTAAACCTTCAATTTGGAGTAACTATACTGCTCAAGAGTCTCGGCCAACACACCTGCACATGTTACTAAAGCCAATTTCATAGCAGGTCCCTTTTGACTTTTTGTTTTCCAGTGCTGACGGTATGTACTGGTTTAACGCTGATACGAACATCTTCGTGACATTCAACGGGAAAGTTCACTGGGATCAGCAAGTGCTGACGAAAACTGTCTGCCAGATGGACTTTACAAATTTTCCTTTTGATGCACACTTTTGTAGTCTCGTCTATGGCTCATTGACGTACACGATCAAGCAATTGGTTATGGACTCGAATCAAGTAGACGTCAGCAGGTTTGTGAAAATATGCCTTTCTAGGTTATTGTAAT
Source organism: Botrylloides violaceus (assembly GCA_030412335.1). Lineage (NCBI taxonomy): Eukaryota > Metazoa > Chordata > Ascidiacea > Stolidobranchia > Styelidae > Botrylloides > Botrylloides violaceus. The sequence goes on along the minus strand of JASFYC010000541.1, from coordinate 506,203 downwards.
GCTAAGCGTAGTGCATACCATATCGCGAAGTATAAGCCTTATTAGCCTGGCGTACATGACTTAAGTAGTTGAAAAGGCGACATGAACTCTGAACAACAACAACAACGTCAATACTGGGTCACGTGACTTGCGTGATTTTTTGATGAGTCCTTTCATACGTTCAGAGACTTGGAATGCTGTTCTTGTAGTAGCTGTGTAATATCAACGAAATCCAGCTATAGCTTATCGTGTTGCCAATACGGTATGCCTAACATAGCCCTGCAACCATCTGATCAATATTGAGAGAGGATTCATTGAACCCGCCAACACACAGTAAGCCTGTATATAGGTTTCGCTGATAGCTATATTGCCAATGTTTTTTTAGCATTCAACCTTTCATTTCGAATGCTGACTGGGAAGTTATTGGTATAACAAGGCGACAAGGATCCAAGCAGTCCACAACATATCAAGATCCCATCTCCACTGTGGAGATTGGCATCTCGTTGAAGAGGAAATCCCTATATGGCGTTTTCATGTGTATTATACCTTCTGCGTCCATCTCGGTTCTGTTACTTGCCACGCTTTGCTCAGCCGCAAATTCATCATGGACTATATCGTTCAAAATATCGATATTTATAGCGTTGGTTGTGTTGCAATCCATGATGGTGCAACGGGTGCCTGTATCGGATACTATGCCGATAGTCGGTGAGTAGTCAAATGGTATATGCTACGCTCTAGCCTAAAGGTATCTCAAACGGTAGAATAAAGTTGCATAATATCATTTTCCGGTACGCTATCCAGACTTGGTTGACTCTGAGCCTATGATAAGATCCCGCCATTCCCATGCCGTAAGTTGAACATAAATCACATTCTAAGGGAACAATTCTGTGGCTGGTTGACTGCGTTTAGCGAGATACCGCCAGTTTAGAATCCTTCCCATCTATGGCCACAGTTTACCTCTTCGTTGTGTGGTGTACACTGCTCAGTAGAACTCATAAAAGACGCTTTTAGAGGGCAGCAGACGGTGCATTCATTAATCCAGGGAATGTCTTTTTACTGTATACTAGTATGTGACAATGGCCTTTGAAACCGCCTCAGCGTGTGCTTGAAATTCAGTGAAGGTATCTGCGCATTATGGCCACTTGGATTTCACTGTACTGCTGGGATTGCACTCATTCCGTCTAGCACCTTTCAATAAGGGACTAATTGCCTGTAATTCCATAAAGGATTGTAAAATAGAATCGCACAGAGTTGACATAGCTTGAAAATGGTAGACTTCAATTGTCAGTCCTATATTTTCTAGGCAAATACTACATTTCGACGATGACGCTGTTGGCATTTAGTATTGTAATAAGCATCATCGTTCGAAACTCTCAATTTCATGACGAAAACTCTCGTCCAGTTCCAAGGTGTGTCTATATATTTGCTACCATTTGTGGTATTCTGTCTTCTACCTACTATAGATACTTAGCTTACTTATTGCATTAGACCAAATGCAACGTGATCTTACATAGGCTATATAGAGTAGTAAATGTATAAGATGTTTAGTGATATGCCGCCGGAGATCGTATAGCTCATCCCTCTCGTCAAAAACCACTTGACTTTCCTACGCGCTGCTGGTAGCCTCGTTGACCCGGCAGCGTGTTGGCTACACAGTGGGTGTTGACGCGCACGGCGATTGCTGAAGGACTTTTACAGCGACACTCGTTCTTCCGGCACTGGACATCGTGGCTCAGACCTTTCTGAAGATTAGTGCGTCGATCGGGGTTGGGTTGTCTAAGATAAGCAGTGGTTATTCCATTCCACCGTTTAGACAAATTGACGCGTGTATCCAAGCTAAGCTATGATGTAATGTTGCAGGTGGATCAAAAAGTACGTGCTTAGATTTTTGGCAAGGTTATTTCGTGTTCGGAAAAGAATCGATGAAGAACAGATGAAGGAGAAGAGAGTCACCCAAAATGGCGATCTGAAAACCCATCTACTTCACGCAGACGAAGAAGACAGCTCCCCGTTTCTAAACAGCCCAAGGAAGGCTAAAAACGTTATACCGTTGGAGAACATATTTTCAACGGCATCGACTGCCGCCAATAGCATAAGCCACGTGCCACGTAGTGAGTACAAAGAAGCTGGATCAACCATGCATACCAAAGCTGCGGTAACCAGCACTCTTCCATGGAATCCCGCCCATGTCACACCGCTCTATTGCGGCTCCAACAGCACCTTCCCCAGAATCACCGCTGAAACTAACAGGTCTAGTTGTTCTACACCTAACGGCAAGGTTGGATCGTCACCGAATCAACACGAAATAGCGCAATACATGCTTAATCATGCGTATCAGAGACCCGTGTTGAAAAATAGCAAGTCACAATCTATCGCACGTATCGGCAGTCGATCCGGTACACCAGTATCAGTCATGCAACACGATATTGACAATATCAGCAAGAAGAGACAGTCATTACTTCTTATGAATGCGGAAACGCGCACGGCTGATTATTCTGATGACACTGAAATTTCTGCTTCGACCCAAACGAGTAGTGAACCGTCACGCTACAATAGTCAAGGCTGTTCGTTTCATTACGGTCGCAACAAGACATCGAAAGCTTCATCCTACGACGGGAACACAAGCTCAAGGTAGTGTTGTGCCTACATACTGTAGATTAGAATCGTTAGTCATAGAGTTTAGGCTATACCCAAAGTAGGCGCTGCGTCGGTGTATCCGTTTGTGCCATTCTCTCACTCTGAAACCTTGGGAGTTTACCACGTTTTTCCTATTCGAGTGAATGTATTTGTGGAAATGTTATCATTCTGAGGGATATCTTGGCGTAGGGACAAGTCCCTCATCTATCCTCTACGGTTGGATGATTTCGTTAGAGATACCGGTGCGGCGCTCGTTACCTTAACGTGTAACGGCACCTTCAGAGTGAATTCCCACAAAATGTTTGTGTGTGCGCAATAAAACTCGATAGTCAAGTCAAGCACATGGGCCTACGTAGGACTGCAATGCGCGGCAATTTCACTAATATGGGCTCTTATACGTTTTCATTTTCGAATCTATCTTGAATAGACACAAAAGATTATTATTGTCACCCAAATCAGAAGCACAAGGCCGTTCGATGACTGTGGTAATTGACAAACCATTGTCACCTTGCAACAACATCACGTGAGTATTGAGTAGGCCTAACCTAAAAGTTACATTCTGTCTAGGACGATAAGCTATATATCAACATTAGATCTACGAAAACTACTTGGCGTTACCGCTTCGAATTTCACAGTGCACAGGCGAGCCCTAACTCGTCCAATTCACGCGCGTTCGTTCTCGGGAATGGCGTCCTTACTGACAACTTCCCACAGACAACACAGTGCGAGCTGCAAAGTTCAACAGACAAGACTGTAGCGGAAAATGTTGATATCATGGTGAAACATATTCAAAACCAAACAATAACATTAAGATATATGGAAGAATGGGCGGAAGTGATTAAGGTTATCAATAGATTCTTTTTGTGTTGTTTCGCGATGCTTCACGCAGTTTTTGTTATCTTAATTCTGCTGGCAATTTTGTAAATCTTCTTCAATGAAACACACACTCACAATCAGACATGTTGAAGCATGCCGATAGCTAAGTATAAACTGCAGTAGCGGCAAGGACAATTGGACATTCTGTGACATCTCTCCTCCAAATGCGTGGCATGGTGGGGGATATATTTACCAGTGACGTTGGCATTTCGACGTGATAGGTGTGCAGTCAAATATTCTGTTCGTGTAAAAGGATTTTAAACCAAATTGTACGCTCACACAGTACGCCCAGCGGCCCAGGGTCTGTGAATGTATCGGTACGAGCAAAAATAAGTTTCCCCAGCACCATCTGGTACTAATCGTTCGAAAACTGGGTATTTACAGAAATATGTGAAATCTGAATGAACATATAGGTCTAACGACACTCCAGTGAAATATAACGGCAAATGTGCATACAGATATATATATATATATATATATAGACGTAGGCTATTGACTTGATTATATTTTATCAACTATATAAATTAATAACATATACCAATGGTGTGGTGTTTTCCGAATGAAATACCTTACAAAATTTATCTTGAATTCCAAATTGACCGAAAGAATGATTTGAATCCTCCTGTGGTTTGTGGAAATAGTTTTCGATTTTCTTCATTTTTAGCTAACAGACTTTGATAAAGTACGCCCAGTTCATTTCTCAAGTCTTCTGCGCATTTGCGTACGAAAGGGTCTATGATTGGGGTCACGCAAATAGATTCTACGTCATCGTCGTGGATTACGCGATCGACAAGACTCTGTTCGGTTTGATTGTGCGCTTCATGTAGAACCTCTGGCTTCACGTATGTTTCTTTCATCCCCTGAAACACAAAACGAGGTAAAATCGAGGTCAGGATGGATGTGGAGTATCAGATCTTGCAAGGCGTGAGGATAGGTTACCTTTGACATGATGACTCGGTATTGGACGATGAGTTTGTTCCGCTTTTGTTGAAGTATCAAGCTGAGCATCTTCTGCAAGAAGAGCTGTAGTTAAGCTAAGGAAATCTTTGGCCTAGAGGTTGATCGCACAGTAAAGTGATTGAGGCTTACGTGGATAAATTAAGCTTTCATTTAAGGTAAGCTAAGTTTTCAGGCCATATTGCCACACGCGCCCATTCGTTCCGATGCTTCGAGAATCTCTTAACAAAAGAAATGCTGGGCCAAACCTACCCGATTTGAATCGTTTGTTGCTTCAACTTCACAAAATTCATCCTGAAGTCGATCAGAGAGTTTTGCAGAATGTTCAACAGCGAGAGAATTTGTGACGCTTTTACTTTTCTGTTCGAATTGCTTAAAAATTTGTGATCTGACTTTACCGTGTTCGTTCACCAGCGTCGATATGTCCGCGTATTTTCTGGAAAACTGGAAAATATATTTTGTATTATATTATACAGTACAAGATATAACCTATTTGTCTTTCGCATAGCGATAAATGGGGTATGCACAGAATCTATATTCGAGGAAAGTAACCACGGTAGGAGTCTAAAGCATGTTGCTTGTTGTCATGCAGTCATACAAGATAGGAGTACCACCTATGTCTTGGAAAATGAAAAAAAGGTAGATCCTGACCAATACAAGACCCAAAGTCACCCACCTTCTTCATATCTTTTTTGTATTGCTCCACGCAATCATGAACCAGATTTCTGATTTTAACGCTATCATCTTTCTGTGGAACAGAACACCGTGTAAAATTTATAGAGGCTGCGGAGGGGATGAGGCAATATCCGACGGGTGATTTGTTTGGCTATGGCTATACTGAGTCTGGTATCGATAAGCCCAAGCCCAACATCTAGACGAGTTAACTTCTGAGTTGGAAGAACATATTATGATTTTGTCAGCTCAAGGGCATGGGCCATGTGTCATAAATATATAAATGGTCCAAATAATGCCCTAACAAGGCCCTTTGTCGGCCTTACAACGCGTGGCGTTCCATACGCAAGCCTAGGTAACCCCAGCACACACGGGCCAGGTAGGGAAGCTCGCATTTATTTTTCGGACTGGGGTAGACTACTATGAGCTACGATTCTGCGTTGCAATCTTTACCGTTTTCAACTGTTGAAGATTTCTTCTGTCCATATTCATACGGGTCAGAACATTAAATGAAAATTCAATGTCTTTACGTAGCGCTTCTAACCCTTCAGCGTAACCATTTCGACCTTTGCATTTTCCATCGTAAGCTGACAAAATTGAGTTTTGTGTGAGTTGATGGCATCTTTCAAATGCGTGCTGCTCTAAGGCTTGGTCTTTGGTATTCTGCAACGAGAATATGTAGGCACGGTCACGGTTGTCTGAACCGCACATGATTTGGCGAAAGCTTTTTTGTACCCTTGTCCTTCCTGCCACTACCATTTCAATTTTCCCACGGCTTTGTACTGGTCCTGGTCGTGACTGTAATTTCAGCTTAAAGCTTCATTAACATATTGTATAGGCCGGCATTAGCCTATTCTTAACCTTCAGCTGTGATTCAAATTGAAAAAGTAGGGATTTTGAGGGTGACAGAGCGGAAGGCCGAAAGCTTTTGAACTGAGTTTCCAACAAATTACGTTGGACGTGGAACCTGTTGCGACACTCATATCTACCATATGTGATAGATCGTCATTAGCTACTATCAACTTATCCTAATTCAAACGTGATACAAAATAGAAAAAGATGACAATATTTGGAAGCTTACCTCTTCCATTTTCCAGACGTATTCGTGAACAAATTGGTTTGCAGCTTCTCGTACAGATCTGGATATTTCTCTCTAGCGACAAGAATAGAGATACCTTGATTATAAAATCGAATAGTCTGTTCATAAGGGCTATATATTAGAACAGCCAGTAATAGCGCTTCGACGTTGTGTGATAAGTCACGATCCGATCCGAAATTTTATTCGAATTTGAATGATGAAGATGAGTCCCTTCCTTCCAATCTCCACGAACCACGCACAACAACTTATAGAGTCAGTTGTGAGAGTAATAACCTGTAGATCACTTCACACTCACCCCTTTGGCATAGTTATTTCTTTGAAATATCTCAAACTTTTCCAACATAGAATCCATTAAGTTTGCTTCCACTACTTCCGTAGCCTCTGAATTAAATTGTCCGACTTTCGAACGGAATGCTTCCAGCTGTGCGTGGCCAATTCGATCGTGTATAGCACTTAGATCATCGTCAGGAATATAACCGCCAGTACAAAGCTAAGGAAGAAGTTAACAACTAGAATAAACCTCTAATCAGACCCAACTTTCCTTTTCGATTGGGTTTCATTTGTACGTAAGTTGAGCAAAAGGATAGCCTACTCAAGGGTCTGTCTACTTACTTTTCTCATTTGTGAGACATATTCATCTAAGCAAATCCTTAACACTTGCAGGTTCATTACTTCCTCTTGAGTCTAAAGCAGAACTTGAGAAATCAAAATAAAAGTATGAGGTCAGATAATAAAGCATTTTTGTACCTGCAACATAGTTTGGGGTTCAGGAAGTCTGCCGTCAGCGAAACTCCGCGCGCATGATATCGCGTAGTTGACCAGCGAAATACCTGTGATTACTTGGCCATTGATGGATTTTGGGACGATGGATTTTGGACTCAAGAGAATATCTGCCAGTTCTTGTACCATTTCCAGAAATTCGTCATCAATATCTGAATGTGTAATAACATCTTCCATATCGTACATAAGCTAAAATTCCAGTCTTAAACCCCTATATCTAGGAAATATCGATGAAACTAACCGGCACACCACATCTCCTACACTCAGCCCCTCATGACAGTATATAGTCTTCGATGCCGTTGCCGCAAGATAACTAGCTAGCGTACATCTGTACAACTGGCCGCTTGCAAGGTTATAGTTTTTTTTTCAGTAATCCTATAGATAAGCAGAAGGCCTTGTTGCTGTCTTTTTGAATTTACGGCGTTTTTGACTATGCTAGCCCAGATCACTATCACAGACACAACCCTCCATTGCCAAGCAGAAAAGGAACGGATACCAATTTTAAAGTCTTTGGTTCCATTGGGTCGGGATCGAACCTGGACTCCCGAAGGCATATCTGTTGAAAAAATCCCACCTTTCAGCTCGCCTGTGAATTGATAATTTTTCCTCGTCACGGCAACTTTCATCCCTGGGTGAGGGAGTAAAAAGCACTGCAACTGATTGAAACTTTTGTGCAGGTGTTCTCGGACGTAAGTTAACTCCTTGTTATTTGAAGTACATGATAAGACTCCCGCTAAGTAGCTGTCTTTGTCCTCCGCGTTGTCCAGGCCCCAGTCATGATCGTCTATGCCTTGCCAGTCACGAACGACAAACATAAGTTTCTGAAATTTCCATAAAAGTCATGATTTGGCTCATCCCAGTCGGAAAAATGCGAGCGTCCTACGTAGCCCGCGTGCGGGATTGTCAAGGCTTGCGCATGGAACGCAACGCGTTATGAGGCCCACACATGGTCTTGTTAGGGAAATACCTGGCCCATGCCGCATCGCACTCACCCGAGTAGGGCCATAAATGGCCCAAACACGGCCACGTGTACACGGGCCAACGTTGCGTTTGCATGCCCTTAACCACAGACGGGCCACCACTGGCCATGTGAAACTGCAGCCTCGCGCCATACGTGGACCGTACGTAGATTTCTGATTGGGATGCGGATATATTGTTATTGGGCGGGAAACCTACAGTAGGCTTATACGAAAATTTCATACTTGGAAGATTGGCTTGTCTGTCACCTTCTTCGCTTGGCTTGCTTTGGCGTATTCTGTGAAGCACTGCAAACAGAAATGAAGAAAATTTTTGGCGGCCAAGCCTTTTGAGGCAGTAGCCATTACTATCCGTTCATCGACAGTTTATCATGGAGGTATGTGTAGCCAATATCAGTATCTCAACTATAGGCTTCTGATTTTGATTGGTCTACAGTGTAAGCCAGTCAATTGGGTCACGACGCGGACTCACCTACTGGTTACCCATTAAGATGGTTCGAATAACTTCACGCTGGGATCATCGATGTATATTTGCTCGCTAAACATAATAAGCCTATGCTGAGGATAAAATTGTGTGCTTTGTACTCGTCCCGCTGCGAATTCCATAAGTAGGTTATTATCGTCTCCGTTAGGTAGCCCATGTCGTTACTAAGTTTATTACAGTCACGTAACACAGTGAATCGCACAAATTCACTATGCGGTCGCAATTTCCATGCTTCTTTGAACGCCATTACCGGGTTACCACAAATGAGTAGGATACGCTTTTCATATAGGCTGCTTTTTCTGATTTAGGCTTACGTCTCACATTTATTGGGATAAAGTCATGGTCTTTTTTTATTTTGAATTTATGGCGTTTTTCGCCTACTAAGGTCATATACACCAGGTCGATGCTCGAGTTATACGTGTCAATACTTCCGGCTTATATCCCGGATCACTATTACAATCTCGGCTCTCCGCACTTTCCCGGGGAACGGATACCAATTGTAAAGTCTTCGATTTGACTCGGTCGGTAATCGAACCTGGAACCTCCCGATCAGAAGGTGGACAGTCTAAACCACTCGGCCAACTGAACGGTGCGGGTGCTTATTTAATTAATCCGGGCGTAGCCAATTTTGGATGCAAAATATGTTATAAAATATGCAGCCTGCGTGAACCGCTCTCTTTCGCAACGTAGCTATACACTTATCCTATATTCCGTATTTATCGAGGCATAGGCCTACACGGCCGCAAACAAGTGGCCCATTTGATAACCCGGAACAGCGCCAATAGTTTAGAATCAATTGGTTGCGGAGTCTCACTTCGTCGAGAAATTCATACATCGACGCCCTACCTGTAAGTATTCCAGGTCGTTTTCCTGAATTTGTTGAGACAAGTTGAAGACTTGCACGGAGCTCAATAAAGTGCTGAAAGCAAATATTTGAGTGCATAGTTTCTTGTCAGAGTTATTGTCGAATAACCCTTGCGTGTCCATCAGTAATACAACAACCTGGAATACAACGTTTCGATTTGTAGGAGAGGGTTAATGGCAGTCGATATTTGGCGCTCATCTCATTGACAAGCTACAACTGAAATTGATACTATATGGTTAGGCCAACACCACCTTTCAATATGATGCTGGTTAGAATGATCACAACGCAAAACCTGTTCGGCAGATTTACGGCCCGTATCTAAGAACGCTTCGCCGATGTGCTATACGCTCAGAATTCCTTATTGTACATCAGACACATGGGACAAAAGGGACTTTTCAGAAAGTTGTGACCCATGCTACAATCATATCTAACTTAGTCTTTCAATATCCAAACAGGATGCCTTGGTATTCAATTGCTATAGAGTCCCATACAGATTAAGACAGAAATGGGTGGGTGCGCTGGAGTAACGAAATGAACGTTAGGGTCAGACGGGCAACTCACATCTCTGCAGATTAAGCCATTGCTTTGATGTTACAAGTTGAAATGAACTTTAAGTCGCTTTAAGTTCTGTATGAGAATGTCCGACCTTTCTATAACCTTCGATTGCCGACTCTTTGAATAAGGATAATACAGTATATCATCGCTAACCTTTTTGTCATTAACCTTAATCAAGAATGGTTCGTTGTATACCAGAATTCCTTGCGTCATTGGATTCTTTCCCCCTCTCCATTCAAAGCCATCGCACATGGGTTGATCAGTTTTTCCAAGCCAATTTGGATTCTTGTGCTGTAAGAGTAGGCTAATATATGCATAAGACTATTTTATGCAAGGAAATCAGCGCTTTGCTACCGATGCATGTTATTGCTTTTAATGAGACTGAAGTATAAAATCCTTGTCGTGGTTAAACGGATCGGGTTTTCCCTTCGTCAAGGCATGAACCTTATGACAACATATTTTATAGATACACTTTATACATTATACACTGGTCGCGAAGCAGGGAATGGCCACTTACTCGAGTAACTACAAATTTTACTATTTAGTCTACTTAGCAGAAATTTATCTTTTCGATGTAGATGACCCCCTAACAGGTGAAGTCTCTGTCACTCGCTCGGGGGCGATACCCATTTCGTCATATTTAACTTACCCCATTTTCACGTAGATACCGCAGTAGAAAGTTCAATAGAAACGATTTTCCTTTCCGAAAAGCCCCCGACACTGAAAGTAGCATGATTGGATAATTCGCTACTTCCGGTCGCAAAAATATTGACTTCAGAGCATCTTCATCGAGCCGAATAACATTTCCGTGCATAGTAGATACGGTCTGCAGAATTGGAACTAACTTTCTTTCTGCAATGAAAACTAATGCTGATGGATTTTTAGAGTCTGAAGGGCAAAAATATCGCGAAGAAGATTCACCACAGATTTAACGTCCGGCTTTAGTTTATTGAGAATTATAATATTCACTAGCTTTTCGGAACTGGACTCGCAAGTCCCAATAGACCAAGGTTGGACGTTAAATATGTGGTGAATCTTCTTTACGATATCTATTGATCGGGCCCACTATAATCTTCGATAAGGACAAATTAATTCTCTATATCCACGGCCTGTGACCAGTCCCAAAATTCGGAGGCTTGCGACTTGCCACATGCGACAGTAGAAACATGCGTATGCCGTATAGTCCCCAAATAACAGCCTACATGTACACATAGCATAGGACTAGCTTATAATTGCCTAATGCGTAATGTGATTGATTCCGTTGTGGCCTCACAATAACAGAAGGTGCAGAATGTTAGATCTAGATAAAGATTGAGCGCAGTGTGCCAAACATAGTGTTTTTCCGCAACTCCAACCTTGCTTGTCCGTCCCGGATATTTGCTCACGAATCCACTGTGCTGTACGTTCATCTATTTCGTCGCCGTAATTCTGCGATTGTGAAGTCCTGGTGTGTGCAAATTTTGCTTCATTCAAAGACATCATGTCCACGTATCCATCGTTGTTATCCATGGGTTAGACTTGATAATATGAAAGAGATTTGAGATATAATCCGTGAGGCAAGCATTCACGCTTGTATAGTGTAGTTGTCGCCAGAACGCGTAGGTCTAGACTGGAGATCGACCGATATTGGATTTTTCAAGCCCGATACGATAATCGGTCTTTCACATGACTCATGACCGATGCCGATAATCCAAAAATCATGAATATCGGCTCGATAATCGGCCAACAGTCGATAGTAGACCGATTATCGTCTGATTACTGATTCCGATATTTTGACTTACCGAGCCTACTTCACAAACTGCCGGTATATCGGCCGATAATCGCAAAACTACAAATATCTGCCTCGATAATCGGTCGACCCCTAGTCTAGACCTGCTACATAGTGCAGAAATCGGCTATGGGCTGTTTTGAGAAACGATATGCTATAGGCTAGCTTAGCTGCATAGGCTCCAATCATTAGACTGAGGTCTTCGCTTGCACGATCTGTCAAATAGGCCTGCATGCATAGCCTACAGACCTATATATTCTGTATTGACGGGTTTTTGAAAACTAAATGTTAATTTGTTCTTTCATTTGACAAATTCCTGCTCACAATATCGTAAAGATTCACCACAGGTTTAACGTCCAGCCTTGGTTTATTGCAAATTATAACATTCATGAGCCATCTACTTCACCTGACGAAGGAGCTCGAAAAGCTTGTGAATGTTCGCCATGGCTGGGAGTATGCCATGGTTCGGCCTATAGTGTACATTGGCCGTACTGCATATTGGCCGTCGCGCTGGACGTTAAATCTAAGGTGAATCTTCTTTACGATATCTAATGATCGTCCGCCATCGGCTCCACTATATTTTGCTTACAATGTCATAGCGGAGAGTGCGGAAAATAGGCCTCGCTGGGAGCTAACACAGGCTACCTCAAAGGACTAGGTTGCATATTTTCCAACTTCATCTGATAAACTAACGGAAATTCTGGTTTAGGCCTAAATCTGCAAACTTAGACGAGTGACCACGGTCGCTTCTTCTCTGTAGATCTGTAAGGTAGAACGCATTCCTTTCATCGTTACTAGCCCAACAGAAAATTCTCGGAAAGTGTTTGATAAACATGATAATCACTTCTTCAAACAATTGTTAACGAGATGAAATATTTATTACAAGCCTCCATTGTGAGACGTTTGTCATAATCGCATAACGTTTTCAGAGTTCAATTGAGCAAATATTTACAAATGCGCCATTCCTCTGTTTTGTTTTCCGTTGTGCTTTAAATATGTTTGTTACCGGCAAATAGGAACTTTAGTGACCCGCGAGACTTCTAGACATTATGTTCATACAAGACTAGGCCCCCCTTTTCTTTTCTTAATTGCAAACCTTAGGACACCGGAGCATTCGTCATCATCAGAACAATAATCATAGCTGTTATCTATATAATAATTCTGGAGAGGCTGTTCGTAGCCGTGTTCGTAGCTTCGATAGTTTTCCTCATCCTGACTTTTTCAGGGTCGCCTTCCTGCGTTTTTCCGTGCCAGGTTGTCGTTTTAGCACTCTTTTCCACATCTGGAAGCGCGTTACTGTGGGGCTGTGTGGGCTTGCTCGAGGCCCCCGTTTTTACTGTTCCCCATGAAATTTCCCTGATGCGCGTGAGCAACGAAATTTAGGTGATGCAGGCGATGTGCTGGCATCATTCGCGCAGTCTCGCTCTTTTGGTTCGGCCGCGGAGTTTGGGTGCTGCAGAGAAAGTAGTACGGATGTGGGATTGTCGCTGTTTCATACCGTGATGTGCAATCACCATTCAGTCTGCAGTAATAATTCAAGGGTACGCGATTGGGTTGCTCGCATGTATCATGGTGACCAGGACGAGACCTTGTTCCCCGCGACAACGTGGCTCTCCGTGAGCACGTGGTTCCCCCAGCCACGTAGTATTCCTTGAGCACGTAGGGTGACCAAGACAAGGCATTATAAGTTGAGAATTTATGGTGTCCAGGATTTATATAATTATAGCACTTATGGTGACCAGGACGAGGCCTTGTTCCTCGCGACCACGTGGCTCTCCGTGAGCACGTGGGGTGACCAAGACAAGTCTTTAGACTATAATTATAGTATTTACGATGGCCAGGATTTACCCAATTATAACATTTATGGTGACCAGAACGAGGCCTTGTTTCCCGCGAGCGCGTGGTTCTACGTAGGCTTATAGGCATGGTGTTCCCCGTGAACAGTGGTTCCATGTAGGTACAGTGTTTCTCGTGAATACTACATTACGATATTCGCAAACCCAACAACGCCCCTTGATAAACTACTACTGCAGTACCGGTAACGCAGGTGGTTTCGAGTTACAAAGGAATCAGATATTGTAAAGAAGATGACCACAGATTTAGCGTCCAGCCTTAGTTTATTGAGAATTAGAAAATTCACTAGCTTTCAGAGTTCCGCTCCTTCATCAGGTGGGGATGGATAGAATCGTAATCAGAGTAATAGCACCGCGGAGAAGCTCAATCGCACCAAGCGATCTGCTATCGACCTCATGCGAATAGGATATGCTGCTTCAAACTATTTTTGGTCATCTCATTGCAATTCCACTTTCCACCCCGAACGCAGCCGGGGACTCTATGCTAGTTGCTCATAAAAACCTTGAACGTCGGTTCTGCAACGCTTGTCTGTGCCTTGGGGTAAACAAGTTATGGCCGGTTATGACGTAACTAAGGTGAAAGGTCAACTCTTGACTGTCGTCTGTTTTCTTGCACTGGCTTGAATGGCTACTTGGCTTCTATCTAGCTGCTGGCTTTGCGTTTTCCCTGTTGCCGTGGCTCGTCCGCAGCTAAATTGCCATCAGTAAATAATTTTCTTAACAATGGATGAAATGGCTACTTCCAACGTTGAAGGTAAGGTTTCAATTTGTTTGTTTGTACGCATGCTATATCGTACCGCCGGTACTTTTGTGGGATGGTGCCGCGACTCTAGTGGCACTGCACTGTCACTGTCACACAAACTTCTGGTTCTGTGGCTTGAAGGTCAGATTGTGAGAAAGAGAGGTTTGGCCTACAAGTTTGGTCTCGCAAAACGGCAGCGCAATATCGCCACCTGTTCGTATCAATCCATAATAGTGTAAAATATTGATACCGGTACTCATTCCCGGAGCCTATTTTCACCTCCTCCATTAAATAGAATTCTCCCTGCTGGACAGAAGTTCTCAATCTGGCTGGTAGTAGTAGCCGACAAGCTGGTAGGTACTGGAATTGCGTAATAATGTAACCGTTACACATATTTGTTACCCTAGTAGGGTACCACACACACGGAGAATAGTTCCTAACTGCACTGCCCTGTAGGCTACCTAGGTCCGTATATCAAGTTAAGGCCAAATATTTGTTCCTAATTTGTGCTTATCCTACTCTTGTGAAGACAGTTTGAAGTCACTTTTTGTTGTAGTTGAAAGTAATGCTGATAGCTGTGAGCAAGAACTGGAGCCTGAGGAAGATATTGCTGTTGCTGATGTCATTAGTTGCTTCATAGCTTTGCGATGTGAGTCATATTAGGATATTCTAGTGTACGGTACTGGGATATATTATGACAAAGCCTGGAGCTCGGGAATGTCTTCATAGGATGTAACGAACCGATCATCGGTGTGGAGTTACATTTGCAGGTCACTATTCGAGATACCGTACAGACACTGCTGATCATTTACGCGCAGCATATAGCCTATTGGATGCTGCACAACTTCTGGAAGAACACTTAGTACTCTAAATCCAACCCTATAGACCTTCCATAGAAATATTATTGTATTCAGCTGCTGCTCCAGAACGAATAATCGAACTATGTGATCAGCTCGATCATGATGACTCAGTTTCTGTGAATGAATTGAAGAATATAATTGAGCAATTTGCCGCCACTGAAAGGTATTCCGTGTAGTTCTCCTGTTGGAAATCGTCCAGTCAGGGTAGCGTTAAATATAGGCTTATATGCTTAGTTAACGCTGCATGAACTCCATTTTCCAATCTCCAAGCGGTTGAGCAAAATCACCGATTAATTATTTGCAGGAATTCTGTCACGAACGACTGTGATGACAAAGTTTCAGGTACTGGTACTATTCTTTACTATATATTGCTATTTAGTTGTGGAATGTTGTCCATGTGTCTAAATTCACTTTGCTAATAAACACTATCTTTGATCTTTTCTTCCGGTAATTATCGGCATTATTCGAAGGTGTGCGATCAATATTGTTTCCAAAAATGTTGTCAGGCTTGGAACTATGGAGCAAAGGCTTTTGCCCCTGAAATTCCCGAGTCATGTGTGTCACATCATACCACCTCGGAAATCAAAAACTCCTTCCGGGCCTGATAACAAATTGATGGATGAATCACATGACCAATCGGACAATGAGCAGTCAGCTTCACTGGAGATTAAATTTGTGGTGACTTATTCTATCTACTGTATTATACTAAACTATGCTTGAATTTTCGGTTAACTGACCCAATCACGTCACATATTATGTGCTTTTTTGCCCATTGTTTGAAATTTATTAATTCTCGTATTCTCATCCAGATGATTCACGGTTCCTCAACTCAACTGGCAACCTGGAAGGCTGCGGAGGAGATGTTTCTGCGATATCAATTGTGGAACAGTTGAGTTTAATATGCATTGTTTTGTCAACTCGGATGCGGAAATGCGTTTTCTTTGCGTGCAATTTTTATGCCTCATGTCTCCTACTTTATCGAACACATAGTAAAAGCATATTGATTTGAACAAAACATGTAGGTCCCGGTTCAAATCTCCAGACTGCATCATATCCAAGATGCCCTAAACGATATACGTAGGATAACTTCCTCTCTAGGCGGCCAGTGAATTTATGACAGTGTGGAGGGGTGGCGCCACAGTTCGTGTGTATAATTATCACTCGAGTCTGTGTAAGTGCAGAATAAAGATCAAAGGACGAAAATATGCTGCATCCTTACCCTATGATGAATATTATTTCAGTGATTTTGGAGAGCTTCTATTGAGAAACAAGAGCATCTCTCATAATAATTTCAACCTCCGACGAGAAAACGCAGACCTGCGTAAGCAACTGGAGATATGCGACGAAGAATCTGACGCACACAGACAAAGAATATCCGAACTGGAGAAAGATCTCCGGCAGTAAGGCTTACACTTTACTGAAACAAGTGCCATTATCAAATCATTGGTCTGATTCCAAGTCACAAGTCGAGCCACTAATACCTACAAGTCGAGTCTAAGGATAGGAACAATCACACTAACTAATTTTTGATTGCCAAGAATAAGTTCTTCCACTGTTCCACACTTCAAGATCTAGCAATATTACTAATGTAGTTGTATGTACTTTTTACCATGTGAAATTTCAACGCTAATGCAATTACTGAACCAATAGGAAATGATCATACATATCTCAAATTTATTCGTGTTTTTGTCTAGGATCCAAGGTAACAAATCTGACATCCAAGAGCTGCTGATGGAAAAAGACGAAGTGCAAAGTCAAAATTTGAAACTTCAGGAAGAGATTAAAAATCACATAAATCGAGAGAAAGTCATCAAAGAAGAGACTGACGATTATAGAAAAACGCTCTCCGATTTACACGATAAGGTAAGAACAGTTATGCCGGTATAACTAAAACAATTCCATATATAATATAATAAAAATGATACTATGCCAGTTAAAAAAAGAAAAATCCCATAATATGTAGGAAAAATTGATACCGGCAGCCTATGGCGGCGAGGGGGTGTTGCATTCACCATGAGATTACAAAGAGCGGTAATCCAAATATTATGGGATACCTTCTAAGATAAAGACAAAAAGCCCATCCCTAATTATAACTTCATAATTTGACCCTTGAAATGTGCTGTGCAGACCTCTAAATCCAGAAATATAGCTTGGCTGGAACCCTACTTGCGGTAACCCCACCCATTACACGGCTACCTTGCTAGGCCCTGGCATTATTGTGTTTCTATGATAACCTGATATACCATGATAGTGTTATCTGTATTGTAACTGTGTGCGTTTCTTGGCAGTATGATATTCTGTTCTGTCAACTCGAGAATGAGAAGCTAAAGAACGATAATCTTCGCGATGATTTTAATTTAATGCAGGTAACTTCTTATGCTCCAGCACACCGCACACACAGACACTGTACTGTTTGTTGGATGTTTAATCGTTTGGCAAAAAAGGGAAATTCCCTAGCCATGGCCGACTGATGAAATCCCACACATGCTGGAACGATAACTTTGAATTTTGTTGGGTGGGGGGTACCATTACACATCTTGAAGTTGGTGCGCAGCTAAGCAGTGTGATACTGTCCTTAGTAGGCGTCGATTATCGAGGACGATATTTGTATTTTTGCGATTATTGGTATCGGCTGTTAGTTGAGTAAGAAAGTCAATATTGGATATCGGCCTCAATAATCATCCAAAAGTCGATAAATTGGCCGATATTCATGATTTTTCTATTATCGATTTTGGCCATCAATCATGCGAATGGCCAATTATCGCATCGGCCTTGAGAAACCCAATATCAGTTGATCTCTAGACCTTACATGCTAGGTCATTCCAAATCAGTTCAACCAAGGCCAACACCGCCCCATTAAGGTTATTGATTTTGAGGGTAAATTTGAATGAAGAGCATAATTCTGAGCAGAACAAAATTGATTTTATCAAAATTGGACTATCGGTTGCCGAGATATAGCGCTTTAAAAAATCACTGTTTGCTGCTCACTGATCCATGACGGATGGGTGTCATATTTTACCTCTTTCATTAAATGCTGATAAATCAGTGAAATATGGGTTAAAAGTTATGGTTTGAATTTCATTTGGTAGATGGAGTCTTTAACTTTGATTTCCATAAATGTTTTGAGAAACTTCAGTAGAGGTCAAGGGTTAATGGACTAATTAAAATACCCTATTGACCAAAATCAGTGATGCGTTACGAATTTTTGATAATCAATTGCTCGCGACTACTCGAACCAATTCTTCTGAGTGACATGTCATTAGAAAGCTCCTTTCATGAGGATTATGCATGCATTTGTTGTTTGTAACATTTATGGTTTCTTGTCAGCAAAAGCTGCATTTGTTGTGGTGGAGCTGTTGACCCAATTTCCCATATGCTCCTACTCCGATTTTGCCTGTTCAAATCATGTGAATTGAGTTCTAAATTTATTGCTAAATAATTAACAGTCTGGTCTTAGTCGTTTGTAATTAGAATAATTGCTTTCATATATATCTGAATAATCATGGCTGAATGCAGCGTTGGAAGATTGCTGGAGAAAGGCAAAGAATGCCACAAACTCACATTCGTAAGATCTTCGTCTTTGATAGAATTTAAGAAGTTGGCTGAAGAGGATAAAATAAAACTTCTATACAGGGCAGAACTAAGAGATAAACGAGAGGAAATTACTAACATATGTGGACATCACAAGGCAGTTTTCATTGACTTGTATGAAGGATTGCAGGTATCTTGCTGCGACCCATTAAAAGTTCACCGCAAAAAAATTAAAACTAGACTGCAACAAATCACCCTTTGCTTTGCAAAAAATCCCCACCTAGAAGAATTTAATATGATTCCAGGAAAAAAGCTTTGTGTTAATTGCAAAACAAGGTTATCAAGACTTTGTAATGAAGATTCAAGCAGCAGCAGTGTCTCAGAACCATCACAAATGCCTGGTACTGATGACTCAAGCACGGGTAGTGAGGAGGGTACTTCTGCAGAGATCCACAAATTATCACTAAATACTAGCCTTGATGAAATTGGTGAGTCACCACTTAAAGTTCATGGTATAACTGAGAGCGGGCGTCCCGGGTACGGCAAAAGAAAGTTGTCATCTATAAATACCAAAATGGCAAAACGGATTGCATCAGTGCTGAACGTTTCTCAAAGTGAATTAAACAGAGATGTTCGTCATGACGATGAAATTGCTGATTCAAATATGAGGAAGGCAAAAGATCTTGACATGCTCATGTTTAAAATTAAAGAGAAGATAAGGTCATCCAGTGCAACCGGGTCGGAGAAGACACAATTACTAACGCTTGTTCCGGATTCCTGGACACGTAAAGCTACAATTGAGTTCTTTGGTGTCACGGATTATCAAGTCCGAGCTGCTCAGGCATTATTGAAGTCAGAAGGTATTTTGGGCAAGCCACTGCCTAGAAAAGGGAAGACGTTAAGCTTGGACACAAAAAACAAAATTTTGGAATTTTACTGTAGTGATGAGAATTCAAGGATTTTGCCTGGAACCAAAGATAAAGTCAGTATTCATCGCAATGTATACGAACAGAAAAGATTAATTTTAAGTACGTTAAAGGAACTTTACCTGTCATTCAAGGAAAAAAATTCAGACACACTGGTAGGATTTTCGACATTTGCAACACTCAGACCAAAATGGTGCGTTTTGGCTGGCGCTGCTGGTACACACTCGGTGTGTGTTTGTACAATACACCAAAATGTCATACTAATGCTGAAAGCTGGGCAGATTGAAGAGGGGTATCAAGATTTAATCAAAATGATGGTTTGTGATTGCAATGAAAAAGACTGCATGCTGCAACGTTGCTCGAGGTGTCCAGGACCTGATCTTGTGGCAAACTACTTGCGTGGCAAATTTGAGGACACCGAAGAAAATATCACATTTTGCCAATGGGTATCGACTGACAGAACAGAACTTGTATATAAAGTCTTACCAATTCATGAGTATCTCGAAGTTCTTTTGAGCAAACTCGTGAAACTGTTACCACACTCTTATATTGCAAAGCAACAGACACAATTTCTGAAGCAGCGGAAACAAACGTTAATAGAAGGCACAGTACTAGTTGTGATGGATTTCAGTGAAAATTACACATTTCACATCCAGGATGAAGCTCAAGGTTACCACTGGACGCACAATACTTGTACCGTGCATCCAGTGGTTTGCTACTTCAAGGTTAATAATACATTGGAACACAAATCTATCTGTTTCTTGTCAAGTGACTTGTGTCACGATGTTGGGATGGTCTATGAAATTCAAAGGGAGACCATAAATTTCCTCAAGGCCAAACTTGGAACAATAAACAAGATCGAGTACTTCTCTGATGGGTGCGCAGCGCAGTACAAAAACTACAAGAACTTTTTTAACCTCTGTAAGCACCAAGAAGATTTTGGTGTAAGTGCTGATTGGTCGTTTTTTGCTACTATAGCCACGGTAAATCTGCATGCGACGGTGTAGGTGGCACCGTGAAAAGATGCACAGCTCTTGAAAGTTTGCGGAGGAAGCCAGAGGATACACACATTCTAACTGTTAAGAACATGATAGAGCACTGTGAAAAGGCTATCCCAAGTATATACTTTCAGGAAATTGACTCGACAATTATCGAAAAAACAAGAGAACAACTTATGGAAAGATATGAAATGGCCAGCACTGTTAAAGGTACTCGCAGTTTTCACAATTTTATACCACAAACGACCACAAAGATAGCCATGAAAAGAATAAATTTTGATGAAAACTATACTCAGGTATTTGATTTCCAACATACTCGGTACAGTGAACATACCTACTTAACAACTGTCAAACAAGGCAGCTATGTAGCAGCTGTTTATGACCGCTCATGGTACATCGGTCATGTCGTAGAGGGCGATCAAGAAAATGGAGATGTCCAAGTCAATTTTCTTCACCCAGAAGGCCCAGCAGTGTCATATCACTACCCAAAATATCCAGATATATGCTGGATTCCATATAAGGACATTCTGTGCAGTATTGATGTGCCCATGCTAGCGACACTACGGGGTCAATATACTTTAGCTGGAAATACTGTTCCAAAAATTGTTTCATGCTTTAATAGATATTATGTTTAGAATTTGAACTTTTTACTGTTAATGCCTTCTTGTGTTTCGTTTTGAACAATTTAATTGATAAATGTGGTGCTACAATTTCTTCATTTCGTAATTTTTATGCATTTTCACCTGTCACCATTTCCTTAATACTTTTAAGTCCCTTCCAGACTGATAATACACATGAAACTGTGTAGAAATGAATGTTGTTGTCGAGAGCTTTCAAATGACACATTGCTCAAGAGAATCGGGATAAATAGTCACAAGATATCAAGTCGTGAAATTACGTTCCGCTCGAGTGATTTTGGTGGGGCACAGTTTTCTTTCGAATGTATGACCCCTAACCCCAATCATTTGTCAGAATAAAATAGTTTGGAACCTTGAATCATGCAATAGACTTCCTAACCATACTATTTCCATGTCAATATCTCAACTCTAGTCAGAGTTATAGGTCTTTCAAAATTTATGCTTAAAAACTGCTTTATTGTTACGGATGAGCGACCACAAAACCATGATTTTTCACAATGCAATAACTCGGCAACGACAGCCTTTTTTTCGAAAAACTAAAATAGGTCTTGCCCAGAATGAAAATCTCTTTCAAATTAGATAAGTATTGTTAAGATCCTAGACTAGTGGGTGGAAAATTTTTTTTTTTTGGTTGAATTGACTTGGAATGACCCTGCCTTATAATTATGATAACTTGACTGTTCAGGTGAAATACGAAGATTACCAATACAGGATGGAAAAGGACAAAGAAATGAACTCAATGGTAATTCATTTCATTCTCATGTTCTCTCAGCGTTGCAACAATTCAATGTTTTTCAGCAAACGAAGCAAATTGCAGAACTTCAAGAAAAATTGAGCCAGTACGAATACGAATGTGAGGTATGTAATTACACAATTGGATAGTCATAAAATAAATAGTCTATTGATCGAACGCCATCGACTCTACTATATTCTTTGATATCAATTGTTATGTTCAGGCTCTCAAAGAGCAGAACAAGGTGCTGAACGATCAAATGCGAGAATCCCTTCTAGAAAAGTCATTGTAAGTTGGTAGATTTTTTTTCTCGAATACAATAGCGGATAGCGAACGGTCGTCGGTCAATGGATATCGTAAATAGGATTCACTGCAGATTTAACATCCAGCCTTGGTTTATCGAGAATGATATATATAGTTGTCTTTTCCGTAGCTCTGAAAGGCAATTGATCAACACGGGGACAGATCTGGTGAAGACAAGCATTGAGTATGAGCTCAATTCTGCTGATATGGTACGAATCTTTCATTTATTCGCGGTCTCGTTGGTGTTCACGTTGTGCGGATCGCCTCTTGTCTTGGTGGTACCATGGCTTGCTAAATTCATTTACTGGTACTGACACATGTTTTATAAGAATCTGTTTTGAGAGTTGACACAATATGTTGGGTGGCACTGCTTGCCTGGTTGTTGGTTTCAGACCCATCAGACTTGGGAAGCGAATATTGGTACGTACAGATTCTGTACAATGTCCTAGCCAGATTCCTGATATTATAGGGTTGGTTTAGACCAGCGTTTCCCAAACTTTTTTTGCTGCGAAACACCTGCGCTTCTTTTCTCGCCTCACGAAACACCAAGAAATGCGAGGGTAAAATTGATAGAGAAAACCAGTGTAATGAATACACTCTAACTTGATGTGAAGGATGAGCGTGTACAAAACAAGAAAGCCTTTTTTATATTCTTTTTGAATGGATGGCATTTTTCTTCTACCCAGTTTATTTTCGGTCCCGATATTACCTTGCCGACCAATTTTGGTCCCTGTTCCATGGAACACTTGGAAGACGCTCGCGGAACACAGTTTGGGAAATGCTGGTTTAGACAAAGGACGGTGAACAGTTGTACCACATAAATCAGTTTAGCCTTAGTACATTTCGCACTTGCGCAGTCCTCATATTCACACTGTATGGTTTGCAGATGTGCCAACTGCAAACCAACAACCATTGGTTAAAAATGACAACCCTCCAGCCGTGGCTGGTCCCAAGCCAACGTGAATGAGCAGTAAGGTTGGCCTTTTCATCCAGAGCCTTGATAGTGAGCATACTCAATCTCCGCTGTGTGGAACAAGTAATCGGAAGAGCAGACGGATCCGGAGTGATTTCTATTTGACTGAAGCTATTAAAAACAACATTTTCACTTTCAACAGCGTCCCTTCTTCACCGAAAAGACTGTTTGATGGTAAGCATCAATTTTGTCGTTTTGAAATGAACGCACTGTTGACTTGATTGCTGAAATAATAGTTGGAGATGATGAAGACAATTGCTCCTAAGTTCTCATTTAGACTTTGGTGATTGACATGAAATGCGATAGCGAATTTTTCTCAATTCGAACCCTCATAATGTTCGTGCATGGTACTTTTGCACGTTATCAGCGCATGATAAATGCATATCTTTTGTCATTTGGCAAAAATCATACTTGCCGATACCCACAGTGAAGAGGGTGACGCTTATATCATTCTGGTTTGTGAGCAAGACCCATGACGGCATGTACGCATAAGTATAATTTGTGATGCCAGTTTGGATTTGGGGTTCAGTTATGAACTTGAGCCCCAAAGTTTATTTTCGTCCAAATACGAACCTAAACCCGTGCCCATGCTATTCCTTGTTTTAATGATTTTCTAGGCCGGACGTATTGCAGAGCGCGATGTTAGTCAGAAAAAATGTACAATGAAATATATCAAACCCATTTTCAACCCAAAACATGAAAATTAGCATGCACATTTTGACGGTCGATTTCTGTTGGCAGTCACTTTGGGAAATGATGTGTTTCCAAGGTTGCTACGATGCAGTAAGTGCGACTTTGGCGTGCAAACCGTAGATGTGATGACGAGCAACTCGAGTGCACAAACTCAATGCCAAAGCGATTCTATATCTCATGATGAAGTGGATCATAAACAGGTTTCACATCAATGCATTGTTTTTACCTCAGATTGTCTGTAACCCAAGTCCATTTGCACCTCATCATTGACTGGGTATTGCTCTATAGGCCTGTAGATAGATGCATTATGGTAGGAAAATATAGATTATGCGACATGTTTTTAGAGGTATTTTTTCTACTGTTGTTATAATCCAAACAGAGAAACTGCAGACTCTTTTTATTCACTTGTCCCGCCTGCATATTCACAGAACATCATTCTCACATTCTCCTGCTTATGTAATATTAGCCATACTGTATATTATTTCCATCTTCACCTGATGAAGGAGCAGAGCTCCGAAAGCTTTCGTATTATATACCAATAAATTGGACTGGACGTTAAATCTGTGTTGACTCATTATATTTATTATCATGTATATTATTTGTAGTGCTTGGATTCTATTGACGAAGAAAATGAAGCTTTCATTGAAGCATCAGCATTGATTCAAGAAGATCTGCAGTGCAAAATCGGTGAGTTTTTTATATAGATTTTAGTGTGTATCCGCTTCATTGCTGCTAAATGAGCGCTACGTGCTAGCTCGGTAAAATGCCCACAGGTTACGCCAGGTTCATATTCTATTTACCCTCACATCTTAATCAGTGTTGCCATATGCTTGGAATAGATCTTGCCGTTGTCTCATCGCTTCGCTACCATGCGGCTGTAGATTAAGTGTGTCGGCTAGGATTTGAACCAGAACCACGCTATACAAGAGAAGTTAGCCATCGAATTCGAATGCGTAATTGTGTACATTGATTTTATCAACAGCTGAGATTTCGGACATGAAGACAAGTTTGGAGTCGCTGCAGAATGATTTGAAAACAGAGAGAAGCTGTTCACAACACTGGAAAGAATTGGTGAGGATTGCTAGAAAAGTTGATAAATATATGTAGGGATTTGGCATATTGGAACGGAGAGGGTCCTCCAGGATGATATTAATATCCTCAGTTGTATGTAAGTCCGGTCACATTTAATGTTAAGTCTCAACTTGAGTCTCCATTTTCATTTCCAAGTCTAGTCATTAATCTCAAATGGTTAAGTCGATTTAATCATCTTGAAACGTGACTCAAGTCATGAGAATACCAGTTCCCCTGGTAAGTCATCATCACACTAATCCAGTGTTGGCTTCAGATTGTTCTCGGTGGGATTCCTATCTAGCCCCACTTGTTCAATGCTTTGTTTGCATTCAGCCATGATTTCCCTGTGACCAGTCAGTCCCAACTGAATATTTTTTTGCCTAGGCTGAGAAGTGCTGCTCCGGTATGGAGAGTTTACGTGAAGAACTTGATGCAGAACAGGAGAAAGTGTTGCATCTGTCTGAAATGAATTGGAAGATATGTTCAAGCCAACTTGACACATGGTAAGAAGTCATTGATTGCATGATAAGCGATAACTTGATGAGGTGAAAACTGAAAATTGTAATGTTGGGTTGAATAAATATAAATAAATTTATATAAATAAAGGAGCCTGTTTGTCTGTTGTATGTGTGTCTGTCTGTGTACAAATCAACTTTTTTATTCCTGAAACTATCGCCATAAGATTTTATAAAGATGTAGGAGTGGAGGTTGTGTGTGCGACCAGGTGGTTTTTTATAAGTCGCACAATGCTGCTATTTCCATGTTTCGATACGCCGAAATCAGAGATGCACCTTTTAGATCGCTTCTGCTAGCTAGCGGAACAATTTCTTCACCAATTCTGGTCGCGAAAGGTGGCTACAACGTTCTGCTTATGTACTGTCCTTTGGTTTGGTGTCTTGATATATTTCATACGGGTTTAGATAATGCATATGAGAAGTGAATTGAGGAGCCATTTTCCTTCGTCAAGAGAAGAGAGGGAAGGTCGCATTTTTCGCGTAGGGCTACAACATCTCATGTCGCTACATCATCTTATATTCTATCTCCTGGGTGAAACCGGGATAACCAGCTAGTATATAATAAATATCGCCAGTGGTTGTATTTCGTAGAAGATTTGTAGCGGAGCACATGGAGGACAATTACAATATTTATTTTTTTATATTTAGGTATGACAAATATATTGAAAGAATTGATCGTGTTTGTGATGAAGAATCAGGTGTGTTTCATTAATGTAGAGTACCGGTTAGCCACTCTCACTCTCTCACTACTCTCTCACACTGCTGCTAGCCTACTGTTACCTATTCGTAGATGATTACATTGAAGTGTTTTAAAAATGAATTTTTCATGCATATTTTCAGCTGACAGAGGGGAACACTCTTTGAGTATGTGGGTGAGTGAGAACGCTATCAATCTTGAAGTTTTCACAACAAATCTGCCCTTCTTAATTTGTGCACAGTGTACACTTTAACCTCTTTGTTCTTGCAGCCTTCGCCGTCCAGGTTAATTGGTGAGTAGCAGTTCCTAATTTTTATGATTGTTGCGTTGCGAATCAATTCTTTTTGTCTTTGGATCTTGTATCGTCAACCAACAGTGTGCGGATGTTTGACTTCTGACAACTTTTTCAACAAATTTAACTGGATTTTAAAGCTGTGATGACAGTTCGCAGTAGCAACCGCTATTGTACATTGTCACAAGAAATTTATGTATTTCAGAATCTCTCTGTCTAGTGCGTGATTTCCCGAAGACAGTCACCACAGACGATAAAATCCAACTACTTGGACAGGGACAGGGGCTATCAATGGGCGATTTACAGGTGGAAATTACTAGAATGATTTGTTTGCTAATAATTTTCTTAGCCAAGTCAACTGTGGTGTATTGAGACGAGCACACTATGGTTTGTTCAGTGGTTAATACTCTACCATTTGATGGTTACCTTTCTTTTAATCCATGTGACAAATGCCGCTTTGAATCTCGGCCAGGGCACCAAGTCATCAGCATTTTAGCAATGGTGTCAGGTTTAGGTCCCGAGCTTGGGCGATTTGGACGATTTTTTCCATGTGACAAATTCTGGCATAGCAGCCATGGCCAGGCCAGTTCATGTGTGGCTTCGTGCGTGTATCCATTGCGTGGCTACGGTCAACCGAACAAGTGAGCCAGGGAAAACAACGCAGATAGATTTCTTGTCAAGTGACTAGGAAACACAGGCTTGTTCCTGATGTGTCGAGGATTGCTAGCCTGTGTTCTTAACTGTATTTAGAATGATGAAGCAGCAGTTTGTGAATTGATTCAATCCCATGATCTCGATGCAACGACTTACCAAGGACGGATGAATATGCTGAAAATTTGTCGTGGTTTGACTGCAGAGGCATTATCCAAGGTTAGCTATTGTAGACTATGGATGTTCTGCTTGTTAGGCCATGTACATATTTGTCAGTGCTATATTTTCAGTGTTTGTATAATGAAAATGTGCGCTCGTCACCCTGCTGTGAGCTTGACGTCATTGTCTCTTGATCCTGTATGGTCGTTTCCTCCCTTGATCATAATTGCCAACCATTTCTTGTTTTACAGAAATGTCACGGTTTATTGCAGTTTATCAGTCAATGCGAATACTCTGATTTGATGGTACCCGACTATGCAGAGAAAGCGATCAGTTCCATTCAAGCGCTTGCATTGAAGACGTGCGGGCTGGAGAAATGTATCGGTGCTAGAGAAGAAGAGATGAAATCTAGGAGCATTATAGAGGTGCAATTCACATCACCCCAGTGAGAGAGACAGATAGGGATTGCGCGTATTTCTGAAAGGCTGTAAATAATAGTAAATAAAAGGGGATAGTATATACTCACTCAGTGCTTGAGTTTGACTCTGGAACGAAATTTGCCTGATTCGTTTAGTTTGTGTTCGGATCATGAACCCTCACCATTTATGTGCCTGGAACAATTCTACTAGCATGAAAAAAACGGTGTAAGCTTTGACAAATGTGCCATACAGTGTAATGTTTTTGGGCAAGGCTTCTTCCATCTCTCAGAGTGCCACATCCACAGTTGGTGATACCAAAATAAACGGTGAGCATGATAAATCGTAATCCTTCTGGCTATAGTACGGGACTCTGTTTACGTGTAGGCCGAGTCTCATTACGAAATCATGCCAAAAGTTTGCTTTCGTCTGGGTGATGTTAACAACATTCTTATTCCCATTTCTCTATGAGAACACTTGATATATATGCACATTATTGCACGCATTTACTGTGAATTTCAGTTTTCATATGCTGGTTCACGAAAAATGAATGAAAGTTTTGCATATAAAAGTAATAACAATTTGATTTAGATATTAAAAAATTTCATAAAATCACATGAATCGAGATGTGGAGAGGTGAGGCTGAGAAAGCTTGATGACAGTGTCGATTGCATGTCAAAACCTGGCAAAATGGTTGACAGACCAGATGAAATGATTTTACCACTGACGGAACCTAACAACCGACAGGTAGGATTTCATTTCTATCTGTGTTTTCCCAAAAACAATTGGAAAGGAAAAGACACAGTTTCTTTTTGTCCTTATTTGATTTTTGCTGCATACACCTTGGCTAGTTACAGATCGGTTACTTCCACATTTGTCATTTAGCAGTGCATCCCTGTTGCTGACAATGCACCGTGCCGTGAAAGTGATGTCGATGAGATGTTGGAACAATTTCTAGAGTCCAAGGTAACCACTTAACTGTAATTTCAATTTCAATCCGATGTGTGACTGCGTCTTTTGTATGTAGATTAGTAAATGGCAGAAAGTACTACTGGGGACAGGGTGAGTAAAGATTTGTATCTCACTTCTGCTTGAAAACACTCTGCTAGAGTAGGTCTGCATTACTCAAGTAGGGTACCCTTACCACTTCTACTTGAAAAACACTAATAGAGTAGGTATGCGTACATACTTAGTAATTTACCACTTGTACTTGAAAATTGAAGACTCTGTACTACAGTAGGTCTGTGGTTGCATTACTTGTTACTTAAGAAATTTACCAGTTCTACTTGGTATTGCAGTAAATGTTTTCTTGACAAATCGGGATAAAAGAGCGTGGCAATGCAGTAGGTCACAGTCGCGCGCACTATTAGAGTGACCCGTGTCTCCCCTCTTGGAGTTGGAGTATTGTGTTGGAAAAATTTTTATTTTTCTGTTTTGAATTGTTTCAGACTCATGACTTATCTTACGACGTGGTTCGTTCCATCCAAGTACCGCCTTATGGTTGTTATCTTTCTCCTTTGCACTGTCATGACGTTTCGTCCATACGATTACCGTGTTCCGTCAGTCATTTAGGAATCTTTATTGCCTTCACTGTAGCCTTACCACTGTTATTTTTCTGTTCTTGAAACTTTTTTCAATGCAATGTTTTTTGGAAGTTTCCTTTTTGCAGCGCAGTGTCTCTGTGATATTTACTGCTTATTTTATGCAATTGACTACACACATCCCAAGATATGTCAAGTATATGGTACTGACTGACCAGTCGCTCTGGCACTGGATTAGCCAGAGCGACACTGGGGAGAATTCGAAAAGGTTTTTCTGAGTCCCTGGCTGTGGCGGATGTAATGCCAATATGATGCTGCATTGACAAAGATCAGGGTCGGAGCAACAATATTTCTTTGCGTTACTTTCCGAAGAATTTAATAAGGCGTTGCTTATCTGGTGCCTTTGTACATTGAGTACAGGTGTAAAGTGTGTACAATAGACTATAGCATCACTGCTTGGTCACACAAATCTTTTAGCCTGTAGGCCGCGGTTTGTATTTACATATTGAATGTTCTGGGCGTTGATTTTTTTGCTGTTACTGCTTTTTGTTACTTTCCTGCACTGCCACATAATCCTATTTTGTTTTTATAAATATTCGCCTTTGAGTGCGTTATAGCTACCCGGGCTGTCCAGCTAAGGGCCGGATATTTAGTACCAGCTTGAGGATTTTGCGCGTCCGACGATATACGTGCCTTCGATTTTACTGGCGCTGTATTGGAGGTTCTTGTAGAAGGTGTTTCAGGTTCTGTGTATCGTTGGAATTAGGTTGTATAGTTTAGGCGAAGCCGTACTGATTGCGTTTACCTGATCGATGAGAGGAATCTAGCTGCGAGTGTGTCGCAACGGATGTCCACAACTCTTGATAGCAAAAACATTTGCGAACTCGAAAGAAGAATTTCAATTCTGCCCCTTGTTTTCTTACTAACCGAATAACAAAGCAAGGTCGGAACCGGGAGCTCTGTGGGTGGATCTCTGTTTGTTTACACTGTTCAAGCGTGACGATAAGGTCGCGACTGCTGCAGCCTTGGTTTGTTTTGGGCGAAGGTGTAGTTCTGATTGTGCATAGGTTTCAGGAAAGTAATGGCGTTATATGTTACTGGTAATCTTGTTATAGATCCAGGCAAAGCTTTTTACGATTTGCAATCGTTCCTGAAGGTACGTGAATCAGAATATGTGTGGAGGTTGGGTGTCGCAAGTGCCGGCCTGCTACGGTACTATTGTGATCCACTCCTCGATCTTGACTATGGGCCTTCGGTACTTGTTATACATTACTTGTTGTAGCGATACATATACGCTCATAAGTCAGAATAAGTGATAATCAGTAATAAAGGGTGAAGTTGGCTTGTACAGATATACCAATCAACATTCGAGCCTGGATCGTCCATGCTGAAAAGCAAACAAGTTGTCACTATTTCTGATCGGGATAAAACACTGTATGTTAATCAGCGAGAGTTTGCAGTAATATCTGGGGATTCTTCTTGCATAGTAAGTACAGTTAACTTATCTCTCTAGGTTTATAGCCCGAGTCTGGCTTCAGGGTAGAATGTGGAGAGAGATGACAGTGTAGGCCTACGGGTAACCTTAAAAGGCAGGGTGGTGGGCTAGCAGGGAATGGCAATTTCTAAAAGGTGGGGGTGACGAGGTTGAGGTGGTACCTAGAGGTGGACTACTAGAGCCTTTGCCATTATATACATCCCACTTCTGTGCATGCATCAGGCCCCGTGCCCCATCGGGGGCGCATGTCTCAACGGGCGGGTTGTGGCTGGCGTGCTGGTGGTTTAGTAATGCAATGTGTGCCAGGTCCATAGTTTACTTGGTTCAGTGGCACCTCAAATGTTCACCATACAATCTGTGACGAGCCAGGAAAAGGCGAAGAACATGCTGGTGATCAGTAATGGATTTAAAAAAACAATAAAAATTAAATTATCAAGATTCTTAATTACTGTACAGTTGAAATTAATTAATTAAGGTTAAAATTATTCGCAGATCAAAGCATTAGGATCAGACATGGCTACCACTTGCCATATTGTTGTTCTATTTCACAAAGACACAAAAATTGCGGCGTTGGGACATTTCGATGGTGCAAGCACTAAGCAAGGAGTGAATGATATGCTACATGATATGGTTGAGGAAGTGACCTTACGATTGGAAAGTGACGATGTACGCCTTGTAGGTAATTGTGTTTTTTGTATGTACGGTACTGTAATATGTTTGACTCATATAGATAACAACAGATCAGGCGCACTATCTTCCAGTCACACTGTGTTTGGGTATATGTGTGATAATTTTAAAAAATTATATATATATATGTCAGTAATCAGAATTTGACCTAATGCTACAGATCGCGTGTTCCTGAAAATGTATATGCAAAAATTTCTACTCGGATATGATATACAGATATCCCGTACTTTAATAAGTACAGTACTTAGTAGAGTCTTGGTTAACAAGAAGGTATGTACTGGTATATATAGTCCTTGGGTGGGCTCATGTATCAGTCCTTTACAATGCAAATACCGGCATCAGTAACATAAAGTTGACGAAATTGTGTACATTTACCGGAAAGTAAATAGAAAGGATATAAATTAAATAATAAAATGTCTGACATGCTGTCAGTAACTTTCCATGTAGATATTGATTAGGTATAAGGTAGTCACGCACAGACTGTTGTGAGACTCTCGTTCTATAATATTGAGATTTTTGATTGGACAAATTTTTTTTAGATCTGAACCTTCATATTATTGGAGGATTCAAAGACGACAGATGTTTGTCGGAACAACTCACCATAGATTTATTAAAAGAATTTTATCATTACAAAGGTAAGCCTAAAGATTGTTTGATTGCGTATGTGCATCTTTATCAGAGAACAAGGTTTTAGAAAAATTTATGATTCGTTTTTTGGTGATATCGTGATTATGACCTGCGTCGCCAAGCGAAGACTGAATGTAAGCTTAATCGTCCAGCTGTAATGGCGATCACCCGGCCATGACGGAATATTGCAGTCACCGTAAATGTTAGTAATGTATATAGAAACAGAAAGACACATGCTCGATACTACAAAACTTATGACGTTTTGTATGTAGTGTATATTGACCATATCAGTTTTATTTTTAGGAGAAAAATCAGTTCGGATTCATCTACACACGTTATGCGCTTCATCGTTGAATTGTGTAACAATTGAAAATCCTGGTAATAAAATGTTCGGTGAAACCATCCAATCTCCTGTTATTTTCGGGATTGTATGCGATGCAAGGACTGGCGAACTGATGCCAGCTGTTTTTAAAGGCATTGCTAAAACACCGGTACCCGATGTTCGTAGTTCGAGAACATTGATGGGGGTGAAGTTAATGCCAAATATTTACAGGTGAGAATTTTTCATATTATCCATTCTGGGACAATATTTATTCATTCCCCAGCTGCAGGATATGGTATTACAGGTAGAGATAATAATAGATAGAATGGGTCGCCACAGATTTAACGCCCAGTCCAGTTTATTGGAATATAATTCACAAGCTTTCAGAGCTCCACTCCTTCATCAGGTGAAGATAGAATGAATTGTAATCGCACAATTTGAATTAAACCAGAATCATAGATATTGTGACATCATAGAGTGGGTTGGTGAATGAACCAAAATATCACAGGCGTATTGAACCCAGAAGAGAGAGTGCTAGTTGACGATGGTACGGTATAAATGATGGATGTCGTGAAGGTTTCTCGGTACTCGGTACGATCTCAAGTGTATCTCAAGTCTAATATGACTGGCATAATGCGTTCCTGAATTCAATATGGCTATGATATGGTGCGTTATTGTCTCATTGTAGGAAATGTTCTTGTATATTAACAAGTGATGGTCATTTCCTTCTTTTTTTTGAACACTACACATCCTTGTCATCGCAGATTTTATGAGCTTCGTGTAGCCCCCATAATCACACTGGTACTCTGCCCGATGATTTAAAATCTCAGCCTATGCAGTGAGGCCGATGTATGACATATATATTATATGTATATTGTTTCATTAATATATATACCGGTGCCGGTAACCTACTACTGCTTAGGCCAGTTTTATAAAACTTGCAGGTTAAAGTAATATTCATTAAGGGAGGAGATCAAAAAGTTGGGAAACTATCACTCCGGAGTTATAAAATCCATTGTTTTAGTCGTCACATTAATCGCGATTGCAAAAAGTCAGTTTTTTTTTGAGGTCCACGGATTATGTAACGTCCGAGTTAACGATCATAACTAGGCAAAACAGAACCTCATGTGAAGTGACATGTTAAAGGTTATCGCTGAAGTGGATTGAGATTTGCGACCGCAAAAGTTGACGACAAGAGAAGGCGTATATAGTCAACCCAAACATTACTCTCCCTCTCATTATATCACATAAATTTTATACAGCCTTCTAGCACCCGATTCGTCACGCTACCGCAATGGTACGGTACCCCTCAAGCGGACAATGAATAAAACTCTATCGATCTCCACCTAAGTGAGAGACATGCCTAGTTAATATACTGGTCTGTAGGATATTTCAGTGATCAGTTATGATAAAACCCACAGCATATGGAACATACATGTCAATTGGTATAGACACGGAATGGTGATACGACCATAAACTTGTGGTCATCAAGTCGAGATGTAGATTGTCAAGTAACTGACAACACCAGCAACTGACTTTCCACGAATATGGTACCGGTATTATTATGTTGAAGTCAGCATAAATTTTAATAAATCTACGCCAAAACACTCTGTGTGTAATGGTGATCACCAACCCATGACGGTATTTTGCAGTACGTGGTACCACACGTGTGAGTAATCTATGTAGAAAGACCCACACTTGTCGTCCCCATGAGTCAGACATCTGGCTTTTTATATACAATGATAATGACATTTTCAGGATTCGAGACAATACATTTGTACTGAACCCATTTACGTACAGGGAGTTTGAACAGATAGAGCTCTGGATGAACCAGCCGGACCATATAATCAGGAAGTTGGTATTTTTAGGAAATTTCAATTTTTGTTTATTAGATAAACTTCTTGCTCACTCTGTTACTAACCTTACTTACTACTTTCATTTTGTTAATTAGAGCTGGTACTATGTGTGACAACATGCTTTATATCCATGTCATGGGTACTTTCATCTTATATTGATTCTGTGTATGCCACATTTTTGATATGTGATGGAGAAATAAATGCTTAATCTTGGTACACTCAATTTCATTGCTTTATCAGTAGGCATGGTTGCGTCAATTCAAGCACCGCCTCTCCAGTTTTGTGCGTTGTTTATGTAAGACTTTCTCTATCTTTTCAAGGTACATGTCTACGTCTCCAGAAGTTGAGCCAAGCAACTTTTGTCATCATATTAGATCAACATTAAAGTTTATTTACAATAATCCGGATCCAATGCAGTCGGTTTTCAGCGACGAAAAAGCTCTCGTTTTTAAACCGAATGTTTTACAAGAACGTTTAATATGGGAGCCGGTGTGATCTGTGAGTGCGCATGATCAATTTTGTGTACGGTACCGGTATTTGGATAAATTTGTAACTCCTCTTTCTTTACTGACAGGTCAGATTTCAATATTGAAGATAGTCATAATGATTGGATATTTTTAAAAAAGTTCAGTAAAACTAGTATTCGAAACCAAACTCTCAAGATCGACAGTTGATTATAAGGCGAAAAAAGTCTCAATGGAGAATGTTTCTATCCAAAATTTCCTATCCAAAATTTCAGCCGACTATGCAAATCGCTCTAGTTAAAACTACCCTCATAGAGAGAATAACTTCTTCGATCACAAACCAGATTTGCCATCTATTGTATGATTTTGTCACACGGTTAGAAGCTTTTAAACCCAGCATAAAATTCATTTATCAGATTTAACGAATTACTCCAACTTTCTGATCCCCACCCTTAGATTAGATTTTAATTTTTTTTGGTTTGGGAGGGTGGCTTGTTGTTCCGGTACATACAGAGTGAAAAACTTGAATGGTGGCTACTGCTTGGAAATTATCACGAGTTCTTGTTGTTTGACGTGACATTTGTGTATAATTATTATGTCTTTGATTTTTCTTGTACCATTCACATTTGTTGTCACAGAATTGATATAGTTAACACCATTTTATTTAGCACAGATATAAATTAAGACAACCTAATTTAAGTTATGTATGATACAACAAGATTGGAGTAGATTTGTTGATGAAAATATGATTTCTCATTGGGTGATGCTTTTGGGAACGATGCTTCTTGCATCGGTTCAGGGAAGCACCCATTGGGTTGTCACGGAAGAAGGAAAAGTGCAAGAAAAGGTGAATTTGTTACTTTCCTATTTTGTTTGACTTTCTATTCTTTGGATTAGACGTCAGAGCAGCCACTGTTTCGTGGCCTCGTCTATGTTCTTCGTGTCAGTCGCTCTTCTGACCATCGTCTATTTACCAGAGTCAGTGTTAGGACAACTCCAGTCATCAATGACTCAACTTAAGTCACGCTTTCTGAATGACTTGATTGAGTCACTCTTACTGATTGACACATCTTGACTTGAAATTCAGAAAATGAAAGTGGTGACGTTACTTGA
The DNA here is from genome assembly GCA_030412335.1 of Botrylloides violaceus. Lineage (NCBI taxonomy): Eukaryota > Metazoa > Chordata > Ascidiacea > Stolidobranchia > Styelidae > Botrylloides > Botrylloides violaceus. The sequence goes on along the minus strand of JASFYC010000541.1, from coordinate 470,398 downwards.
GACTCGGTGTTGAGTTTTTGCTCAAGTCATAACTCAAATCAGTAATAAATAGCCTTATGAAAATTTTTAAATTGTTGATCTGCGACTTGGAATCAGTGAATTGGTCATGGCTGGCAGAATCCTTTTACACGTAAAGATTATTACACATACGTTGGGCAGCTCGCTGCTAGCCCGCATATGTTGCAAACGAAACTAACCAAATTTTTGAATTTAGCTCGAATCTCCGTTCGCAATCAACCAACCTCATGATTTGATGGCATTCATGAAGCAAGAAGTCAACTATGAAAAAATGCAGGTAAAATACTTTTAGCAGTACCGTACAGAAGTCCATATTTGCTTGAAATAGTTTATTCATAATTATATCAATATTAACGCTCAGAAGACTTTTCGTCCGGCTCTCATGAGTAAACATTTGTTTTCTCAATCTATTTAATCGTCTTGTATAGTCCTAAACAACCGCTGTGGTATTACTAAATATGTATATAATAGATATAGTAAGTCGCCACAGGTTTTAACATCCAGTCCAGTTTATTCCTGTTGAAGGAGTGTAACTCCGAAAGCTTATATTCCAATAAACTGGACTCGGGGACGTTAAATCTTTGGTGACTTACTCTATATATTACTATTTGAATCGTCTGTCATCGGCTCCAATATTTTTTGTAAAATTTATAATCAATGGAGCAGTGTTGTTTGTGTGACTTCATAATACCAGATTGCCCTTACCTGGAATTTTTGATTTAAAATGTGTTCTGGTGTTTACTGATGAGAGCTGAGGAAAAGTCTTTTTAAGGGTAATATTGATATGAATAAAATATTTCAAACAAAATATTTTTAGTCAGAATGAATCATTGATGCATGACATGCATATATGCCAGTAGTGTGTGCAATCGTGTGAGTCTGTGTAAATGCAGCAAAAATCTAATATGGACATAAATAAACAGAATAACGTCCTTTCCTCAAAACAAGAAACGCTCAATTTTTAGAAAATTAAAGACGTTTTAGTCGTGGAAAAGAAATTAATTGAAGACAATGAAGATAAAGAATTTAATCTCGAGGAAAAACATTATTCAAGCGATAAGGATTGTACTGCGGCAGGTCAGGAAATATGAGTACCGGTACTAGTAGCTTGTACTCATTGTCTCGGTCTGGCTTTGTGGTACAATATTTAGATTGTCAGTAGTGATGGTCGTATCGAATCAAGTTGACCGGTGCTTGACTAACTATTTGTTATTAACTGCTGTTTGATTGAATTTACATTTTACAGGAAAGCATCTTGGTGAATTCAACCTCTATGCAAGTACAGTGCTCCCTCTTGAAACTAAAGACATCGAGGTAAGTTTGTTTCGAAGCTAACTATAGGCCTGCGTTTCACAACCTAGCCGTCGCTTTACTGTAACTGCGTTTTTCTTGGACTACTGTATTACATTGCCTAGCCTAGCCTAGACTGTTCGGTTTGCTGGGTGGTGTGATTTTCTGCCTTCTGATCGGGAGGTTCCAGATTCGATTCCTGACCGAGTCAAACCAAAGACTTTATTGGTATCCGTTCCTTATGTGCTTGACTGTCGGTATTGCGGTTGTGATAATGATCCGGGCTAGGCTATAAACCGGAAGTATTTACATGTGTACGGTAAGCATTGACCTGGCGTACATGACCTTAGTAGTTGAAAGTGCAATAAATTCAAAACAATGATGCATCATAGCCTAACAACAATTGACCACTACGGCACTGGCTGCTAACGTACTAACAAAAGATACGTTGCATCAACGAACATGACGAGAATAAATCATGCAAATAGAGACAAGCTGGTTGGAGAACGAATCCTCATTACCACAATCACTCTTTCAGCGAAATGAGCGTACCAAATAGACTTAGTCAATTCGTGCTTGGGGTTGCATCTTAGAGAAAACAGTTTGTTTGGTCCGTCATTTAGTAGCACCCGTCCAGGATAGAGTTTTGACATTTTATTTTATTAGGTTTTGGACTATGTTCATCTTGATGATGAGGAGCTCGGAGGTGATGATCCGGACTGTGGTGATATAGAAAATTTACCTCCAGGCTCAATCATTTATGACAGTTTAGAGGTAGGTAAATGCGACGAAATCATCAACAAATCCGCAATTTGCAATCGAAGTAGAGTCAACTAGGAGAGAAGCTATAAATAGATCTTGTGAGCACTGAACTGTATCTGGGCTCACCTTAGCTGTGATATAATTGGCTAATTCATTAACCCACTCTATGACATAATCAAAACGACAAGGCATTTTACATATTTGTACTGATTTCAATAATTGAAGTATTGACTATTGAAGTAGCGTATAATCTTATTTGCAGGGCGTTGTGAATCGTGAATATCTCACTCTATATCAAGCCGAGCCAGTTTTGAAAAGTACTTTAAAATATGTCGGAAGCGAGAAAGAATTTGCCCATGCTGTCAGTGCAGCTCTCAAACAGGTCAGTAACAAAAAGTTCTCTACAACGGTTATAATTATAATTATGTAATAAAAAATGGTTTGCTTCTTTAAAATAATGTTTGATCTGCCTTGATGGGTCGTTCCCGACAGTATTATTTGTCCTTCGCCATCTCCTTTTCTCCGGATGGGTTGCCTAACCGGATAACCCTCTACAAACTCGTAGATGCTAGTCAAGTAGGAATTGGAATGTAGCAGTGACTGTTGTGTGGTTGCCCTGATGCAGAAGAAGCGGGGGTCTCTCTTCTGGCAAGATTATTCAAATCACCGGATATCGAATTTTTAACGATTCAGATCACATTGAATCAGCCAATATCCAAATTGATCATAATATTCGATTTGAAGCCCCTATTCACTATTCATACCACATAGAGTACTGTAGCAAATATTTTGTGAAATTTTACCCGCATAGCTTAGGGGTGTGCTTTGCGGTTTTTAAGTCTGAAATTGTCGGTAATTTAATTGATATATGTAATAAATTTTTTAATTAATTAATGCGCATGCGATTTAATCAGTACCGCCTACTCTGGTTCCTAATTTATATTTCTTACAGAATTCTTCATCTTGGGTCGCGTACAACCTCGCTTCAACGTACTGGCGTGTGAAAGGTGACGCAGAGAAAGCGATCGAATGCTTGAGACGTGCCATCCATCATTCTCCGCCTGCGTTTCTTGACGTATCGTTAGTCAGTTTAGCGAACATCTTACACAGGTAAAATTGTGTCGAAAATTTGATCTTTCGTTTGGCATTTTTGGAAATTAATTTCCTCGGACTAGTCGCGAGGGCAGCCACACAGTAGCCACTGCTTGGAGGCCTCGTTCAGGTTCTTCAGACCAGTCACTCCACTGGGCGGCTTATACACTGCACATGCGTTGATGGTAGGATCTGGGCTTTGCTCATCTGCACCGCTTTCGCATACCACACTCTGCACAAGAGGGGGTGGGACGACTTAAAGCATCCCAGCCCTATTCTAAGACGATAAAGAGAAGTATAGGTGGAGTGCTATAATTTGATTCATTGTTCCTAGAGCATGACTGAATGGTTGGCATTCGAATGCCATTTCATTCGGATCCACTCGTTTTGTCCAACTAAGCTGGAGGTCTGATTTTAACTAACACGTCGGTTAAAAATGTTGGTCACCACAGTTCTAGAGTATGCCCTGGTTAAGTCTGTGGTTGGTTTTAGGTCACGATATACGATCAATGCTTCGGTTGTGCTGGAAAGTGCGTTGGAGATATCCGGCCTGTCTGTTATCCATTTTTCTCTCGGATGTGTATATGCGGTATGATTAAAGTGTTGATACATTTATATCTAGATTAAAATGCAATTAGGATATTTGCATCTTGTTATACCTTTGATAATTATGGGCCTGGTCCAAGGGCATTGGCCGGCGTTAACGGGTGTTTCGAGTTTCTACATCGCAGGGGCACCAACTAGAAATCAGCCCTGGGTGTGTGTAACGCGCAGGGCCCGCACAAGTTTCTGCATATACGGCGATTTTGGGGTACCGGTACCACGCTTTCAACGACCAAAAAATCTTACACCCACACACTGTATATTTACAGATAATTTCTCCCCTACCAGGATATAATATCGGTTTAGCCCTTGTCTCAATGCATATTTAGTACTGGTATACAGTTATGCTTTTTTTAACAAACGTTACGATTTTTAACAGACATTAGGGGAGTACAGCATTTCGGCCGAGCATTTTGAAAAATCGTTGAATGATCAACCCGATTTTAAAGCTGCAAACGAACGATTACATGCAGTAAAATGTCAGAATAAGTTACAGGTTTGTAATATTTGTTGAAAGTATCCTTTACGTAGTTACGTTGGTGCTGTTGGCACAATTCACAAACCAACCCAAGCTTCTCTTAATCTATAAATTTTCAGAAAAAACTGGAAGCGCAACATGAAAGTTTACAGCGTACGCTCAAAGAATTAGAAGCGTATCAGCAGAAACATAAAAAATACGTCGAATATTATCACACCGTCGAAAAGATGCAACTGAGTCAAAAAGAACAAATTGATCTTCACTTTCTTCTCATGCAACATAACATCATCGAAGGAACTTTCGGTGAGAAATATATACAGACTTTGGGCCACGTACCGCCACTGGTCCAGTAAACGTTTTAATCCCTCTCGGCTACCTTACAAAAAATATACGACTAAATCTTGTTACTTTTTCGTTTTGTTTTTTTGCTACTGCAGATCAGAAATTATGCAAGTTGCGGTCGGACGATGATGGGGGACCTGTCATGTTTTGCAATCTGCCGAAACCGAATTTGGATGAATCAGAGGAAGATGATGAATTGATTCCAAATATTGTAAGTCTAATTAGGTAGAGCACCCTGGCCTAGTTTAACCTTAGAAATAAACAAGCAAATTCTCTCGGAATATTTCATGTTAGAGAAGCAAGTTCAATTCGAGGATGGTGCTCCCAATTCCATAATCTCTAGGCAGCTTCATCCAATGTCGGTTCTAAGCGTGGACAAATGAGAAAGGTTGCGGCATAAGCAACAACCATCATTTTTATAGTAAATGAATGCTGTGTATTAGCTGTACGCCGTAATTTGGAACGCTGCGTGTTTGGATTAGCTGTATATTTTGATATTACAGGCCTCTGCATTAATTAAGCGCATCTTTTGATTGCTAAGCATTTGTATTAATATAAAATATAAAGCTCAATCAATGATGCTTTGGTACCAGTATGTGGTAATGATTGCATAAGTGACAAACTTTGCATAACTCAGGTTCAGACGTCGTTGTCATTTAATCGCAAGATTACTGTTCTAATGTACGCTATTTTTATTTATTAAATATTCCTTCTTTATCGTAGGTATCTGGGAAACGGAAACGCAAACTAGCAGAGGTGGGTTTCCTTTGTGACATACCGTACAGTATATCTATTTCAGATAGGGGATCAAATAGTAATAAATATAATAAGTCACCACAGATTTAACGTTAAATCTGTGGTGACTTATTATATTTATTACTATTTGAATCGTCCGCCATCGGCTCCACTATTTTTCGTAGATAGGGGATCAAAAAGACATCATAAGACATGCCTGTCTAAAAGGGCCACTGCACTCTAAATCAGAGCGTTTTTCTCCTATCCAGAACTTGTGCCGAATGCAAAATCACTAAACTATATCTTAACAACCTCCACAGATGAGAATAAGTTTGAGTTTGATTAATTCTTTCTCACAAACTGGATTTGCCAGCCATCTTCGAAGTAACCCATTTAGTAATTTTTAGACCTCGTAGCAGGTTTAACGATATACTCCACCTTTTTGATCCCCACCCTAGCTGTTTCATTTTGAAATTTGATTCGCTTTAAAGTGTTTTTTACGAACAGAAAAATCACGAAGACGGACAAGGAATAGAGGTCACTCGGTTTGCTGCTGGAGGAGCGAGTGTCTATGTCAACAAGCATTTATCTGAGATAGCAATGGCAGATTGGAAAGTACGTGGCTACTATGTCGGTTACAACGTGATCAAATCGAAAATTATGATGTTGTATTTGGTAGGAACCTAACTGGCCGACAATGCAAGCTTGTGAAAAGGACTGCCCGCAAGTTTTACCCTGGGATCAATACCCATCAAGTTATATCGACCCGGAATCACGTGGATTTTCGTGAGTTTGGCAGTGCCACTTTCCAGTTCGCTCATAGTTGCCTATATTTATAGACACAAAAACTTCTCAAAAATTCGATTTCTCATGTTCTCATGTTTTTTGGCCCCAAAAATTCATACGCTGGAAAATATTTTCTTCCATCAAATTTATTACTAAACTCTCTCAATCAATCTCTCTCTTTCTTTTCTCTCTCTGATCACATAGGAAAATATTGCCTCGTCGAATATGTGGAAAAAAATTGTTCCTCACTCCCTTCCCTATCAGCTTACCTGTGATATAATTGGCTCATTCATCCACCCCCTATATGACGTCACAATATCTATGGTTCTCTTTTAAATTCAAATTGTGGTATTACGATTCATTCCATCTTCAATTGATGAAGGAGCAGAGCTTTGAAAGCTTGTGAATGTTCTAATTCTCCATACACTAAGGCTGGACGTTAAATCTGTGGTGATCTTCTTTACAATACATATTGGAAAATTGATCTCTTGTCAAAATTCTGACAATAATTATCCTGCCCTCTCTCTCCCTTTTTGTCTCTCTCTTTCTCTCATCCAGGCAACTGCTATGCTGAACATAATTTTTCAGAGTTACAGAGCAGTTGACAACGTATATCGGACTGAAGAAAGGCGAAACATCACCTCAGCCGTGGAACGATTTGAATTGTGAATACTTGGAGCCGTTCGCTGAAAACACATTACTTGATACTCTACCTGGGATTAGAGATAGACATGCTGGACCCATGCATAAACCAGATGAGTTGCTGAAAAAAGTGAGTTTCGTGTTTGTTTGGGTTGCATGTATTGGGTGCGGCACGAGGGCACGAGACAGTAAATGGGATCTTTATAGCCCCGCTTCCTCTGTCGAGTCGCAGAGTTTGAGTTTGAGTTTATTTTGCAACAAGGTTCTTTGTTCTAGATCTGCCCAGCTGCAGCCAATTTATATATATATATAAATATCTTGTTTTTGTGAGTTCATTTTATTGTTAACCACTGGAAGCAGGCCCACTGGATATCCTGGTCTCCGATTCAATGATGTTTGCAAGCACGACCTGAAATCTGGTGATTTCAACCCATTTCCTGACAAAGCACCACCTGTTCCTTCCTCGACAATGCACAGACCTGACGGGTCTCTCACTGGAGGAAAAAGCATCACCGGAGAGAGAAGCAAAATCGATCTACCGACTCCGTCCTTCCCCAAGACAGAGACCGGTATACAACTTCAGCAAGTGTCAGAGGCCGTGCGGATCGCGCATTGGTCTCTTTAGTCACACCACTCGTTGATAAAAGGAAGGCAACTCTTGCAGGGACACCTAGTTATTCCTGGACTCTGGGCGTAATCAACCATGATCTCTCGAGATTGACAATGCCAACAATAACAATTTTATTGCAACTCTATTTAATTTCTGACAGGAAATTTTGATGCATCTCACTGAGGGTTCGATCTGGCCTGGAGATATCGCGCACAGGATTAATGTAGCTATCAAAAAGTCTTTAGCTGAACAGGTAGCGACTGATTTTTTTCTTCTGACCTTCGCACTACCCTCAATGGTTTTGCCGTGTAGCGAGGAAGCTACGGAGAGCAATTTTAACATCTTTGTTGTGATGCAAACTCTATATCTGAACCCGGGACCTACCGGTTTTGCAGCGAATGACCATATTGGCATAGTATCCATTGCTTTAACTAAATATCAGTGCAACAGTAATTGGCCTTTTTCTATTCAAATTACAATTTCTGCGACAATATTGAATAATATAGTGAGGCCGATGACAGACGATCAACAGATATCGTAAAGACGATTCTCCACAGATTTAACGTCCAGACTTGGTTCATTGATAATTATCATTCATGAGCTTTCAGAGCTCTTTCATCACCAAGGCATTAAACCTGTAGTGAATGTTCTTCACGATATCTGTGAAATTTTTATTTCTGCAACAGAAATTTTGAGACGTTATCCCATTTTCTACAGGATAAGAAGAACAACCTTTGGTTTCTGTACAACGTCGCCGGCCTTTATTTTCGCATCACCGGCGATAACTTGAAAGCTGTGGAGTGTATTCGACGGAGCGTATCTCGCATTCCTTCTCAACACCTTGACATAGCTTTAGTGAACGCCGGCAATATTTTGTAAGTCAACACCCAGCAGTGTAGTTACTAAATGCAGAATTCGGGTTGGATTTATTGAAATTGCCAAAATCTTTTAAGATATCGACTTGGACGTATCGACGATGCTGCCAGGCTTGCAAGCGCTTCATTACTGTTGAATAATGATGAGGTAAAGAGGCATGTTATTTCTCTCTCTCATTTTCTTTCGTTTGGCTTTCTTTGGACGAGACATTGGGAATGCCACAAAGAAGCCACTGCTTGGTGACCTCGTCCATGTTCTTTCCACCAGTCACTCCATTGGGTGGTTTTTGTATTGTACAGGAATGAATAACATGGTCTGCGGTTCACTCCTCTGTACCACACTCGTGCGCTGCACTGGGTGCGAGACCCCATTTGTGAAGGGACAACCTGAAACATCCCACCCTTGTTCTGAGTTGGTTAAAACGTGTCCACGGCTCCTCGCCAGACTCGGCATATTGAAGTCGGTCAGGGTGGAGAAGTAGAGGTGGAGTCATGTGTTCTTCTGTTTCCAGTCTGAGCTACACTTGTCGGATCATTCTGCTGCACCCTTAAATCTGTGGTGAATCTTCTTTGCGATATGTATATGTCAACAAACAATTTTTCTTTGTGTTGCAAAAAATTTTCAGAATGTAACACCAATGATTTCTTTTTCAGCCTGCTACACATTTGGCCTTTGGTAACGTTCTTCAAGCGCAAGGAAATACTACAGGAGCCGTGGCTCATTATGAATATGGATTGTATTTAAAGCCTGATTCGAACGAAATTTTTTACGCTTTGTATAATGTTAAATGCGGCGTTCTTGTAGACAAAAAGATTAAAGAAAAGGTTTTAGGGAAAGGATTTGAAATTAAACTGACACAGGTGATATATTAATTAATTAATAAAAAATTTCGACACAGATTTAACGTCCAGCCTGATGAAGGAGAGGAGTTTCAAAAGCTTGTGAATGTGATGAATCTCAATTAACCAAGGCTGGACGTTAATTCTGTGGTGAAGTTTTTTACGATATCTATTGATCGTCTGCCGTCGGCTCCATTTTGTGGCTGGGCAATTTTAGTGGCTTGTCTCTCGCCTTTTGTGTTATAGTGGAAGGGATATTTACGATATCTTTTGTATTATGATATATAAATGAATGATATGTGATCTGAGTGGTCGCATTCTTCAATAGATAAACGAAGATGAATCCGGAACGATCGAAACACAGGAGTTCACGCAAGTTTTTACTACTTCGAGAGGTATGCGACTATTTTGAAACGCAAATATTTTTCAGTGCATTGAAAATTTCAAGCATGATTTATTTTTTTATAGTTACTCAAGTGACCAGAACTGATTGTGAGAACTCATCAGGTAATATCACTACATATAAAATCTGACACTTGCATGCGAGGTACGCCTGTTCAGCCTCAATTTAGTCGTCTGGCATATATTTAAAGGGGATGTCCCGTCAAAATATAATGATGACTTAAAGGAAAGATTTTTCTTCTTTTATTTGCCTTCGGATTAGACCTCAGGGTGGCCGCACAGCAGTCACTGCATGGTGGCCTCGTCCTGGTTTTTCAGACCCATCTCTACAGTGCGTGAAAGATAAAAATTAATTATGTATTGAATGGAAATAGTCATCTTATGCGAAAATCAATAATACTAGAATGAAAACCGTTTTAATGTTGAATTTCAAAGGGGAGTGATCTCACAGGTTGTTGATTTCTGTTTAGACGAATCTGATTTAGTGAGACGTCTCGAGACAACAAAGGAAGATGCCGATAAGATTTTAAACGATGCCGATGCGGTTATTAAAAAGTTATCGTATGTCGCAGAAGACGGTACTGAAGAAGTAAGCTATTTGTGACCGCTATTCGATATTCTCAACTTGATACTTCCTTCAGTTTCAATTTGTGTGATTAATTTGGATAACAAAGTCCACAATACAATTTGAGGTCCAGCATCGGCGTATTGTGAATGTAAACTTAAGTAAGACTGAACATTGAAATTGGGAACTTATCTTTAAAAGTCTTTGGTGACCATCAGACATTGGCTTTTTTGCTTTTGATAATAACTCAATTGGCTGAGTAGTTTGACTATCCACCTTCTGATTCAAACCATAGACTTTAAGATCGTTTTCCGACTTCTGTTACTATCAGCTTGACAGTCCGTATCGGGGATTGCAGAGAGTTGTGACTGTGATAGCGATCCGAGTTATAAAAGAAAAGTACGAAAAATAGTGCTGCCGATGGCGGACGATTCAAAAGTAATAAATATAATAAGTCACCACAGATTTAACGTCCAGTCCAGTTTATTAGAATAAAATGCACACACTTTCAGAGCTCTGCTCCTTCATCAGGTGAAGATGGAAGAAAAGTATCAACTCAAATATTATATAATTGTTGATCTGACATACTTGATGCTAGCTGAATACGCGGTATTTTAAAAAAACATCAACCAATCTTTATCATATTCTTTATTCCCATTTTCCAGTTGAGTTCATCGGCTCGAAAGATAATTCTGCAGCTATCCCAAATGCGCGACAATCTTGGATCGTTAATGAAGGAAGCCACATCGACGATCGATTCGGCCGTTCTGATGAAAAAAGTTGCAACTGTGTATGTATTATTATGACGGAGTAGATACAGGTTCCTATGGTCTGTCCAAAGCATTGTGTAATATGTGTGAGGGTAAGCGTTGGCGTTATCGCAGGAAGCTTCATTCAGCATAGAAGTCTCAGTCAACGCAATAGTTCAATTTGCTGTGGCCACCTAATGCACATTGTCGTTTCATTTATCTTTAATCAGGAAAGAAACATTTACAATGGAAGAGTGCAATGATGTCTTGAGTAATGTGAATATCAAGTCTTACATAACCTCTAATTTGGATGTCAATAGCAGAGGATTTGAGTAAGTATATGTTGAATGTAGCTTCACCAACATGTTGGTAGATCAGCCACCAATCTTCCTCCTCTGCTTGTTTCACAGAAGAGTTCTCTCACAAAAGTTTTCTACCTTCTCTCACAACACTTTTTCCCATTCTCTCAATATTTCTCTCAGTTTCACACAAGAATTCTCTCACAAGACATTCCTTCTCTCTTTGTTTCATGCAAGAGTTTTCTCACTAAAGTTTTCAACATTCTCTCACTGGAATTTTTTCCCATCCTCTCAATATTCTCTCTTTCTTTCACACAAGAAATCTCTCACAAAAGTTTTCAATCAACATTCTCACACTAGACTTTTTCCCATTCTCTCAACATTCTCTCTTCTTAGTTTTGCAGAAGAGCTGTCTTCTGCCAAGAATACAAAGGGGAGAAAGGAGCCATACTGTCAATGCGCAGATTCTTCAGATGGGTACAATTTAGACACAATTGTCAACAGGGATTCATTCATTAACTACCAGGGAGAATTCGGAATGGAAACAGTTGAGTTGCAACCAGTAAAAATTTAAAAACGGAAAAATAGCTTTGTTACCGCTAGTATTTGTAAAGAAGATCTATTGATCGTCCGCCATCAGCTCCACTGCACTCTTCTAGTATTTGCAACACAAGTAATTCTGTCGGCATGTTTATACGCATCATATTCCACGAGACTAAGTTTCAATCCTGATTTCTGCACCAAACCCTGAAACACTGATTAAGGCAGTTTTGTGTTGTGTTGGACAGAAGCCTCCGGGGCTAAATAAGGCAGGCTGTGACAGAGTAACACCTCTACCAAATCAATTTGTGCAAATTACTGTTCGTTGCTGGTGTAAAGCAATGGAGGAATGCAACCAGAAGCTAACACTGTTCACTGCAAGGTTAATGTACTCCTGATAGGGTAGTAAACTATAGTCAGACATGGAAAAATATGGTCAGCGGTCCGCATCCGGCATGGCAAATGTTTTGATCCGACCCGCTAATAAATATTATACGTCTAAACCTTGTTAATATTTTCCTGCAATTCTGATATTCTAGCTCTCTCGCAAGATTGTTCATTTCAAAATAAATTCAAATGCTTTTTATTCTACGAGGTGAGGTTACCAAGGCATTCCATCTAATTGCTCCTATGGAAAATGTTATTACCCAACAGGGCCAGTATGCTAAAAACTTTGCTCTGTCCAGTGGCCCACCCTTTCTGTAAGTTAATTCTAGTATCAAGTCAGACCTTATCAATAAATATCTGAATTTTAGTTACTGAAGCGACTCGTACCATCAAACGTGGACGATCTGACAGACATTGCAAATCTGTTAGCGGATGGCTTACAACAACATCCAACATCATGGAGAATATCATACACTGCTTCCTACTATTGGAGATTTAAGGGTAAAGCACGTGAGGTTAGCATCCGATATTGTTGTAATCGACTACGTGGTGCCATGGCTGGTGACCGGCCACAAAAACAGTTGGTCCAGTGTTCAGATCATGAGGCTGCATCATAGCAAAGTTGTAAAAAACTGGTATCTACGTTCTTGATAAACATTCAGCACATCGACAATAGTGCAGAGGGGTGACGCTTGACTTTGATTGCCCACCGGTTCCTTCAGTGCCTCGTCCACATGTCCAGCCTGCATATACACAATATGCTCACATGATATATATAAATGCATATGCACCATTAGTGTGTGTTTATATCATATGAGTCTGTGTAAATGCGGCAAAAAAACACACAATATAAACCACGTCCTTTATTCTACTCAATCCCAGCCCTGTGGGGTCTTTTTTTTAGGCGATCGACTGTTTACGGTTAACACTCTCAACCAGTCCTTTTGAGATGAGAGATATTGTGTTGTTGGGGTTGGCTAATATCTTCGCACAGTTGGAGCAATGGAATGATGCTGATTATACAATCAGAGAAGCTATTGCTTTGCGACCGGATGATTTTCTGTACCATTTCACTTTGGCAAATATAATTGCTGCTAAGGTAACAAATTTCTTATGTGTCTTGAAGAGACGTAATGGTGGGATGGTACGAATTAGGGACCGACCGATTATCGAGGTCGGTATTCATAATTTTGCGATTATCAGTACCAGCCGTTAGTGGAGTAAGGGAGTCGTAATTGGCCGTTTATCGAGGCCTATATTCAAATTTTTTTTATTGTCGATACCGGCCATCAGTCATGCAAACTACCGATTATTGTTTCGCTCTTGAAAAAACCAATATCGGTCGATATCTAGTGCGAATACAGACTAGTATGTGTGTCCTTTCTCTAATCATTGACTCAAGCCGTCACAACGATGGATGAAGAAAATTTTTCATGTGTTTTCAGGGCGACACGAAACTTTCTATACCGTTATTCAAGCGCGCTTTGGACTTGCAACCGGATTTGGCTATCGCTCAAGCGAGGTACCAGGCAGCAGTCTGTGAAATTCAACAGACAGGAGTATGATTTTTTAATGGCAGTGTGTGATTTGAATGTTTGTTCACTTGAGAGCTAATCGGAGTAATAAATTTTCTGTATTGTTGAATCGTTGGGTGTACTGCTGTTGAAGACTTGGTGTGACCTGCACCCACGATGGTACGATACGATAAAATCAACCCCCTCACCTGATGGCCTGTAACAACTGTCAGAACATCGTGAATAACAGTCGACTATCGAGGCCGATATCTAATATCAACCTCTACATTTAGCTGACGCCCTAAAAAAAGGTGCGTTGCTGTAGCAAGATCTTTATCACTTCAGTTGCTGTAGATTACAGATGGCTGGCGATCCAAATAGTAATAGAATGGTCACCACAGACTTAATGTCCTTATTGGAATATAATATCACCACATATTCCATCTTCACCTGATGAAGGAGCGGAGCTCCAAAAGCTTGGAATAGTTTCAATTCCCAATAAACCAAGGCTGAACGTTAAATATGTGTTGATCTTGACTACGATATCTATTGATCATCCGCCGTTCACTACCCTATATTCTCCAATGTAATAATATTAGATTTCAATAAACTGGATAAAACGTGGTGACTTATTCCATCTACCGCTTCAGCCAGAATTCTGAAGTGATTAGCTGGGCTGGCGTCGCTCTAGACCACACCAATCTGTCTACTGCATAATTACTAGCCTTAACACACTTGACCATTGACTTTGTAGCAGCCGAAAAAAATTGGATATCAGAAACACAGTGTAATAACGAAACTCCGTACAAATCGATAATACATCACACCGACAAAATCTTAAAACCTAATGAAATGAACAGAAATGAATTTGCATTTTCAATGCACCAGACCATAATGTTCAAATTTCTTGTCGTAAAAAATATTATGACCAAACAAACAATTCTTTAATCCGAGTCACTCTGATAGGTCGATGCACTGTCGACAGTCACATTTTTTTGTAAAAAGCGCCCCCTGCCGAGACATAGTGGAGTGTTTGAATATGCAGGCTTTCGTGCAAGAGCAAACACACCGATTTTTGAATGTGCAAAATGTTTTCCTCTGTCGTTGACAACCTTTGATTCGGTACCGCTTGAATATCTTGCTGCGTCACCGGCCGCTAATGCCGTGCTGATTGTAGATTGTTGCTTGCGGCGCAAGTTTCCAAATTTTTTGACATAAGGTGAATCCTTTTCACTCACGTCTTCTGCTGTGCTAGAATCTGATACATATTCCACCTTCATTTCTGTACTCGAAGAATCGACCGGGCTACGATTCTGCCGAGTTATTGCGGTGTCTTTAAGATTGAGCCGGTCCAGATTTCTACTTAGAGAAGGGACATTTTCTTGATTAATTCCACCATTCCCAGGCAATCTTTGATGCATTTGACTGGTGTTGGCAGTAAATGGTATCGCACTTGCTTCAGACCTAAGATCTACCGATCTTTCATCATCGGCCATGACGCTTAAGTTATCATCCTCTAAAATGGCTGATGCTACATCGTCGATAGTCTCCGCGATTGACTGTGCATCATCACCCGATCGGCTAATTACATTCCCCAATGATGCCAACACCATACCACGACCGGCCCCAACGTTTGGGTGATTTTGTGCTTTTTTCCGGTAACGTATATCACGTGATACATACACTCCATCTTCATTTACGCTGGACTCACTCAATAACTCACGGAGAGATTCCCTTTGTAAGCCTGCCGGCAAATTTGGATCATACGGTGGCATTGCATCTGCGCCGATGAATCTTCTTTTCATGTTACTGTTCAATATTATATCCTCCGCTCTTATCACGCTATATTGTGGCGCTTGGCGTACCGGTAAATGGTTTTCGGTGATATCGTATTTGTAGATGTTGGCAAACGCGTCACTTATCCAGAAACAACATTTTTTAACGTTGAGCATCGAGCAGTAGATGCATTCCAACTCTTCATGGTAGTCACACTTGGTGCCTCGTTCAAAATCATACATCGATGAATTTCCACCATCCTCAATTACATTCATAGATGGTGCAGTCACTCCAGCGTTTTCATATAACGATAGTACTAGATTTTCCCACAAAAATATCTTCGACAAACGATTCGATTTTCCGCAGAGGCCTGCAAGGTATTCAAGGCATGCTACATTCTTGCGATGTTCGTGGAGTTTTGAAAATAACGGTGGAAATTCTGTATTACCGTCAGGATTCACGAAATCCAACAGTTCGCACCATACAGCAAGATGATCTGTTCTTCCGAGTTCAAATCCGTACGGCGGAATTTTGTGATATTTATCGCAGTATATCTTTGCTTCGGCGCCGAGTCCAAGTTTTATCGAGCCAGAATTGATCATGACGTGAAATTCTTCTGAAATGCCATGCTTCAACGAGTACTCTACCACAGCAAGTTCGCAAGGCTGATACCCCTCTTCATTTGGGAATTCAAAATAAGATTGAAACGATATGATATAAAACTTGTCCTCTACAACTTCTTCAGCTTTCATCCGTTGCCAATGATTTAAAAGATGCTTTTTTTGCCTCTTTCGCTCATCGACCATAACTTTATCCATATCAATACGATCATCAATGCGGTTTCCTTAAAAAAAAGACACTGATAAACTCCACGAACGATAGCTACGCATAGAACTGAAAGTCTTCAGTGCATCAATGACGGTGCCTATGATACATGGACTGTAATCAGGTGGCCTAGGAATACAATTTGGTGTTTCAATACTTTTTTTTAAAATAAAACATAAAAAAAAACACCGGTACTGGTATAGGCCTACTCTTCAAGTGGCTACAAAACCGATAGGTCCTGGCTTCAAATCCTGAAATCTTATAAAATGAAAGATGTTAAAAATTGTAGCATACTGATGCCCATACCAGTGCAGTCCAGTCTCCCGTGGCGTAAAATGCCATCCTTGTTACGTTTAGCATCACGAGCACGTTCCTCGTATGGAGCTTTCCCCTGGGATGACATGTTTTGCCATCGCTCCTGGGCAAAAGGGACCGCCTCATTCTTTCCTTTGATATCTTTTCCTTCTCTGCGAAGCCGTACTACCTCTTCGTCAAGGAAAAAGCTGAAAGCATTCTTTGATTGCCTCTTTTTTGAAGGCATTTTATTTTCGTCCCGTGTATAACCCAGTTTAATGATAAGGTAGCTACCAAATTATTATGTAATAAATTTCAATAGAGTATCAAAAGTAACTTTCAAAGATGACAGGTGCTACTTCATGCTCACATTATATGGATATCCAACAGTAATGCGTCTGTGTACATGCAGCAAAAATCAAATGAGGATAAAATAAACAGCGTCCTTTCCATCCATGTGTTCGCATTCAGCATGTAAGTAGGCTTAAATGTAACCATATTCCTGCATAGTTAACTATTTACGAATATGGTAAGATGGCCTAAGGGCATTACGGTGGCCAGAGTCCAGCAAGACCCTTTTTCCAGAACTCTGCATAACATTTGAGGTCTCGTGGGCTATTGTATGGTGTGGGTGAATAGCGATATGGACCGATTTACGTAACTGGCGGCATACGGGCGATCACCACGGCTTAAAAAATGCAACAATGTTCACCACCGACATCGCTTGTAGCGGGTAGCCTATGCCCATCCCATCGTAAAGCTTGCCGACCACAGCCGTAAGGTCTTGTCATGAAAGTTTTTACAGGCTTTTCTATAAGTTGGGTCGCTCTTAGCATTTCGTGTACTGTACACACACGACACAGCCACCAAACCGACGGAAATACGAAGAAAACGGTAACGAAAGGAAGTGCAGGGAACAACGGCAGCCACATGGTTACACGCTTGAGTGATCACAGTAGCTTCTGCTTGTTTTGGGACTTTTGACAGCTGATCGCTAGTGACGAGTGCGAACATAGTTTTGGATTCGGTTGCCACAGGGGACTGGGGGCAATCTCACCATGCTTGTGGTAAATCTGACAGGCCTTTCGTTCATAAAAGACCAGAAACAGGTTAGCTAGATGGTGTGTGAAGCTGCGCAATGAAGCAATCGGTAATCGTTATTCAGCCTCATGCATTATCCTTTGTCCGCTTTGGAGTCACGGTGACCACGACTGACGGGATCTTTCTTGTCCCCTTTGGAGTCACGGCGACGGCAGACGGGAGCTTTCGCTCAGCATCGGGCATTATAAGACCTCTCTTATAATCCTATCCTTTACTAAATAGTATAGTATAGTATGGTTATCGTAAAATAGAATAGAAGGATGATAATTGAACGTAGACGACTACACGTGTATATATACATTGTCGCAGCAGGCTAGTAATTAAAGGCGAGCTTTTGCTAATCGGATATGGCGATTAGAGACAGGCGGCTATTATAAGTAGCTCATCGCTATGCCGCTTTTAGGGGCAGAATGTGAAGCGATACTATAGACAATAGAAACGGCGCAGGCGTACGTAGACTAGTTTTAATGAGTTCCGCACGGCGTCCGCAACTCACTCAATTCAGTAGTAGGAAACGGAGACGCTACGTAGAGATATCCCGGGAGGGAACAATTCATTGGCGTTGGCGTATTCAGTGCTTAAAATTACATTCTACTTTTTAGTCTATGCCCTAATTTGTAATTATAGGATTGCTTTGCTGGTATTAAACTATTGCTGTGTATAACAATATGTAATATAAAAAATATGTATTATATACCAATAAACTGGACTGGACGTTAAATCTGTGGTGACTTATTATATTTATTACTAATATAAAACAGTGAGACAGATATCCTCGTAAGTCAGAATAAACATTGTATAAGTTAGAAAGTACATGGGAACTAAGGATATTGAACCAGGCTGTGTCAACCTGATCTGCTGATTATCTAGTGGTAGTCAGTCACAGCCTGACAGGTGGGTATCTTTGGCAATTCGATCGTAAAAATGCTTCGGCAAGTGGCACTGTTCCTCCAGATTGCAAAAGGTGGCGTATTTCTGAAACGTGTTCTGTGCTGCATTCCTTTGCATACCACACTGTTGTGTTCCTTAGGCACGAACTAGTAGCGGTAATACAATGCCTGTTTGTAATATTTCAGATTGAGATAATGAAACGATTATAGGTGTATATACTGTGTAATTGAAGAAATTTGTGATAACATGGCTGCTAGTGTCAGTGTGGAGGTTCGCATCGAGCTTGGACATCGAGCAAAAATTCGAGACTATCCCACTGAAAATGGACACACTCATGATTGGTTGGTTTACGTTAAAGGTTACGAAGGAATTTCTTTGGGATCTTTTGTTGAAAAAGTCGTGTTTCATCTCCATGACACGTACGATCAGCCAAGACGTGTCGTTAAACAGCCGCCGTATCAAGTAGAAGAATCTGGATTTGCTGGCTTTATCATGCCAATCGACGTGTATTTTCGGAATCGCGAAGAACCAAAAACCGTAAGATTCGATTACGATTTATTTTTGCACGTGGAATCAATGCCTCCAGTTAATCATACTCGTTTGGAAAAGCTAACATTTATGAATCCAACAGAAGATTTCCGTAAAAAACTACTTGACGCAGGTGCTTTGCTTCTACGACCACTAGACAGACATTCTACAAAAGAGCAATTGCGCGATAGCCCGAGTTCTCATCCGAAAAAAGACCGCACCAAACAGAAAGAACATTCTAAACGACGTGAAGGATCTAGTCACCATGACGACAAAAAAAAGTCATCAATTTCAACAAAAAAAGAAGGACGAATCGCAGCGAAGGATATAAAACGACATGAAGACGAATTTAAACATCCTAAAGTGCCTGAATCCACAAAATCGAGCAAAGACGTTTCACAAGATAGCTCTCATCGAGAACGCGGCGGCCGTTCCAAAAAGAAGCGTCCTGCAACAGAGATTGAAAGTAGCAAAAAGAAAAAGAAAAAACATTCATCGCCGTCACTTCATCCGCAAGAATCTCGCCCAAAATCATTAAGTATCCCATCCACATCATCGACGAAAAAAGAAAAAGTCCGTAAGATCAAAGAAAAACCAGATTTAATGGCTGGACTTTTCGCTCCTGAAAATAGCATCAATATGAGCCATATCAAACAATCAAAGGATAAAATAAAAGCGGAACCGAACAGTGAATCAAGATCAAAGAAAGAAAAACGAAGTTCTGCCTTAACACCTACCGGCAGCTCAAATTCACCGCGCTTCGACGAACACGTCAGAACCACATCGAAATGTTCCACATCGGGAAATTTGACGTTAAAAATAAAAAAGGATAAGCTGTCGCCAAATACGGAGAAAGATTCAAAGAAAGAACTCCAATCGGTAAAACGTCAGGAAAAAATAAAAACAGATAAAAGAGATGATTCCACCATCATCAAAAAGCACAAAAAACGTATCAAAGAGAATCCTGAAGTCACAAAAGTACAATATCAGGATCGTCCAAAAAGAATATCGCCCATCATCTCATCATCATCATCAGGAAGCGACATGGAAATCTCAAACAGTAGCAGCGATTCATCGCCAGAAAGACCACCGAAACTATCCTCAAAATCGTCTCATAGAGAATCAAAAACTTCCACAAAATCACAAAAGACCTTAAAGAAGCGTACAAAGGTTGCATCAACTCTAGAGAAAATCGATAAAAAGAACAGTAGTCAAAGTATCGTTAATAAGAGCGAGAAAATAAAATTTGAGAAAATTCGCAATCGCGAAGAATCACCGAGCGTATCGAGATCAAAAGACAGGTCGAAAACAACAGGATCTCCCCGGCCTCAGGGCAGTAGTAAGCTAGCTAAAAAGACAGACAAAAAAGAATCGAAGATTGCGGAGTCGCGGGAAAAAACCTCTTGTAGCGAAATTCTAAAAAAATCCAAAAAGGATAAAAGTTCTTCACGTGAGAAAGAGGAAAAATTACCCAAGGATGCCAAAAGATCAAAGATTTCAATGAAAGAAGTGAAAACGGGATCAAACCAATCTTCTGAAAGATCAAAGACAGATTCAAAGTCTCCACCGGCACAAAAATCAACACCGGCTGTGATCAATATAAAACCGAAAAAATCATCAAAATCACCCTCTCGCCGTGGAAAAGAGAAACATATCCATAGGAGACAAGCTGATAAGAAAGCGTCGAAACCATTTGAAAATGTTGTCACTAAATCTCTACCTGCGCCAAAAAGTGATGTCAAAAAGACAAAAAAAAGGAAAGAGCGCTCCTTTATTCCCTCAGATTCCAGTGACGATGATGAGGCTAATTTCGAGTCGCATGTATTCGAAACTGATATACCTCCGCATCATTCCCCGATAGATGGGGGAGCACCCTATGCGAAACGCGCTAGAGAAGATTCCGCATCGTCATCATCATCTTTGCGCTCAGCAGCTTCTAGTGCATCAGAAAATATGCCTGGTCATAGCTCATCTTCGTCAAGTTCGTCTGCTTCGTCGGATGAAGAAGAACTGCAGAAAATACACGCGACAGCGACTATCACCGAACCTGCAGTGTCTCCAATCGACTCGGCATACAATTCATATCAAAACGTTAAAGCATCATATTCTGGCGATTCATCGAGTCAGGTGCAAGACAATATTTCGCAACCTTCCGAGATCGATTCTGTGCTCGAGAATTCCGACCCGGCCAAGCCAGTACCTCTCATCTCGTCCGTCCATGACATGGACGTCCGCGACCATGATTTATACACTACCTCCGATGAAGACACTGAATTCGAGTCACAGCCACCAGAGAAACCGTTTCAAGACAATGACGATGCGGCATTCGAAGACGAGCCACTGCCGGAAGAACCTGCAAATATTGTCATACTGACTGGTGAAACAGAAACATACCCACATTTGACACAGGAGATGTATCTGGATTTACAGGAGTTACAGAAGAAGTTATCTTACGTAACTGACGTACAGAGGTTGAGTAAAATTGCTAATATAGTACACAGGTCTCGAAAACTTTCACATAACGATGATTACCTTGATTTTGACCTTTGTGCTCTCGATAAGAAAACCATACGTAGAATTAAAAGAGAGTTGAAAGTCGCTTAGCTATATGTCAATGTGACTGAGCTACAGTGCAATTTTGAAAATTTTTATTCACAAAAATTATAGAGCAATGCATCAAGTCCTTTAATACGTATTCGACTCATTAAACGGAGCCTGTGGTGAATATGTAATGGCTTAAATGCTGGAGAACGTTGGTGCAATTGTTGCATGCCACTAAAAGATACAGTATATTTATGTGCATTGGCTGTTTCAAATTTCCAGTGATGTAGATGTGGATTCATCCTCTAACATCTGTTTCTAAGGTGTTGCTGCAATGTTTTAAGCAGGCTTCTGGTGTTACGAATCAAATGTCCACGTAATGTCCAATTCGATCTGAATCGCAAGATATGTTTTGATTTGAAATCGTACAGCCATCATACAGGCGTTGCCTTATTCTGTTTCAAGTACTTGCCAGCATCGGTACTATAATGCACGATTTTAACTGCATCCGACCGATAGCTGAATTGAACACAGTAAGGCTGGACTGAACTCTCTACCAGACATTGACATTGAAATGATCAGTTTTTGGTAGGCAAATAAGTATTTGATTCGATTCGGCTCAAATTATTCAGAAAAATATCTAGATGCACATTTTATTAAATCCAAGAATTTATCCATGCCATATTCAAACATAAAACATTTTGAAAACGCCCATCCCTAGGCATATTATATAAGTTTCAACCAACGGCAGGCTTCATTATGTTGGTACACTGGTATCCTTTTGCATCATAGTCGCGACTCTACCAGTCATGTTTGTCCTGGTCACAATATTTGCTCCTTACTCACTGAACTATTTTATCCTTATTATTAATTCATGCCTAAGTTGCTCATAGATATGTTAAATTTACTTTATCGAAGTTGGTGGTTCTGATATTGGCCTGTTAGGGTTGGATGTGGATTATGTGGGGCGGTGTTTTTATCGTTTATTTCTCTATGAAGTATGTATTGTACTTTGCGTGGAGGAGGGGTACTAAAATACGGCATGACGGGGGAACGGTAACTCGAATGATTGAAAGACTACTGGTTATGGCGGGTGGGAGAGATTAAAGACAGGAGTCCCAGGGAGTTGCGGTGATACCCGATCATTCACTGCTTGTGATTTCAACGTTGACGAATCTCCTGTCGCTCGTCCAGCGGGCTTATTTAATCGCCATTCCTGTTCTCTTGATGCACTGCAGGATATTATGATTGCGCGCACCCGCTTTGCCATTCTTCCCCGTCGATCCCCGTATTTTGGCGATGTCGTTCCTCCCGGATTATAGTGTTACCCTGGATTAATGTATGATTTCACAACCAGAATGGGATATGTTTTCACATTATATCATCGACTCTCTGAAGCACAACTCATGGCCTACTTTAGTTCTAGAGTAGGCCATGCACAACTCCTGCACGGTAAGCGGCGCCTCTGAAATTTTTATGAATCTTGGTTCTTTATTTTCTTATGCGCACTCTTGCGCCCACTTATGGTGGTTCAGCGAACGTTTGAGTCTTGTTGTTAATTAAAATATTCCTGAAATAAATGTCTGTTGCCTTTTGTCTGACCATAGCAATATACAACGGGAGTAGTTCAAGGTAGGAGGTCGGTTGAATGGTTATCTTTGGGCATTGAGACGTGGCGAGCGATGGCGATTAAGTCGAAAAGGAAGGCGGATCTCGCATAAATCAGGCTTGTCCCCGAGAAAGTGAAGTGGGTCTCGCAAAAATAAGGCATGTCGGCATACCGTCGAAAGAGTGAGGCAGCTCTCAATTTTCCGCATGTCAATTGTATGGCTGGACTCGCAAAAGTAAGGCGGGTCTTGAGGTCCCGTCTAAAACTAATACGCCCCCAATCTTCGCCGATTGCCCATTCCTGATTTTTCCCATAGCCTACGTTATTCCGATGATGTGTCGCTGGTTCCACTGTTCAGTGTGCGCATCTGTCTCCATAATACTTCGGCTAAACTGGAACAGCTCAACCAATTACTTAAACTAGTCCTTTTATGCACGTCTAAACGTACAAAAGACTATTGTTTATGCCTTAAAGTGATATGTTGATGATACAAAAAGACATAATGAAGTGAGCCATGTGACAATGGGGTTTCCAACAACGAATCAATTTACATTAAATTGATGTCCCCTGATATCTTACAGTATCTATTTGTTGTAAGACACGTTTTTGTAAGTTGATGATTATCTGATAAGGCGATTGTGAAATGATTCTAATGTCATGGTTATTTCAAGTTGTACTAGGTGGGGCCCTGGAGCAAGATGATTGACAGGTGTCCCAAGACGCGCTTCGTTGCCTTGCGGTTGCTATGATGTTTTTATCATAAATTTTCAGTGACTCTTAGGGATAGGTAGGCGCTGGTGGAAGAAGTTTCAGCCTTTGTTCATGAGAACAGAGTTACTAAATGTAATATTGTAGCTGATAGTTACGTTAAATAATAATATATTTTATGGCAAAATCTCGAAAGAAGAAGGGTAGGGATGTGTATGAATTCGTCAATGTGCATTTTTCTAAAGTTTGTGTATTTAGGCAAGAAAAAGCGAGCGAAAACCACACTACCATCTGTAACAGAAGAAAAAAATGATCGTAAAATTACGAGGGCTAAATCGATTCCTCCTCTTAATCAACAAAAGCAGGTGAGATAACGCCATGAATGAAATGAATTAAAGAAGAATGTTTGGGTCTCTTTATCGCATCAGTACTGGTATGTTTTAGTTTTTGCTAGCTTGTATACTGCCACTTGAGTTTTGGTACAGAAGTATTTATGCATTCAGCAAACCTGGGTACGACTAAAAGACAGACCAAGCGGACTGTGGACCTACTCGGTAGCAGCCCAGACTTCATTTCATGGCTAATTTCTACGAGACGGCATCTGCGCAGTCTTGCGCGCATTTTACATAACCCGTGCATATATATATGGCTGATTTTGTTCGCAATGGGTAGACAGACTGCTCAAACCATGCATTTTGTTTGTCATTCCCATCATCTCCATGCGCTACTAAAATACGGGAGCCCCGCACACAACATTTAGTCAAAAATATCTCGCGCACTCACAAGTTCTCATCGAGATCTGCTATGAAATGTCATGTGGGTCCACGATTCGCCGTTTACTAGCTGAAATCCTGCCTGGCCTATTTGGTCCGCCATTTAGATCTAAAATTGATTGGATAAGCACAACACCTACCTGCTGGCGTGATATGAATACCCAAAAATATAAAGTAGTGTGTGTGTGTATATCATGTGAGTCTGTTTAAGTTCAGCAAAAAACTAATACGGACAAAAATAAACAGTGTCCTGTCCTTTCCATATGAATTGTTTCAGCACAGGAAAACTCTAACTACAAAGAGACCTTTGCGTCCAATTGAAGAAAAATCCAGACCGACCCATGCTGCCAAATCAGCTCCACCTAGCACATCAATAACTGCCGTCTTCTCTAAGTTATCAATAACCAACAATCAAAAGAACAAGAAGTAATACACAGCTGCTCATTTTATTCACAGTATAGGATAGTCATTGAAGGTTATCAGATTTTTACCAGTTGACATCCTGGCATCTCAGCAGTAAGAATGGGCATTTTGAATTGAATATTCAAAATCAATTTGAATCGTGATCCATTGCGCCAACTAGTGTTTGGCGATTTGTTCAGGTCCCGATGCCGTCCATCGTCATCCACCATCATGCTCGCATGGTATGCATATGCACCAGTGTGTGTATATCATGCGAGTCTGTGTAAATGCAGCAAATATCGAGTACCTTATAGACAAAAATGAACAGTGTCCTTTCCTAATAGATTTTATGTGTGCCACATATCAATTTGTAAAAGATTAATAAATCCATCCATATTATACACTTTCATCTATACCAGTGGTTCTCAAACATTGGTCCGAGAGAAATTGCACCAATTCGCGGAAATTTTGGCGAATAGGCAACAGCCAATTTCTCTTTAATTGCCGGTATCCATTTCCTGAGCCTGTAAATAATGTTTCCGTTCGCTTTTGCGGGAATATAGCAATGTGTCATTGAAACAGCATCGCTTGTGACGTATTCATAGGGATGTGAAAACCCTGCGATAGCCTATTATGCTAAATGGTAGCATTTTTCAGGAATAACGTATTTTGGCGCCGGTCCGCTGGGACTTAAGCTTTAATTTACTGGTCCGCCGTAGTGAAAAGGTTGAGAACCACTGATCTACTCTATCATAGTTCGTATTTTGACCAGATGTCTGCCGTTAATCCAGGAAACTAACAAGGAAATATACTCTGTTCCATATAGTCAAATAAAGCGACGTTTGTCTACTGATACTACTGCGACCAACCACAGTACGGGTGATCAGAAGCAGGATAAATTGAAACATGTGGCAAAACTTATCAATTCTGGCAAAGCGAAAAATATTATAATAATGGCAGGGGCTGGAATCAGCACAGGGAGTGGTATCCCGGATTTCAGGTAACTTTTCATCAAACTTGGGTGATATGTGTTGGTGAGAGAAAAATTGATACCAGGAATAGAATGGACACTTTTTTTTGTCCATATTTTTTTTTACATTTACACAGACTCACACGATATACACACACACTACTGGTGTGTGTGTATATCGTGTGTGTGTGCCGGACAGGGAGACACCGAAGGAGCTGGAAGGTTATCGAAGTCAAGCGCCACATCTCTCACGCCGGCTTCATGGTGTAATGGTATGGGTTGTCGGCCACGAAACCGGTAGGTCGGGTTCCCTTGGACTGCATCATACTAAATTATCCGTAGATTCCTCGCTAGACGCCCAACACATTGAATATAGTGCAGTGGGGGCGCTTTACTTTGATAGCCTTCCGGCTCCTTCGGTGCCTCCTTGTCTGGCCTGCATATGCACCAACAGTGTGTGTGTAGACCTATATCATATGAGTCTGAGTAAATGCAGCAAAAATCATATATGGACAAAAATAAACAGTGTCCTTTCCTTTCTCTCTCTCTCTCTCTCTCTCTGGAATATCTCACTACAGAGGCAGAACACTTGGGTGATGGATTGGGGAAGGGTATATTTATTGATAATGCATATATTTTCAGGACTCCTGGAACTGGCCTATACGACAATCTTCAGAAGTACAAAATTCCGAATCCAACAGCTATTTTCGATTTGGAATATTTTCACTATGACCCCAAGCCATTTTTCACTTTAGCAAAAGAGCTCTACCCCAGTGGAAAATACAAACCGTGTCCTCCACATTACTTGGCAAAACTACTACATGACAAAGGTCTACTCTTGAGGATGTACACACAGAACATCGATGGATTAGAACGAAGTATGGCTCACCAATTTGTTACTCTCTAATCTCATGATTGTGACCCCTGACCCAAATTTATGACTAAATAGTGGAATGTCGGGATTCATGACCCATTTTACTCAAATTCTGTCTAGAGGCTTCTCTGCTTCTTCTTTCGTTTGGAATTATTTGTTCTTTCTTCAGACTAGAGTAGCCGCACAGCAGCCTCTTCTTGGTGGCCTCGTCCAGGTTCTTCAGACCAGTCACTCCATTGGGTGGCTTATAGCCTTATACATTGCACATTATTGGGTAACATGGTCTGCAGTTTGCTCCTCTGCACCATACTCGCATGTCACACTGAGTGCAAGACCCTACTTGTGAAAGGACAATTTGAAGCATCCCACCCCTGTTCTAAGATGATTGAGACTCTGCCACGCATCAGATCGAGGCTGGCTGGGAACGCGTCAGGGTTAGGGAAACTAGTGGAGGAATGGCGTGTTGGCATCTCGGCTAGTAACAAATCATGGTGACAGAATTTGTTTTGATTCATGTCGTTTTCAACTACTAAGATCATATACATCAAGCCAATACTTAGTACTTGTGTCGATACTTCTAGTTTATAGCTCGGATCACTATCACATCCACAACCTTCCGTCTTGTCTTTTTAAACTTTCTAGAAGGTGGTGTCAACTGAGCTGTTGGTGATTGACAAAACTGCCATTTTTATTTTTTGTTACAGTTGCTGGGCTCCCTCCTGAAAAGTTGGTAGAAGCTCATGGGACGTTTTTGACTGCCACGTGTACGAAATGTGGCAAAAAGAATAACGGGATTGATATTAAGGTGAAAACCTTGAGTGACTCCTGCTCATATCTACCTTAGGCTTGAGGTCGATATCCAATTTCGACTTCCTTACTCGACTAATGGCTAATACCAATAAATCGCAAAAATACCAATATCGGCCTCAATAATCCGCCAGGCGATAATCGGTCGACCCCAGCGAGGAAGATTTGAATTTTTATTTTTGCAACTTTGGTTTCATGCCCTGGTCAGAATCGATTCAAAAGCATCATGTGCAAGGCCAGGCTCTCAACTAACTGAGCTAACTCTTCCAACTTAACGTATTTGTGATAAATATTTTGGCTGTGTTACAGAAAAAGGTGTTGGAGGGGGTTGTACCAAGATGCCAGTCATCTGGACTTTGTTGGGGTGTCGTGAAACCTGACATTGTTTTCTTCGGCGAAGATCTTCCTCGTCGTTTCTATTATTATCTCAAAGACTTTCCGCAATGTGATCTATTAATAATCATGGGAACATCTCTTGAAGTCGAACCGTTCGCAAGTTTGACGTCTTCGGTGAGATCTTTCTGCCCGCGAATTCTACTCAATAGAGAATTGGTCGGGCCGTTTAAGAAAAAAAGTCAAAGAAGACCGCATGATGTCGGGGTGAAGGGAGATTTGACTGAAATCATTAATCGGTAAGTCACACACGGCAAAAATCCCGTCGAAGTATTTCATGAGCTTGCTTAACACACACATACACACCAGCACACAACGGATACTACTGTCCTTACTAAACAGACATTAAATGATACGACCTCTTGCCAACGCGACCCATGCAAATTCACTCTATTATGCTATGGGCGGCAGAAACACAGCCAAGCACAGGATCAAAACGAATTAAACCAAGATGAACAAGCACATACCTGTGAAGAGAGCCCAATCCCAAACTTTGATATAATTTATGGGTGAAGGCAGTATTGGTAACAAGCGTCATGGATCAGTGGTGTCGCTAAGCGGACGGCACACTCAATTTTGCGAGTTCTTCGCAGGTCCAGCTAGTAGATATGAAAACAGCATCAGCAACAGCTCAACATCCTGCTTACACGCAGTAGGCATAGTCTGTCTGTCTGTCTATCATCTCCATGCATGCTCCACGCTTTCAGCTTGTCTTGTCTTTAGACTTGTCGAGCACTTGGGTTGGAAGGAACAACTGGAAGTGATTAAGGAACAAACTAAATATGAGAAGGTAGTAAAGACTTTGACACCGATTCAATCTTACATGTCGTAGATCAGTGGTTATCAACCTTTTTACTATGGCGTACCAGCTAATTCTTATGTTAAACTTCCGCGGACTGGCGTTCAAAGACGTCATTCCTCAAATTGAAATTTAGTGCAACCATTTTAATGTTTAGCCCATCGTGACGTTTGCATGTGTATAAATACCGCAAAACCTGTTGCAAATGAGTATGAACGCGGGGCTTATTTATCGTTGTTTTTTTTTGATGACTTGATATGTGATTCGAATTTTGAGGTTTTAAAAGAGTTGTACTCGACTCGACTTTTGACTTCGATTAAGTGACTTGGTCACAACTAGGGCTGGGCATTTGAATACTTCAAATCGAATTACAAGATATTAAGACCGAGTCGAATAGCAATCCGTTCTCTTTTCGAATGCTACAACAACTTGAGAAAGCTTTATACGCGTTTCAACGTGGACGTAGCCAGGAGAGGTTTAACTTGAACTTCTGGTGCCATAGATTTAAATCGGACTTTTGTACATTTTTCTATTACCATGACAGCACGCCATGAAGTCGTAGACATGACTTCACCTTTGGCTAGTTGCGTCTCTGCATGTTCCTGACCGTTGATAATATATTTCCATTCAAATTTTTCGAATTAGGTTAATAACTAGGTCAGCCGCGTCTATTCGATCCGATGTTTCATACTATTCGATTTTGCCCAGCCCTAGTCACAACACTAATAAGTTCACAAACATTAGGTCGCAATTTTTGTCTGTCTTTAGTATGGCTTTCTTCTCTTTCTAAAGGCTAGACGTCATATGGTCATGGTTTTGATATATTTTAGGAATTGACCAGCCCATCAGCAGATTCTGCGTCAACAGACAGCGGGGTTTCATCATCTGAAAACTCAGCTACCCCGAAAAAAAGCAAGACTCTACTGCCACCTGTCAATGGTGATATAAAACGTTACTTCCACACGTTAAGATCAACGCCTTTACCGAAGAACAACTCGTTGTACGTTACAAACTCAGCAAAAGACGGATCATATTATGGATTTCTACAGAAGGAAGCAATGAATGGAATTAAACGGTCTAACAGCCCGGTTAAATCATTCGATTCTTCCTTGACTATTCAATATGCTGATAAAACATTTGGCAAGACTTTCTCGAAAAGAAAAACGCATACTTTTGGGATTCGCTACGCACGAAGTGATAATGATACAAGCTCGAATGCGTCTAGTGATGATGCCGAATCATCAGACTCTAGCCTATCCTCCGATGAATCATCCACGTGAGATGTTGGCAATATATGATAACAATTTTAGATTGTCCAGTCTTAATTTAGAATTAACTATGCAAATATAAGATGACTTTCATTTGCTGTTGTTGAACTCTGACACCTAATGCATTACCAAAAGTAAGCTGCGTAAACCATGAGCACCAACTAGCGACGACTCGACACTCAAGCCACCTTGGATTGGAATGATTTGCATAGCATTGCGTTTGGGAGCCTTCTAAATTGTGGAGGACACTTCACATAAGCTGAATCCACCCTCAGCGGACGTCTTACTCGGGCTGTTGTCTATGATGCTCTTGCTAGATGATGTTGTTTATATCACGTTCGCTAGATGATGCTCACGAGCCAAGTTAAGCTTCGACGAGCGACCTCGCGGTACTTCGTTTAGCTTGTTTACGGATTACTCAAATCGCGAATGCGTAGCGGCAATAACCAAGCAATGCCTTAACGACCTTGCTGCGCGATTTTGATTGGGGAATCAATTGGAATTCGCAGAACAAGACATGTATTGATATAGGCAACATAGCAGGCCTACTGCTAGCAAACGTCTGTGCTCCTAGCAGACGTGTTGTATCCATGCATAAATATGCGCCGCATCTTGACACCATTTTGTTCAGTCAGGGGATCGAAATTGCTACTTCCTATTGCGCGGGTCGGATATTAGGTATGAAATAGCCTAGAGTAGACAACAGGTCAATGGATGAAGCGAGTAGACTAATAACAAAATATCGGTGTCTCCCGAGTCAAAAATTCCTTGCGCTGTGCGCCAGTTCGTGTGTGTGTTAGCATAATTTTCTACGGTTAGCTCGTGAAAGGAATGTACGAATGCACCAGTATAAAATAGTTTAGCACAGCAATACGAACATAGAGACCGACGGAGAAAATGTCGGCGCCGTTTTGCCGTTAGCATCCAGCTGGCCCTATAGGCTATAGTGGCAGGGTCCTATTAGCATCAAGAGCAACCGTTGTAGAATTAGCTAGTCTGTCCGGATCAAAATCGTTTACTTATAGGCTATGGCCTATATCGGGCCTCCCATCAGTCCGTACTGTAAATTAGTGTCTCACTCGGGCATATTTCTGCTGCCGCAAAGTGTCTGCTGATATTATTATGAATCAACTCCGCGTGTTTTGTTCGCAGAGGGGAGTCAATGAGCGTTCTATCTAATCTGTTACTATAAAATGAATCCAGTAGAGCAGCAAATCACTCGGACACGACATTTACGAAGATCGAATCACAGTCAAGACTATACAGACTTCGTCATCAAAGTTGGACACACAGTGTTTCCGGTGCATAAAGTATTCCTTGGAAAAAACTGCACATTTTTCCATGATATATTTTCTAGCGGAAGAACCGGTGGTACTTACGAATTTACAGAACACAGTCCAGATACAGTGGAAGTTTGCCTGTTGTATATGTACACAAACGAGTTGGAGATAGGCCCACACAATGTCGTCGATGTGATGGACTTATCAAACCACTTACACCTGACTACAGCAAAAAGTCAATGCGAAATATTCCTCAAAGACAACTTAAATATACCAAACTGTATTCGAATGCGGATATTATCAACGGAATATTCTTTGTCAAGCTTGGGAGAAGCAACAAATGACGTCATAGTAAAAAACGCGCGTGTCGTCGCACAAATTCGTGATTTAGGTGACTTGTCATCAGCAGATATGAAATTATTGTTAAAAAGTGCACCAGACGATGTAGACGACATCTGGATCTTATTTCAGTCATGGAGTAACTGCACAAAGCATAAAATATGCCGAGCTACCAAAGAAGTGCCTTTTGATACTTTCACAATTGCCAAATTCAGAGATGAAGTGTGGCGAAACGAACATATCATGAGCTGTGATGACTGCAAAAGCATAGCTGCACATCAATTCCTAGGTAGCAACAAATCAATACTTGAGGAAATCACTGCAGATGACTTAGTGTACCTAAAAGTATTGGCGAAAGCATATCACTTTATCGAGGTGGAAGATCTCGTCCACACGTACATAAAACTAAACCATGGAGAATTACTAACGAACATGCAAGTTCTCGACGCATTAGACCGTGACGATTTAATCACTTGTGTGTCAGACATCGATGATATGTGCAAACCGCATGAATTCACGGCTATTATACGATGGATGAAAAATGATCCGGAAAGGCAGGAATCGTTTCAAAGTATATTTCGATACGTTGAGAACCCAGATTTAGAATTGGAATGTACTTTTTTGTCTAGTCTGTGCGTTTTTGTCGGATTTTCTGAGTCTCAAAGCACTGGTGCAGATGATGAAGCAAACTATTGGTTCCCTCAGCATTGTCTCTTTTTGAAAGAGCTTGCGAAGAAGTACAAATGCAAAAGAACTGAATGTCACGTTGATGAATGCATAATAGGAGAGTTCGTCCGGGTATCACATCTACCAGAGTTTGTTGAGCTTGACGCAGAAGATATACAAAAATATCTGTCGTCACGCTCCACTTACGATTCAGGTAGTGAGGACGTCTGGGAAGCTATAATGAAATGGTTCAATCATGATATAAATGGCAGGCAGGATTGTTTTGAGGATATCTTCGCTTCTTTAAAGCTTGATGCCTTTACGGATGAGTTTCTTGCTAATGAAGTCATTCTGAACTCTTTAGTGTTGGAATCAAATTCCGGACTCGCTCGTATTTTACGCGAGACGCTCCTACGACGGCACCCAAGTTGACTGATATAGCTGCTCTTGCTATGGTCTACCTACATTGTAGATTCTGCAAGATATTCTTCTTACCTACGTTTCTTCGTTATCGTCTATTGTTTGAGAATTGAGAATATATTTGAGTACTTCTAGCCTGCTGTTATGTCATTGCTCCTCTTTCCTGCCACCATAAGTATCCAAATTCGATCAAATTCTAAGCAATCATGTTGCATGTTTAAGAAAGGTTTCCAGTCTGAATCGAATGCTTTCAATATCCCTTTCTAATTGATTCATAACGTCGTCGCTTATCTTGAATCGTCGCATTACTGTTAGCACATGGTCGCGACAGTTACAATGCACTATATTGTATAATTCTGCATCAAATGTCAACAACTTATCAAGGAGTTTGTCGATAGCTTCATTGTTTCGTAGCTCGCATAAGTTTACCTGTCCCAATATGGACTTGTATTCGGTCATATCACGGAAACCGTTTTCTGCTCCATAAGTAATTTCGCCTTTTACGTCGCTTAGTAGTTGAAATGTGTAAGTGTCTCGTTTTGGTCCCCAGTTTACTGAGTACCGTGGTTCGCCGTCGAGATATATTATTACTGCGGTATGGTACACTCCAGTGTTGACGATGCTCCATGAGTATGCTAGCTTTTCTGATGACAATACAGATGCTTTGATTTCGTCTCTGGTGGTGTAAGAAAAGTCGCCATTGAAGAGATAATCTACAACCACAAAACGCCCGTCTATTTCATCACATAAAGCTTGTTGTTCGTCGTTGATCTGGGACATTTTGTAGCCCCGTCTGAGATCAGAATACACCAAAGACTATTGGCCTACCTACGCTAAAATCAGACATTAGAATCCAAACCCTACTCTACCAGGCCTAAGGTTTGTATCGGTGCTGTATTCTTACAATCACTCACTCATATATGGTCATAACAAGCTGTGCTGCAGGCTAGTTATACAAACCCCTTTCCCTCAGCCTATGGACTACAATCCTTACGGTGAGCTTTATTGGTTCAATCGACAAAAGAAAATATCACGTTACACCACAACCTTTAGAAATATGGAGACAATGCTTTCCTTGTTCATATGAATTTCCATAATTCACTGCGATCAGCATCAGTCAGAGTATTTGCTGTTGTTTTGAATTTATGGCATTTTCAACTACTACAGGTCATGCACGCCAGGTCAATGCGTGACGATATCACAAACACAGCCTTCTTCACTCCTGACTGCCAAGCATCATGAGACGGACAGCACCAATTTTAAATGTTTTTGAATCGATCCGAAATTGAATCGGAACCTTCCGATCAGAAAGCGGAGCTTAATTTCGAGGCACGAAAACCTTAAGAGCCAAAACACTCGAGTGGGACCAGAATTTATTACTATCGTGAGGCCTAAAATGTCTCAGGGCCAATGGTTTCCTCTAGACTTAAGGCTGGAGGCTGGAGTCGAATGATAGTTCCCATGCAGATGACAGGAGTTCGGTACCACTGCTTGAAATTGGAGCACCCAAATATAGGTCGAAATATTTGATTGTTAGTATTTCTGATACAAAACGACATATTAAATCAAGGCGTATGGTTTCCTGAATTGTTGTGCTGAGTTCTGCCTCGCAACTAGCTAGGCATTCTCACGATCGACTGTTTAGCAGTCAGCGTATATTAGTCGATTCTTACCTAATTGTCAAACGATCATAGACGACAGAGGGTGGTACAGTTACAGTAGTTACAGATATATCCTTGAACGGTACACACGAGACTGTGTGGTGTGGCTATGTCGCCGAATTGACAGTGCATTATATATTGTTTATGCGGAGGTCTGTGTTTTCAAGTTATCAAATATAGCATGGCCGTTAGAAGATTAATATATGTCATTTTCTGGTTAAAACTATTTATCATTACATCTCAAGGTAAGTTTATAGACTAGGCTTATGCCTTTTTTATTGGCACGAGGTTACAAGTTCCAACAGCATCCAAATGCTAATGGCTTGTAGGCCTATGCTAATTGTTCATCGCTCCTGCAGGAAATCCTCGGGATTTTCTGTATCTTCTCGACTTGGTTGAGGAAGATAAAGTAGCTTGGGTGGATGCTCACAACTACTATCGAAGAAAGGTTTCCAATCCTGCTGCAGCAAATATGAGGCTCATGTCTTGGGATGACGACCTCGCAACATTTGCTGAAAGAGTGGTCAAGTAACCATATGCTATAGACTTTAGGCGTTCTAGAATGTTGAATACACAGTAGGCCTACGATTCGTCCCTATAGCGCAGAGTCGGTGGTTGCCAGGTGTTCTCCTTGCCAATAGGCTTGTCACCAGCAATGGGCATCACTCCCGTATAGTCGATGTTCATTATAGACGTAGGTCAATATTTCCTCTATTCCAATTTCCAACCCCTATGTCACATATCGGGATTTTGCCCTTAACCGGTATCTGATCAAACGAGAAGTAGCCTATATAGATGATTGCTTGGGCAGATTTCTGTAATTCACCATGTGCTAAATATTGCGACTTTCAGGACGTGCAGTTTCTTCCATACATCTGTCAACGATCGGAAAACAAAGCGGTTCAATCCAGTTGGAGAAAATTTGTATACTGGTGGAGACTATCGTTTCACAGACATCTTTTCCCGTCAAGGCGTCACAAAACTCTGGTATGATGAGGTAAGACATGCTGTTGTAGAAAAATATATCATCACTCCGTGGTCAGCTTCGCTTGACTGCACGACTGTTCCAAGGCGTACAGCTGGGTTGGCAATAATCAGCGCTGTCGCATTTCCGTATTGTAAGGTTAGACAAAACGAGAACAGCTGTTATGTGGAGGAAGGTTAGCAATGCTCGAATTGAAAATCACCTTCCGGTATCGGTCACCTTGCAAAGGTATGGGTCAACTGGATGTGTAGGCCTGTAGATGAGCTAATAGATACAGCCACGTGTTAGCTATGTGCGCAGAGCCTAAAAGTTAGGGGTTGGTGTCCTTTGCTACACTCTTGTTTTATGGGATAAAATTCAGCTGGTTGTCACTGAATCGATTTTCTTTCCAGATCCAGTATCATGATATAAATACATTAACTTGTCAGAGTGGGAAGGAATGCGGTCATTATAAGCAAGTAATATGGGCGACGACATACAAGGTTGGCTGTGCAATTGCGAAATGTCGGTAAAGGAAACTTTCAATTCTCCAAAAATTGTGAAATTATGTTTATGATGCAGAGCAGCCTATGTTTGCATTAACTCATGGAGGTTGGGGACTGTAAATTTGGATTTAGCGTATAGGTTTATTGCTTATGGTATAATCGTATGCAATGTATTCAAAGACAAAGCACAGCGCTCTCCTTCGCTTCCTCGTCGCCACTGTCACCCTCGCCATATCCTCACGCGAGCTAGCATATGTAACAGGCGGGGTGCACACGAGCCACATGAGGATACCCAGGAGCCACAGTGCTATAAGGGTTTTGCATGCCTGCAGATTTGTTTATACCAGCCACATAGTGCTAATAATGCGTTTTTATTGGTTTACAGTGCGATTGAAGGCGGTCATTCACCATACTTGGTGTCTTGTAATTACGGTCCAATAGGAAATGCCTAGTAAGTTGTGACATTGCTCAACTCGATTTGATATCGGGTATATTTTAAGCCTATATTGATAATAACTTTTTCCAGCTTGAATGGCAGGCCACTTCACCCTTACCAAATAGGAACGCCATGCTCCCAATGTGATGATGGAGATATTTGTGTTGACAAGTTGTGTAATAAAACTGGAGCGATCAAGCCAGCAGCCACCACACCGATGCCATCTACACGGATGCCAACCTCACCGATGCTAACCACAAATTTCAGTACAACAATGATGACTACCCCATCCTCTCTTTCAACTTCTAGTCCAGTTCCGACAACTGAATGTAAGTGTGCATCCTTAGGCTAAATTGTTGCCTACTTTGGTCTGTATGCGCCTGCCCGACAGGTCACCCGTATATTCCACCTCAGTAACGCCATTTTGAATCAGTGATGCATGCACCTCGTGGGCGGGTCGAGTATGTAGGCTAAGTAGACTTGGAATCTGGTGGATTACTCTACTCCAGTTCTGGCAGAAGGTAAACACGAGACATAACACGTGGTGTTCCCTCTGATGTCTTCTACCTGTAGAATATACTGTAATCAAATGTTCAATATTCACGAACAGGGTTTCAAACTACAACTGCACCAGTTCCTGTGGTTACTACAAATTTTCAAACTACCTCAAAAACATTAACTGGTATGCATACGCTTATTTTCAATCCAAGTGGGCGGTCGGCCTAATTACAGAGAGTCGCGGTGCTACATGCTTTTATCGTTCTTCTTGTAGGTACAACGTCTGGTTGTTCAGGGAAAATGTGTCCCACAATGTCCACTTCAGTCACCTCGACGTTTATCGATAATGGGACGGCGTCGACTTCACATTTTAATGCCACCGTGACAATGACTGCCGCTGATGCGGTGCGGACGACGAATATGCCTGCGTTTATTGTTATTCTACAAGTAGCTTCGATTGCATGGCTGATGATGGCAAATTAACCCCCACTCCGAATTTCGTCAACTTCCGTACGTGTAGGCCTATTGGACTATTTTTACACGCACATTATCGCCATATATATATATATATGGATTAAACCCGGCCCAAGCGTCAACACGGTGGCTTTTACCTCGTTACGATGACAACATATTCGCATAACCTAATATAGTATGATCATTTCTCAATAAATCCTTGCTATTGAATTCTGAAAATCTGTCAGAAATTGATCTGGGGGGAGTGATGACGTCGGTTGAGTTCTAGACATGCACAAAGAGTAGGACTGATATGTCGCAGCTTTCAATTGGAGAGAGAAATGTTTGCGCGGGAATTCTCACCTGCGATTACCACCCCGCCTGCCACACACATCCACCCCTGCACAGCTCTTAAAACCAAACGACTTGACCTCTGAATGATTTATATATTTACACAATAATAAATACACTAG
This sequence comes from Botrylloides violaceus, assembly GCA_030412335.1. Taxonomy (NCBI): domain Eukaryota; kingdom Metazoa; phylum Chordata; class Ascidiacea; order Stolidobranchia; family Styelidae; genus Botrylloides; species Botrylloides violaceus. The sequence goes on along the minus strand of JASFYC010000541.1, from coordinate 432,614 downwards.
AAGAAAAGGCGTTCTACGATGTGAAATACAAAACACAGGAAGATGGTGATAGTGCAGCAAAACGTTACACGCTGTTTAAGAATTTAATTGAAGCAAGTTGTTTTGAATGCATTTTCACGCGGTTTGATTTCGTATTTACAATTTTCCGTCTCGCTGTGCGCCACCAGAAAGCAGCCTGCGCGATCTGGTGAACAACTGAAGCATAGCGACCTCTATGATAGCAACCTCTCAACCAGAACGTGGTTGCAGATATATTTTCCACGACTGACGCCACGGGTATTGGGTTGACAACACGTTGGAATCTGGAGCAATTACTCAACAGCCCTTCTGTGTTTACGGCGACATCGCTTAACTGTTGTGGAATATATGTAAGTGTAAGCTGTCAGCAAAGAATACCGAGAACCAGATCACTAATGAAGGGGAACCAACAGCCGATTTATCGATCGCAAAAGTGGGAGGTCTCGCATCCACTACCGGTAAGTTTACAGTAGCCCAAATAGGTTATGCACCTTAATAGAAATATGGTCAGAGTTGGTAGCTGCTAATTGTGCTGCTCCTGTCAGTCACAACACCAGCTTAATTGAGATTAATCAAGGGTCACCCGGGATATGGAATGATCAGGGTAAGGTAAGCTATTTGCGAACATCTGCGTCAGCTGAGTAGCCTACGTACCGACACTATCGACCTCCGACAGTAACGATTACATAATTTATTAGGTCGAAAATCGCTAGCCACCAGAATCTGTCAAAGCTGCTCCCAGAAGATTAATTGGACACACGAAGTCAATTATATTCCGGAAAACAGGGTTGAATCGAGGACAAGAAGGACTACTGCGCCGCAGGACTTCATAAAGGTAAGCTCAACTGGTCTCTCGATAGGCTATAAGTGAATGAGTCGTAGCTATGCTTTGCAGTACAAAACTTGAATATTACGCGCAGTTAAACATTCATTTTGTGTTAGAAATAATTTATTCCGTAAGCTTTTCCGTGCCAACACTCATCAACAGAAATATCGTTGGCAAAATGAGTCGTGTCTCGCTTAGTATGACCGTGCAAGGTTTGTTTATCTGAGTTTTAGAGTTACCTTGAGGTGTTTGCGTTGGTGATTACGTCCGCTTCTGAGCCATACATGTTACTGTTGACAATTCCTTTCGTGACATTATAGAAAGATAGAAAGGGGCACAGTGCAGATAGCCTGTCTTCTGTTAGCTTACCGCCTATCAAGCACTGTAGTGCGAATCTTGAAAAACAGGACTTATCAACCGCCATATCTGCGGCTGAACTTTGGACGACCACAGTGCCAATAGAATCGATCTGCAGGAAGATCATCGCGTTCCTCCCTGACATTTATGAAATGCGGGTCGCCCTTATCTGCAGGTGCTGATTTCTTTTTCCACCTCGCAGATTTGGCAGTTGACTCTGCAGCACCATTCAAACTCGCATTTACATTTTTGCTTCACGGTTTTGACTCTGGTTCTGAATCCCCTTCCACAGCAAATAGAATCGCAACCATTTAGACCGTTTGATGTTGAATTGCAAGATCGTCCGCGGGTTCCCGCTGCCCAGAATTCAGAATCTTTGACACAGAAACTTGGCGAATTTTCGTAGTAAACCAAATCGTCTTTCTTTGGTGGTTTTCGTCCGCGAATAGCTGGTAATAATCCACGACTCCTCTTGCCGACCGTACCTATCAAAACACGAATTTGGCTCATGAACAAATCCTTGGCTTCGTCTGGTTCCAGTGGGTGAAAACCGTAAGCTAATTTAAATATTTTGGAAATGTAAGACCAATCAACGGACATCACATTCACATGTGTAGAAGTGGCATGTAATAGAGTCAGTTGAACGAACTATGCCCAATTTCAATTCACTGACACCTTGCCTAGAACTGAAACAAAACAGTTTCGCCAAGCGGGAAGGCTAGTGCTTAGGCCTACTGCTTGGCTCCGTGATTCATGATTCATCATCTTGATAACTCAACCCTATACATTGTACGGTTTTAAGTTACAAGCTCACAATCTTTTAGAGATGGATCACGAATCACGGAGCCAAGCAGGTGGGCTAGTGCGCCAACATACTGCTGGGCTCCGTCATTCATGATTCGTGGTTCGTGATGATGATAATTTAGCCTACATTGTACAAGTTATAAGCTCACAATCTCACAATTGTTCGGAGATGGATCCCTCATCAGTTGGAAATGCATATCTAACCCATACAACCTACCAAAACAACATGCGTGATTTCATTCACTATCTCACCATGATTAGACATTGAGACTCTTTCCGCGTCATCAAATTTATCTTTTAGCTTCCGCCCGATTGTCCTGAAAGCTGCAGCTCGCAGCCAACACGTTTTCAATGTACAACTTCCTGACATTCCGTGGCATTTGCAAAGTCGCCTGCTTTCATCTTCAACTAACTAAACAAGAATAAGTTGAGAAATTGATTTGCTAGTTAACCTGTTCCTAGATCACTGCGTTCGCATGATAGGCATATCTTGCCGACGTGCTGGTGCTAGAGCATCGACGCTGGTTATTTGTTGGGGTAGATTAGTCAAATTCCTGCTATGGATGGTGGGTACGGCATATATGAGCGCATCAGTCGGCGCTAAACGTTAGTCCACCAGACTACTTGAAGTTGAAGCAGTTTTCCTGTTACCCAATATTTGCACAGGACCGACGTTTATTTCGTTGGATAAACATAGCATATGCATGCATCTGCTTGACCCTTCTTGATCAGATTTTGTCTGGCGTCTACTGTGTTATCAACAACTTTTTGGCGTTGTATTATTAAGTCTCTTCTACCGCGTTTGAATATTTCTATTTCTGTACCTGTCTCCCGACTTTGTTATTGTGCAAATTCACCCTGTATTTGAGGTCATTTCCGATTTCTCCTGCGTCGACAAAATCCCTGGCGAATTTTCTTGCAAACTGGAAGTTGTCACTGCACCCACCCCATTCCCAGCCTGGCCCGCCTTGTCCACGCTTATGATGGCACCCGCAGCTTGCGATTCTGCCTGCAAAATAGATCACAATATATATAATGATGCAAACTATACACTACATGCTTAATTACTTATACGAGGAGCGCGCTCCCCTTTTTAGAAGTTTCAAGATCAGTCATGGGATTGTATTATAGTTGTTGCCGTTGTTTACGCTGTATTTACCACTACTTTATGGTATCTGATTGATTGTTATATTTTGTGAGTCTAATATTCCTGGTTTACAGCCCAAATCAAAGCCACAAACGTCCAGCTGTCCTCTGGTTCCCGGTATCAAGGTGGGTTTTATCCCATTATCTTCCACGCCATTGACTTGGTCATTGCATGATTAAATTGTAATCTACTAGTCAGCCAGTCCAGGTTTACAGCTCAAATTATAACCACAAACGCCCCGCACTTCTCTGATACTGTGTATCAAGCAGGGTTGGTTCTCGTCACATTTTGTTCCACGTCATTCACTCGCATAGTAGCAAGCGATTGCAGAAATTTTCGAGAATTGCTTTTTAATTTACCTTGACTGCATCCGGTTGCGATGGAATGAGATACTGCGGCGCTTGTTATCGCGTAGATGAATGCGGTTTCACGAAATCCTGTAATGCAACACAAACATTGTAGAGGGTTCACGAAGAAGAGATGTAAAGACAAGTGATAACTTGTATTAGGCACAATTCTGTCCCAACGAAACGCTCAATCATAACCAAAAGTATTCGAAACTGTATCACGTAACAAAATGCGAGATGCTGATTGGTGTCACTCTAACGACTCCTTCGCTGTAATTACGTAGGGGGCTGTTCTTTGTCTGTAGTTCAACGACAGGATATCATAATAGGGAAGCCTTTTGCGACAGGAAATAATTCCGATGCGTCAAACAACTGCCAGAGGCAAGATTTAAGGTCAAGGCGCATTACTGATCAAACGATGCCGCTATTGAAGTTTGATAAAACAGTAATTGCTTTGACTATATGTCGTTCTATATGTCATTGATGGTATGAGATAATGACAAGTTTCGCCGCATCAAGGCGTGAAATAGTTATCGCCGACATGCTGCAGAAATGCCGACCTAGGTCACTTATAGCTCGCTAACTTGGATTTTTGAAATGCTACGGCATCGTGAATTGAAGGTCCTTCTCGAAATAGCAGCTCAAAAATAAAATCTTTTATCTGTCATTTTCATCTGATGGCGGAGCGGAGGCCCGAGCTAAGTTTTAGCTGAGTTTCCGATAAATTTGGCTGCGGACTTTGGAACAGAACTGCGTGATTCTCTCTTACAATTCAGGTACAGTAGTAGTGGCAATTTCCATCAAACTTGGTCGGATTTAACTCGGTCTTCCAAGAAATCCGGAACTGGAACTCCATCGCTCTCAGACTTGAAAATTTGTGGTCTCACACACACGCATATAATGATAGACACTCTGGGTTTCTTGACCAGGTGTCCACTGTCCACGCAATCCCAACACATATTGTATAGCTTTCATTATGATACGGAGTATAGTGCGAAAAGACTGTTGTACCTGAGGCGCCAAAACCCAACAACAACTTTCTACATATTCTACTAAATTGCATTCATACATTGCTTCGACTCTATCTCTGGTCATATTAAGGAATAGAGATATAAAATAGTACTTACCCCTATGGAGGATTTTTCCAAAGAGAGAACTGTCTCTGGCATCAGTTTGGCAAATCCATCGTCTATTTCGAAACTGATACTTGCATTCTTTCACGGCCTTTTTCAATCCTATGATAATTTCCTCCAACGCACCCGCGTTTTTTCGCAGTAAACGCCGTTGTTTTTTACTCAGTACCTGTACGCGTTGGTCTGCTAATGTTGGAGGGTTTAAATTTGTAGAAAATGAATTTAAAAGTAGTTTGTTTCTCTTTTGCGATGTTTCGATTGCGCGGCTGTTAGCGTCTCTTTTGTTTTGGTTTGTGAAACTTCCTTCACCGTCTGCAGTTTCCAGACTGTTAATATCAGACGTAGCCAATATCTCTTTGATTTTATCCTTGGTCAGAATACTATCTGTGTCTTCTGTAGATTCAGTTTTATATGAAGCAATTAACGTTGAATGATGACGCTGTTGTCGACGTGAATATAACGGTGATATCGCAGAGGTAGGGATACTTGCAATGCTCCTGTGAAAAACAAACGGTAACGGATTAAAATCGACACTCAGTAAATGGTTTGTGCCCACTTACATGGATAGTTGTTTTCCCAATCAGAAATCTACGTACGACCCGCGTATTACGAGAGGCTGCAATTTCGCATGGCCTTTGGTGGCCCGTGTGTGGTTAAGGGTATGCAAACGCAACAGTAACCTGTGTACACGCGGTCGTGTTTGGGCCATTTACGGCCCTACTAAGGCCATAACTCGCCCAAGTCAGTGCGATACGGCATGGGCCATTTGTGGCAAAGATGTACATGGGCCAGGTATTTTACTAACAAGGCCATGTGTGGGCCTCATAACGCGTGGCGTTCCATGCCTTGGCAAACCCACACGCGGGTCACGTTGGACGCTCACATTTTTCTGACTGGGTTGTGTCATGTATATTCTCGTTTGCACATTCCTCAGCGCGCGTTTTCGGTCCGCGACGCACCTGGCCGTACTGGCGATAAGCATCGTTTTTAATCAGTATTAATAACAATTATAGTTGATATAAAACTTAAAGTCATAAAAATTTCTTGATACGTCATATAAATTCGTAAATTTTCCGGAGCAATATTTTGGGGTTAGTCGATTTTCGCTGGTCTGCGCTCTATAAATGCTATTTCGCGCCACGAGACAATTTGGCTCACCCGCACAGTTAGTTGTTCGCACCAAACTTATCACGACAGATGTTTTACCACGTTACAACTTCAAAGCATCATATAGGGTAGCGGTATCCTCGTGACATAATGACCCATCCTCATATCGATTCTTTTGTATAAAATCTCGCGGTTTTGTTATGATACGATTTTGATCTGCTTTGATACATCAGTACGGCGAACGGCGCGAATTTTCGCGCATATCTCTGCCCTAGCAAATCTTACACCTTGCTTTTCTTTTATCTTCCCTTGACGAAGGAGCGTATAGCTGTGCTGGACAATGGCCTACTATGATTCGGTGTTATGGCGTAATAAATATAGTGGATCTGATGGCGGACGATCGAATATAGACAAAGTAGATGCTCCGAAAGCTACGGGATAAATTGATAATTAAAAAACTTTCGTCGTGTTTGTTTGCTCGCATTCATGTTGTTGCATATAGATGTAAAAATCTCGCTGTCGGAAACATTTACCACACTCTTTTGTTTCAATAACACAAAATACAAATGACCAGCAAGATCGATGGGAATTACCCATTGTCGTGTATAGATTTCAAGAGAGCATTTGTGTAAACAAAGGTCTACCAATATGACCTCTCTTTACAGGCCCTTCTCTTTTGAAATATGGTTAATATCGATTTCATAACGTCGTTGGCATGTTGCGGAATGTATTTCATAGTCTATTGTACTACAATATAGTGTAACTTCGCGCATCGGTACCTCACACTCGCACGATGTCCTAAAAACAGTGCAAGGACAGAACATACCGGTCGAAAAGATGCGATTCTCGCTATGTGCTCGTATATATATAAATTAGTTGACTTACTCAAGTTACATAAGTAATATTTTAAAAGTGATATTTTAAACATTACTTTGCTACTTATATAAATTATTTATGATTACGTGAACCCACCACTTGCCAAGGCCCTTCGCAGTCACGCTATGGAACGCAGCACGTTATATGGCTCACACATGACTGAGTTATGACATTTCATAGTCCGGAATTGTCACACGTAGCCCATGGTACTAGACAGTCACTGTGGGTTAGGTATGACCGGAATTCACTGAGACATGATTGGGATTCCACGTTTCTAGGAATAGGGAGGAATATCGTCGCGTCGGAGACCGAGATTGGACACCCTGACGGAGGAGGGCTCTTTTAAAACATTTAAAGTGGTGTACATGATTTGTGCTGTGTTAGGATTCGAAATCTTGCACGCCGATAACGCATTCCTCGTTAGTATAGTGGTGAGTATCCCCGCCTGTCACGCGGGAGACCGGGGTTCGATTCCCCGACGGGGAGCATTTATTTTCGATAAATCTTTTAAGTATAATTGGCTGGGGTGGGATTCGAAGCCTGTTTGCCATAGTGGGTAAGCGAAGTGCGGACTTGTAGCGAGCCATGTAAGCACCAATGCTCCCCCGACACGTCCCTAGATGGCGCAGAGATTTTCAATTCAAACACTATACATTTTACTTTAGATGTGGAATCGCGCTGCAAGGCATGAAATGGATGTATCAAATTTAATCTCATTTTCCTAAGGATTTTTCTCGCGAGTATGGCGAAAGGTAGGAAGTTTACCTTATATGCCACCTACAGTATATGTTAGCAATATTAACCCTGTATCCCATTCCCTTTCTATGTTGGGATGTGGAAGCAGTTATTTTTCAATCGCTCCCGCCTTCACTAAGTAAATAACACACGATCGCCCTATAGGCGCCAAGTGTGACTTTCTCATTGTGGACAGGCTGCATCGGCGCGGATCAGACTACCGAGTCTGATGCATTGGGTTTAAAATATAACGGGACACTGGTACGGGTCGTTCCAGCTGCCGGTCTCGTTTATTTCAATGCATTTCATGAGAATTCGCAGGCGTATGCTTTACTATGGATGGAAGCGGTAGCGGTGGAATTTTTACGCATCCGGTTTCACGGAACCTGACGCTTGGGTTAAATGATAAAAGAGACCTTAGTAGTTTGAAAACGCCGTAAATTCGAAATAAAGAAACAATAAAAGAGTATCGGGTACCGGTGCTAATATGGCTCGATTTGCCCTTCCACACTTCGCTTACCTATTGTAAAACATGCTTCGAATGGCAACCCGGTCGCCTTTGTATTTCAAGGCATTCCATTAGAATTCTCAGCCTTATGTATGCTTTACTGTGAGTGATATGTGTAATGGTTGAATTCTCGCGCTTCCGCTTCCACGAAAAAAAGACCGCGTCCGCTTCCACAGCTTTTGGCGACGTCGATAGTCAAGCCGTAGCAGATCCGGGGAAGTGAACAGTGCCTAATCGCAGGAAACGTCATTTCCATTATTCAGTCCGTTCCATTTACGTGACGAATCAAAACGACAAAAATACACTCACTACTTTAAACATTGTGATTAGTAACTAACCATGACAGTTCGTACGCTCTAGGAATTGATTTATGAACTCTCAACAATAACTATGCGTCACAGAATATGAGGCATGATATTGTAATGAATAATTACATCGTCTCGCGCTGATTGTCACATGGCCGCAAATATTACTTGTAGCGTGCCAATTATGATACCAATATAGTTTGTCTTGCGACGGATCCTAATCATTATCATTATGTGCATATCCAATTGGTGTGGTATGCGTATGAAACGGTGGGGCTCCCAAAAACATCTCTACTAAAGTACCAATAGAGCGACGGATCCTAAGCAGTGTGTGTGCATATCCGATTTGTGTGGTATGAAACGAAAGGGGTTCCCAAAACACCCTCCTGCTGGGTAGGCAGTCAAGGAGCAGTAGTGTTAGTAGCTATAGTCGGCTCATCTCCTTGCCAGTCTGTGTTTTCTCGCGTGATCGGAATAGTTTCTGTTCTCTTCGACTGTGGTTAATAAATATGCATCCATACATACTGAAGTACCAATATAGTTTGGCTTGTGTGTCGATATTTCGGTTTATCGCCCTGATCAATGTCACAACCACAACTCTTCGCACTCCTCTACACTGATTGTCAAGCATAGAGGGAACGGATAGCGATAAAATTCTTTAGTTTGACTCGGTCGCGAATCGAACCCGTAACCTCCCGATCAGAAGGCGGACCATCAAGCCACGCAGCCAACTGAGCAGTCTGGCGGGCTTCTACTACTGTAATTGTACCAAACTCGCGCGAGCCACATCACGCACGTATCCATTTGATGTAAAATAGACAGGCAAACATCGTTGCTCATTATTGCAAGCAGACCTACAGTATACGTTGGCTGATGTTACAATGACATGCGCACGTAGTCTAGACACAAGACAGATCACACAACAAGTAAGTTGAAGGTGATGTCTGAATTCTATTCTTTCTTCATTACATAAATGTTTCTGCGTCGGAAATCGCCTGAATACTCGACGCAGCAATGATTACAGCTTTCGAAACGGAACAAGTTACCGGTTCTCCCATTGTAACGTCAAGTATCTAATTAACAGCCTTCCACTCTACACAGACTGGTTACAATACTGTAATAGCTATTTTCATTTTCGATCACAGACAGTTGAAGGCTATCTTCCGCATGGAAAACACTAAGCGTCGGTTAGTGAGACGTATGGACGGGTGCTATTTAAATTGATAAGACTGATACATACACTTGGACATTCTTGATTGTACTTGCGCAGCGTAACCACAAATGTAATGTCCCGTCTCTTCATAACCTTTCGGAGCCCGGCTCCTTTTATAAGTTGTAATGGATTATGACGCATCGGAGTGTGGTACCGACGTAGTTTATGTTCGTAGTACCAAAAGTAGGCCATGGTAGTACTAGTACGTATGAAGAGCTACCAGCCGTGTTTTAGAAGTTACCCAGTCAGAAAAATGCGAGCGTCCCTACGTGGCCGTCGTGTGGGGTTTCCCAGGCTTGCTCATTGAACGCCACGCGTTATAAAGCCCGCAAAGGGCCTTTTTAGGGAAATAGCTGGCCCATGTACATCTTTGCCACGATGACCCATGCCGTATCGCACTCACGTGGGCCAGTTATGGCCTGAGTAGGGCCGTAAATGGCACAAACACGGCAACGTGTACATCCTTAACCACACCACCAAAGGCCATGCGAAATTGCAACCTCGCGCCGAACGTGGGCTGTACGTAGATTTCTGATTGGGAACGCAGAACGTCCGGCGTAACAATCTCCGTCAAATTATGAGCGGTTCGATCCGCTTCGGCCATCTGTAAACGGGACGTGACCATGGCTTACTAGGCCTACTAGGCCATGGACGGGACCTAATCTCATGAGAAAAAGTGTCAAATACGGCTGTCCAATACTCCAAAATTCCGTAACGACGTTTTTTATTCGGTTTGCAAAAAGGTCGAGTCGAGTGCGTTGAGGCTTGTAAAGTCTACGGTAAAAGGAGTGTCATTCAAATGTGTTATTTTGGTTTCTAATGATCATAATGGCTCGTTAAATGAGCTTTAATAATACATTGATTGATTGTGTCGCGCTGGTGTCGTTCACCATTGGTGCAATTTCGCAGAAATTTGGTTTACAATTGTGTCAGATTCAAGAATAGAGCATTTTTATTCGACAATACGAAACGATCTAATTGGTAATACCTCTTATAACGCAGATTGTTGTGTCTCGCGTATTATACGTTCCCACTACAGACGATAGATACAAAGAATGCTAACAGCCAAATTTATTAAGTTGTCGCAGCTACCACCTCCTGATCAGGTGAAACTGTTTTCTGTTCAGCTTATAGCATCATCGCGACGACATGTCCAACGCGGATTTGTTTCCGACGCAGTAACATTTATGTACTTAATAAGAAAAATAACTGAGAAATCACCTTCAACTTATTGGTTGGTTGACTTATCTTGTGTCGATTAACACGCGCGCGTTGTTGCAATATCACCGTGTCTATTGGTGTACTTGCAATAATGAGTAGAGATGTTTGCCTGTCAATTTTAAAGCAACTTGGATACGTGCATGATGCGGCTAGCGCGAGTTGGTGCAATCAGTGGAGGCCCGTTTGAAATTTCGCAATCAAGGCAGAGTTCAGTGGGCCGAGTGCTTGTTTGACTGTATGGCTATGCCTTCTGATCGGGAGGCCCACGTTCGATTCACGACCTAGTCAAACCAAAATACATTAAAATTGGCATCCGTTCCTCCTCTGCATGGGCAAGCAGTATTTGGCGAATGCGGAGGGGGTGAGGGATCCGGGTTATAAACTAGAGATATCGAGTAGTGTAAGCATTGACCTGACGTACATCACCTAACCAGTTGAGAGGAAAGGAAAGGACACTGTTAATTTTTGGTCCCTATTTGAATTTTGCGGCGATCCGGCGTTTACACAGACTCACACGAAACACACACGCACAACTTATGCATACTCATATCATGCAAGCATGACGTGCATTTGCAGGCTGGACGAGCAGTCACCGAAGGAGCTGTCAGGCTATCAATGTCGAGTGCCACTCGTCATTTGCACTATCCTCAATGCGCTGACCGTGTAGCGAGGAAGCTGCGGTACCATTTTTTAAATCTGTGGTGTGATGCAGTCTCGGGGTTTGAACCCGAAGCCTACGAGTTTCGTGACTGAATGACCTAACATTTCACAACGAAGCCAGCACCATCCCTGTCAGAAAAATGCGAGCGTCTCTACGTGGCTTGCGTGTGGGGTTGCAAAGGCTTGCGTCTGAAACGTCAGGCGTTATGAGGCACACATAACTTTGTTAGGGAATCACCTGGTCCTTGTACGTCTTTGCCACAGATGGCCTATGCCTTATCGCACTCACGCGGGCCGGTTATGGCCTGAGTAGGGCCGTAAATGGCCCAAACACGGCAACGTGTACACGGGCCAGTGTTAAGTTTGCATACCCTCCCCCCACACGAGCCACCAAAGGGCATGCGAAATTGCAGCCTCGCGCCATACGTGGGCCGTACGTAGATTTCTGATTGGGATGGAAACACCATAACGTCAAAACAACAACAATAACGTCCATTCGGGTACGAAGTCATTTATATGCATTATGCATACACGTGACGCACATGATCATCTTATGGCCGATCGAATCGTCTAATCAATTACTAATAAATATAATATGTCAAAGATGGAGCAGAGCTCCGAAAGCTTGTGCATCATATTCCAATAAACTGGACTGGACGTTAAATCTGTGGTGACTTATTATATTTATTACTATTTGGATCGTCCGCCATCGGCTCCACTATTTTTCTAATCAATTACGACATAGCGATTATCTCTATTGTTACATGGTCCTGTCTAAAGCATGATTTGCAAAATCTATTGAAACCTAATATTCTGTCAGCATGCAAGAACAATGTGACCGATTGAATTTCTTGCGACGTCGTCGGCACATCTTTCAAGAACACCTCTTAACATCAGGTAACAGACATGTTACATACATAATTACACGGAATTTTAACATAACGGGCGACAATAACCCAAATCTTCGTTATAACTGTGCTTTGTAAATCCTCTCTAACAGATTAAAGACAAGATGTGTTTGTTCGGCGGTCATTTTTTCCCTTTAAATAAAACATTGCTGTTTTTTTCATGTGTCAAAGGTCGGGGGGGCATCCCCGTGTTTAGTGTTCCCCCTTTTCTATGATGCGCGTGAGCATTTTTGCGACTTATCTTTAGGTTCGTGATGTGCTCCACTCGAGGCGTTGCGTTTTGCAGATACGGTCTATGAGGATCACGGAGCTCATACGCTGCGATTTTGTTCACTCAAGAACCTATCCTACCGTTAGTTTCGTTCGAATTTCCACTCTGTTTGACAGTCAGTATCGAGGAAGAGCGGTCAATGCGATATTGGAAACCTAAATTCCAATATCACGTACCTTAAGCAATAGCCTGACGTACAATGACCCGGGCTATTGTTATTGCTTTGGATTTAAAGCTGTTTTCATCTACTTCGATGTTTACGGTACACGTGTCAATACTTCCGGTAAAGCCCGGCATACTAACACAACCACAACCTTACGCATGTCCCCGTTACTGGCTACCAGGGAGCTGAGCAGTTCAAAACGCCATGAAATCAAAACAACAACAAATTTAACATCGTCTAGTCACAGAGTGCATGTTACTGCGGAGCTTGTTTATATATAGCCGCAAACCCGAGATACGGACACTGGTTACAGAAATCGCGCGGGTTGCCATAACAACGGTCTATATACAAACCTAGTCCTTTGGTTATTATAGAATTAGATACGGAAAAACTTGACCGCAAACTATACATTCTTGTGTTGTTACGCGCGAGAACAATATAAGATTTGATAACTGACGCAAGGTCGAAAGTTATAATCTGTAAGATATTCTATTGGTAAATGAGACTGATTAACCGCAAGAATGAGTTAATTTGATGAAAACTGTGAATAAATAGGTGAAAAAAATAACCACTACTCACCACCACTTTGCGCTTGACTCGCATTTGTTGATTTGATTCAACATCGTGAAGAGGTGTACTACTAAAATTATTTTCCATAACGAAATTTTCGGAAAAATATTTGTGCAGAAACGACAAAATGACGAAATATTCGGTGCTTCCAGCCTCCGTTTCTTCTTCCGTGGTTGAAACAGTCCGTTTGATGACGTCACAACGCATGAACCATCGATTTGTAAACGTAATAAATCCCTGTTCGTTTCGCTCAGTCCTTTGCGATGCGCATCGCTTCTATAGTGATACGCATCACCGCTTTTATAATGTCTTTGACAACCGCAAGTCACGTGATCGTTGTCGGAAAGTTCATCGGGACCTTTTCTGTGTCGCATCGATGACGTCATAATGGAATTTTTCATGGGATGCGTCACAATGGAATGATGTAACATACAATGACGTATTTACTATGTTACATGTCCTTAATCGTAATCTGTAATTAGGCGACAAATATGTTATTATTGTATGTCATTCTTATGGCGTGGTATCAGAAGTGTATTGGTAACTATTGGCTATAGTTTGCGAATTCTATGTAGAACCTCCTCCTGGCTAAGAATTCGTGGAAAACCAATTTGTTTGCAATGTTATATTCCTATCTACACTATGTAATGAGTAGCGTTTCCAGCAATTGATAACATGCTAAGTAGTTGCTGTTGACTCCGTTGCTGTACTAGAGATGAATTGATTTCACAGTACTAGCCTAAAGCGAACGGAGCACAAATTTCCGATACCGATATTCGCAAAAATATCAACATCGGCCTCGATAAATCGGCAAGGGGGATAATCGGTCCGCCGCTAATAGACACAGAGTACCAACTCGGCCTATGAAAGATTTTCCAATAAAAACTAGGGGTCGACCGATCATTTGTCGAGGCAGATATTCATGAATTTTCGATTTTCGATATCTGCCGTTACTCATGCGGAAGGGTCGATTATCGTATCGGTCTTGAACAAAAATCAATATCGGTCGATCTCTAATATAATCACGAAGCCTAATCACAATGCAATAAAAGTACAAAGAAATATGAAGTCAGACCCTCAGACCCAGCGATCTCGTCACTAACACTTATTTGCTTTACCAGAAACCACATCCCGCAAGGTCCTTGTAATGTGTAAATGGCGAATGTAACGTCTATATTGTCCCGTCCGTACTAGCACGAAATCATTATTGTTATTTTAGCAACATGAATGAATGGGCAATTTCCGTTGTCGACAAAAACCTGATATTTTCCTAACACGACGTAAATAATTGCAATTACTGATTGTAAAAACTGGCAATTAACAAACTTCATCGCGGCCAGGATTCAAATTTTTTTAGCTAAGTTCTGTCATTTTGTAGCTTATGTTTAGGGATGAAACCGAAAACGATAACTACCGATTAATAACCTCAGCCATATCTAATAAAGTTACTGCAATATTATTATATTATTCCATCTTCGTCTGATGATGGAGTGGAGCTCCGAAAGCTAATGAATGTTCTAATTCTCAATAAACCAAGGCTGGACGTTATCTCTGTGATGATAGGAATATTAATAAACCAGTAGAATTAAATATGCAAGATTCTTACAACGTAGGGGATATGAATTGTTTTGCCATGTTACGGTTATGGTGTTACAGTGTATGGTAAGAAAAATAGTGGAGCCGTTGGCGACCTATCCAAAGAGAGGGCAGAATGCCGAACGCTTGGGCTAGGCTGGACGTTAAATCTGTGGTGACTTACTATATCTATCCTGTTCAGAAAAATGCAACCGTCCCCACATGGCCCGCGTGTGGGGTTGCCAAGGCCCACACATGGCCTTGTTAGGGAAATATTTGCTACAGGTGGGGCTCATGCCGTACTGTAAATGGCCCGAACACGGCCTCGTTTACACGGGCCAGTGTTGCGTTTGCATGCCCATAACCACACACGGGCCACCAATGGCCATGCGAAATTGCAGCCACGCGCCATACGTGGGCCGTACGTAGATTTCTGATTGGGAAAAGCATTGGTTACTCAAAAAGTACCGTGTAAATCTTTATGTACCAGCAGCAATAGCGAAACGCTTTACATTAGCTACGGAAATACCCGACAAAGTCCACCAAGCTGGAAGCTATATCAAGTATCAAGTGGTATAAACCTCAGACACTTCATATTCTCCATGGAAATGCATGTTAGAGTCTCGCAAAAGAATTGTTTTAGCGAGTACTATCATTTCTTGTACTTATAATTATCATACCTATGCCTACAAGTTTACAAATATAAAGCAATGGCAGCGCTACGAGATGTTATGCTCTATTTATCTCTCAATATCGTCTGGGAAATGCTGAAACCAAGTCAGAATCATGCGAGCGTCCCTATACGTAACTCACGTGTGGGGTTGCTAAGGCTTCCATATGAAACGCCACACGTTAAATGGCCCACACATGACGTTGTTAGGACATTACCTGACCCATGTATATATTTGAAACACGTGACCCATGTCCTTTTGCAATCATGTGGTCAGGTATGGCCTGAGCAAGACAGTAAATGGCTCAAACGTGGTCACGTGCACGCAGACCAATGTTGTGTTCGCATGAACATAGCGAAACGTCGGCCACTCTAGAGACCATGCGCAATCGTAGCCTCGTGCCATATGTGGGCCAAACGTGGAATTCTGATTAGATCACCTAGTTGATATACTCACCTGCCGCTGCCCTCCCCTTGGTAACCTAATCGCCATTAGCAAAGCCTTCCTATACTGACATTACTTCCAGGGAAAGTTAGGAAACAAAGTAACCCATGTCCTTTTCATTAGTCTCAAATGTCAGCAAACTAAATTTGACGCCGCCCCGCCCAGTGTTTCTCAAGTTATAAAGTAGCAAAAATGCGGCCTCTGCAAATATAAGATAAATTGTCGTAGATTCGCACCTGCCTATGCGCAAAAACAACATCTGTTGATTTTTACGAGACTGAATTTTTCAAAGTCTTGTTTTTCAAAATCACTATCTCTTTTCAACTCGGTCATTTCCATGATCATCTAACCTCTCACAACCAAAGTATTGTCTATCAATTCAATTATCGTTTTATAATCCAGTTTTTTTTATGAATAATTTCACGAAACGTCAGTCGAAAGTCACCGATTGAGTCGTTCCTACGAACGTCTACCTAGTCGGTTGACTGTAATCTGAAATGGTCTTAGCTTAATTATACGATGATCCACGCGCCTTAGAGTTTGAAGTAGACTGCGTTGAGTGAGCATGCCAAGGTACCAGAAACGATATGTGTAATTTTAATGGGTAGGTCACTAATCAAGCGGGCTACATCACGCAAGCTATTTTCTAATAATAGGTTTCATGATTGATTTTATTTCAAAAAAGGAGTGGCGCTCGCATTGTGGTGTTGGAATAAGTTTAATTATATTTTTATTTTTTTTATAATAAATTACTTAACTTCTAAAGGTAGAAATTCACCGATTATATCTACCGGTTTGTAAAAAAATATGAAACCATATTTGATCTGCCGTGATTAATAGGCGCTTACAACATATTTAAATCAACACATTGTAAAGTAATTACACGATTTGGCTACCGTTCATGCAGTAATGCTCAGCGTGGCGTGGATAAAAATATGAAGGTGGCTTGCATGAACAATATAACACAGTGGTGCCATTGACAGACGATGAGAGATATAGGCACACCGGTAGAGTTGTGCTTTGAAAGCGTGTGACTTTGTCAATAAACTACAAGGCTATAGACGTTAAATATGTGGTGACATTATCTTTTTCGTATGTGAAAAACATACGCATACAGAACCATTCGGCAGTGGCTGTAGTCCACAAAATGTTTCGCATGTTGACTTTGGATGTGGCCGTGGCTGCGCTGCATTTGAGACAATCGCAATTGCAAATGCGTAAATGTATTGATAAAGTGATTGATTTGATTGATTGATTGATTGATAACCAGATTGCCCGTTTGATAAACATGCCGTAAACTCGCCTTGAGTTGTTTCTAGCCGGCTTGATTGGTCGGCGGTCCCAGATTCTAATCTGTATAGCTTCCTCACCAGATGGCCAGCGGAAATGTGGCGCATGACTTCGATAGCCTATCAGATCATTCGTTGCCTCCTTGTCTAACCTGCATCCCAATCAGAAATCTACGTACTGCCAACCATGGCCTACTGTGCCAACGTATGGCGCGAGGCTGCAAATTCGCGTGGCCGTTGATGGCCTGTTTGTGGTTAAGGTTATGCAAACGCAACATAGGCCCGTGTACTCGTTGCCGTGTATTGACCATTTACGGCCCTACTCAGGCCATAACTGGCCCACGTGAGTGCAATACGACGTGGACCATCTGCAGCAAAGATGTAAATGGGCCAGGTATTTCCCTAAACAAGGCCATGTACGCACACACACACGCACCTATTTTTTGCCCAGACAATTGCGTGATCAGAGTGGCCTTTCATCGAGGCTTTGATGAATTCGTCATATTCGTAATTATAGCGGCAAACGGCTTTCGTATTCCAATCGTCGTCCTAGATTATCCACCGTGAACACTCAAAGTGAAAATCATCAAGTGATCTATGCGTGGGCAATTGATTAGACCGCAATAACAAATCATTACCATCCAGAAAATAGCGCACCTGTGTACTTTGCGTCAATATCGTATTTATCACCACCAAAACCCAAGAGGTTTTGACGGAGGATCTTTAAACGTGCGTGTTCGAGCGCTGGTCGTCATATGGGCTAGGCCTATGTCCATGAAATATGATCGAAGTCAAGACTCAAGACTGCTATAACCATAAAGACTCATTGGCATAAAACCGTAGCAGAGAAACCTTATGCATAGAATTAATATTAAAACATCGTGTGATATCCTGTTTGTCTTCGCTTGATGAAAGAGCGAAGCTTCGAAATGTTTTGAATTATATTCTAGTAAACTTGGCTGGACGTTAAATCTGTCGTGACTTATTCTTATATATTACTAACGCTATGCATACGTACTAAAGGCATACAACCACAACATCGACCCGTGTACACGTGGCCAGGTCTGAGCCATTTACAGCCGTATTCAGGCCATACCTGGCCGACAATGGTGCGAAGGGGAATTGGCCATGTGTGGTATATAATTCCATACCTTGAGGCCATGTGTTAAGCTATATCACGTGTGGTGTTCCAGCTGTAGCTCATGTATCCAAGTGTCCGCCTTTGGCGCCACTATTTACGTATCGTTTTCAACGCCATTTATGCTGCATATTTAAAGCTGCGCTGCCTTCTAAACGCATGAAGTATTCAAGTTTTGACAGCATTTATAGACGAAATATTTTGGTACCGATGCTTTAGACAATTTCAATCCCTGTCATTGAAGGATGAGTGGGATTCCCCTATGTGGTGAGGTTTGTCTTCGAGTTTGAATAAAAAATAAAATGAACAACTTGAATCAACAATAAGCGAAGTTATTCCATTATGACAAAACAACACTTATTTTTTAATCAATTGTGACATATTCTTTTCAATCAATCTAATCGTCAACACAAGTTTGTCATCAATCAATTTAAAAATTAGGTTTTTAAGCCAAAGTTGTTTTTAATTAGACAAAAATCGACTCTTAAAACTGAAGAGGACTTTTCACAGGCCCACTTGGATCTCTGAGAGCTTCATAGCTTGCTAAACAGTCTACACAGTTATATTCAGAAATGGTTAGAAATTAAGTAGAACCAAATTATCAGCATACAAATTTTGAGGCCAATCCGCCCAGTAAATCTCCATTTAAAATGTATCAGAAATATGTCCTCCTTAAATATATTATAGTTACCATCATTAGAAAGGATTAATAGGTGTGATAGCTTTGATTAAATTTTACACGATTAGTTATGATTTGAATCCATATTCGAGTGAGGCGGTGAGTGTGATAAGGCATGGAATCGATTTGGTTTGCAATAATGCAGCCAGCTGGGTGTTATGGGTTATATCACTGATAGGTGTGATGATACAACGCCTCAAGTCGGCGCAAAATTGATTTATAAGCCACCTGGATGGATGTTTTGCATTTTTCAAATATCATGATATAATTGTCATCGTAAACAAGATCACCACAGATTTAACGTCCAGCCTTGGTTTATTGAAAATTAAAACATTCACAAGCTTTCGGAGCTCTTTATACGATATCTATTGATCGTCCGCCATCTACTCCACTATATTCTTTAATATAAGTCAGGTATTCTCAAATCTTTGCGATTTCAAGTATTGTCGGAGTGTTTTAATTGCAACATCTCGCTCTTACGATTCCTGATTCCAATTCCGCAGTCAGGATGATATAAATTTTGTCCTATGTTTTTGCTGCATATATTGTATACTGTATGTGGATAATGGTCCACACATATATATTGCTCTCGCTCTCTCTCGCTTCGCATATTCTGACAGTAACCGGCGGCTAGCTTCCCGGTGTAGTGGTAAAATGGTAACACCACGGAATAGGTAGGTAGGTCGTGAGTTCGAATCCTGATCACAACATACCAAAAACGTGAGAAATTGTATCCATAGTGCGCCCACTATACTTCCCGCGCATTAAGGATAGAGCAGAGGGGGCGCTTGATTTAGATAGCCAAATTAGCTAATTCTGAGCCTACTTGTCCAGCCTGCATATGCATGGATAATAATAATGATATAAATAATGATTATATAAACAATGCGATGTGTCCGTGGGTGTATAGGTAAATTGCCAAATTATATAGCGGGAAATTTGTAGAATTTCCGCGAAGTCGGAAACAGACACGTCCGTTTGATTTCAAGGTGACGCCACTCTCCCATGGTTCATTTGAGTACCGAGTTGCTTAGCTACAAATCAGTTCAACCAGACTACAACGGTTTTAAATCGTCTTTAACCGCCTTTCTCCAATTAAATCAGCCATATTTACAAGACTTAAAATTAGCGACGGTTTGATCTTTGTTTTGAAAGTCGCGACTGCATTGTGATATCACAAATAATTGAGTGTTTTCCCGCAACATGATTGGTGCTAATCCGTATTTTAAATAATTGCGTAACAATAGACACGCGTAACATGGAGCAGTCATTATCATAACCAAACACTATTATAAACATTGAAAGCACCGATGATGACCGTGAAATTGTGATGTAAACCAACATGGCTTACACATTGAATGACGTGATGACCTAATCAAACAATTCCGTAAAATACATACAGCGACGAGCCTCAGTTAAGGACACACTCGGAGTGAATGAAGAAATTTGGCCACCATTTCTTGCGAAATGGTCAGGTATTCGTGGAGCCGCTGGCGGACGATGAGTAGATATTAGCGTAAAGGAGATTCACCACAGATTTAACGTCCAGCCTCGGTTAGGGAGAATTATCACTATAGGTAGTCAACTTCCAGCCTTGCCTTGGTTTATTGTGACATTACGTCTTTACCTGATGAAGGAGCGGAGCTCCGAAAGCTTTCGAAAGTTATAATTCTCAATAAACCAATATTGAACGTTAAATCAGTGGTGAATCTTCTTTACGATATATAAATTGCAGCACACGAAATGACTACGATACGTTGGTACTCCCTGCTATTAAACTCAGCTATCGTAAATCAGTTCACCCTCCGTTAAGTATAAACTCAAGTGAAATTTTCCGAGTACTGTCGCTGTAGCAGTCAGAATTCGACATATTGAAACTCATGCCCGTGAAGACTGCTTTCTCCTTCTCCTGCTTCACTGCTGCAATGTAGGTACAAACATGGTGCATAATTTACTGTATGTTAAGAACGCCTGGTTATGAGGTGGAAAAAAGGAAAGAGGTTTTGGGAACTCATATTTAACCAGCAGGTACATACTGTCTGCGTTACATCTAGACAGAAGGTTAAACTCCATAGTGTTGGACTACCGTAGGTACATAATCTATAACAGTGGTTCTCAACCTTTTCACTACGGCGGAGCGATAAATCCATGCGTACGTCCACGCGGACTAGCGGCGAAACACGTCATTCGTAATTAATGCCACCATTTTGGCATAGACCCTATTGCCGCATTTTCACGCCCCTATGAATGCGGCACAAGCAATGCTGTTTCGATGACACGTCGGTATATTCACGCAAAAGCAAACTGGAATGTAATTACTGGTTCAGAAAATGGATAATTAATCAGAAATTTGTTGTTGCCTATTCGCCTATTCGAGGCTTTAAAGACGATTCTGAAATACCCGCGCTATTCGCGAACCGGTAAAATTTTTTCGCTTACCGGTGGTTAAGGACCATTGATATATATTGCCTTTCAGGAACACCTGGTTACGAACTTGAACTCTTTAGTTTGGTCAACTCATCTTTTACCTGTTACGTAATCTACTGTCTGTTACCAACGCCTGGTTAGGAGGTTGAAGGAACTACATAGTTTCGACCGTCACATATTCAACTGGTACATAATCTAGAGATTTGACAAACTTGAAATTTTGCTGCTACGATCTGCTCGCTATCAGCGCAAGAATGAAATGAAATGTGGGACGCAATTTTCGCTCCTTTCTTCATCCCGCAGTGTAACGCAACTTCTTTCCCACTGTCGTTTTCTTGGATTATGACATCACATAGTACTTCAACCGTATCGTATTTCTCGCTCGTTAGTGAATTGCACAATTACCGGTAGAATTAAAAAAGAATTGGCGGTCAAAGAAGGGATCGAATTTCATATTCTATTTTGAACAATTGTCGCTACAATCGTGTCACACAAATTTGTGTTTGAAGTTGGCACGACCAGGATTATTTATATATTGTATCTCAGAGGCGGCGTATTTCAACTATGTCTGTAGACATGACAATTTGTAATTCAATAAAAATCTGCCTCTCACCTAATCTCACGATTCCTTTTTCGGCGAAAATATTGAAAATAAAGTGTTTTCATCGCCATATCGATCAATTTCAATTTTTAGGGAGGTTGTGTAAAGTATATATTTCTTCTCAGAGACCAAATTAAATACTTTACGTGGTTGAGTCGAATTTCTTGGGTTGTAAGCGATTATTTACGTTGTTATCATAATATTTTAAATAATATGACGTCATCGATGAGATTACATCGTGACGTCAAAATAGGAGATGATATTTTTTATCGTAAAGAAGATCACCTCAGATTTAACGTCCAGCCTCGGTTTATTGAGAATTAAAACATTCACAAGCTTTCGGAGCTCTGCTTCTTCATCAGGTGAAGATGGAATGAATCGTAATAGCACAATTTGAATTAAAACAGAATCGTAGGTGTTGTGACGTCATAGATTGGGCAGATGAATGAACCAATATTATCACAGCAAAGGAAAACCCAAGAGAGAGAGAGAGAGAGAGAGAAGGAAATTTATTTTTGTAATCTTGCGCATCTCTATGCGGTATTGGCAAAGGAAAAAGTTTTTGTATAATTGTGCAGTAAGACAGCAGTAAAAATATATTCACTTCAATCACTTCCGCACTGTATAATTGATATGCGTCTTGTGCGTTGACTTTGAACGCCAACAAACAAAGGAGTCAATATCAATCAAGTTGAGATGCGATTTAACGAATTTCAATCGTTTCTATAGGACCGTACTGCATTTGGTAATCCGCCAAACGTTGATTATAACACTCTATCTGCATATGCAGAATACTTTCCATTTTAAAGATGAGTGATGTTTTGAATATAATTTATGAAAGGACATAAGCATAAAAACGATGCATGCGTTGCTCATACTATCGATACGCCGATGGTGAACGGTCATTTCCGACGTTTCAATTGATGAAGGAGCGGAGCTCCAACCTCCGAGAGCATGTAATAGCAATGTGAACTAGACTGTTCCAAAAAATTTTGACTGCACGTTCTCTAAACTGAAGCGACGCTCTCTCTTTCTCTCTCAATTGATCTAAATAATATCAAGCGGATTGCTAATTCTCGTATCCTAGACAAAATAGTGAAAATAGTAACAACGACTGGCTAGAAATGCAAAAATATCACTACGCTACCCTTTTCATATACGATCCGGCATACCCAATCAGAAATTTACGCGCGGCCCACGTATGGCACGAGGCTATACAATTGCGCGTGGCCTTGGGGGTGGGTCATGTGTCATAAAGGGTGTTCAAATGCAACATCAGCCAATTTGCACGTGGCTGTGTTTGGACAATTTACGACCATTCGGTCAAACGTGGCCTACATGAGTGCGAAAGGGTATGAGCCATGTGTGTCAAATATGTACACGGGCCAGATAATGCCGTAATAAGTCCATGTGTGGGCCATATAATATGTGACGTTCTATACGCGTTGGCAACCTCTCACATAAGCCACGCAGGGACGCCCACACTTTTCTGACTCAGTAGGGAGATGTACTTGCGTTTACGCGTCGCTTACTGATCACTGATTACTTGATGACGTGATGAGTTGTCGGGTTTATCCACCTGTATAAGCCGTTAACACACACGGTTTATTATTTCCGATTTTGGTATCATGCGGTGTTTGCTATGCATGAGCTTCAGCACAAAACTGCCAAACTGAAAACTAACATACTCTATCTCCCTGGCGAGGTATAACTCAAGTCCTGTATATTTCGCAAATCAACTGTGACTAGACTACCTAAAATAAGACCTTGTCTAAACGAGACTGGTTTCTAAAAAACCTTTTGTTACTCAACCACGCTTTTTAAACCACAGACCTTACAGTTAGAACCCCGCTTTCAATCAAAATTAGATAGGATAATATATTTCTCCATACCGCGAGGGTGGCTTCATGGGAATATGGCACTTTTCTTAAAGGTGTGATCTCAGACAAAAGGTCCTCAAACGTTACCCTTAACACCTCTCGAAAGAAATCGTGTTTACGAGGTTGTTTATGAGAAGCGTAATGTGGAAATAGATTCAAGAAATTATTATTTTCAACTATTTGCATCATCTTCGGTAACCCTGCTGATTGTAAAAATTTCTAGTACACGCAATCCTTTGAAGTTTTTGGCACCTTCAGAACATAAAAAAATTTTGCAATAATTTAGAACGCATGTCACCGATTGCCTTGTTAGCTCCTTGAGAAAGTGCTAACAACATGCACTACTGCCTACTGAAATATCGCCGTAAACCACCTGTTGGCTGCCACGTGCTAGTTTGGTGGTTCTAACTATATATGGTTTGAAATGGAATGTTGATAACGACTGTTGTACTGGGGCATTCCATAGCAATTGCTCCTCTACTCATAACATGAAACATCTTGATTGATATGTTTGAGCACGTGGCCTGTTCGCGCCTACTTTTACGTCATAATACTCTGAAATTATGACTTCACACTTGATGCGTCATGTGACATATATTATCGTTCGCAGATGCACTAATGATGCACCCAGATTAAAGAAATCAGAGCCACTACGTCATGCATAAACGGATTTATGAGGACCTCAAATCATCCCATGAAAAGTCAGGCGTAGGAAAAGTCGCAAAATGGTGAGTAGAGCGGTGATATTAATCTTTCTCACTTACTGCAATTCTTCATCTGGCTGTTGCGACACTAGTCTTATCTATATAATTTGATACACTACCCGTTACTTTAAAGTCAAAAAATTAGAGCATCCCTACGTGACCTACATGTGGGATTGCCAAGGGTTTCGTACGGAACGACGCGCGTTATAGGCCCACAAATGGCCTTGTCACACGTGGCCTATGCCCTTCTGCACTCATATGGGCCAGGTATGACCTGAGTAAGGCAGTAAATGGCCCAAACACGGCTATTGTTTCGTTTGCATATCCTTACCCATACACGGGCCACCAAATGCCATGCGAAATCGTAGCCTCGCGTCACACGTGGGCCGAACGTAAATTTCTTATTCCAACAAAGTCACACTACCTGTTACTTTTCTTATTCTTCAAATGCCTTTTCAATGTTGGATGACGTTTGCGTAATAAACCGCATATCATAATAATTAGACTCGTGCGTTTACGTCAGTTGCATTTCCCTTCCCCAACCATTTCCTGCCACAACCTTACCCATTCATCAAAGATTGCCGCCGACCATGGCTACCTGTTTCATCTTTACCAAAACAGTTCTCGCCTGCTTTAATCTAGCATAAGTCCTGATCAAAGTTCCACACTCATGTGAATAAACAATGCTATCGAGAAGAAAAGCTACTGCGTGTGCCGTGATACATCTCAACAAGTTGCCTGCCTATTTGGATATTTTAACAAAAGAATGAAAAGTGCAGATTAACCCTCACATAGAATATTTATAAAGTGGTTGAATCATATAGCGCCGCCGCAAATTGAAAAAAAAAAAGATGTCTATATCTTGCTCTTATTTCTTTTTATTTCGGATCACTAACCGTGAGACGCGTCACGATGTGCCGGAAATTTGAGACCAGCCTACCGCTACCCCCGATCTTGATACTCGGGCTGGTGAACAATGGGCAGTCCGGGCTCTAAGAAATGTCGGGATCGCGTTGACCTGGGGTAACCTACGTGACCGTAGTAGTTTAAAACGCCACAAATTTCAATAGCAACAACACAAACTGTCACATTATTTTGAAGAGTTGATGATCCAACAAGCCTTAGTTTGACTTTTGCAGTACAAGCAAATGTATGTTGGCTAGAAATGAAAGTCACACTGTTGGCTATTGGAGTTGGTAAAAAAGGGTTAATATACTCCATGTTTTGTGTAAACGATGGACACTTGAAATGACAGCTATTGGAAAGTAATCATAACCTATTGCAGAGTTACAGTAGTTCTTTATAGATTGCCGCCATATTTGAAGCATCTTGACTTCGATAGAAGTGTGCTTTCGAGGACCATCGACGGCTGTTTACATGGAGTCCAGCACTTTCTCCACTTTTTCATTGCACCACTTATACTGATGTAACACGATATGAAACTATTGTGATACACAATACTGTCTTCGACGGCACAACTTGTTGTGTGCGCAATGTGATAAGCATTACCGGCTCGAATTCAAAACATCGGTATAATACAGTATTTAGCCAGATAGCATACAGCAGTGCCGCAGACTGTTCCGACAACACGTGGACGTCAGAGTGGGAACAGAAGAACACGCCCCTCCGCTCACTCTGTACTTCACCACCCCAGAATCGCCCCGACCTTCTTCAACCTGCCGCGTCTAGCATGGACGTGACGCAGAACAGGGGCGGGATGCTTCAGGTCGTCCCTTCACAAATGGGGTCTTGCGCTCAATGTGACATGCGTGTTTGGTGCAGAGGACCAAACCGCAGACCAAGTCATTCTTTCCCGTACCGTGTACTTGGAGAGGCCTAACCATTGAACGCTACACGCGGCATGGTTTACACACAGCCTAGTTAGGGCGTTAGCTTATCCATATAAGGCTTGTCACACATCATGTCACCCTGTGTGTTTTGCAATGCTTTTGTCTTGATGTGGTGCGGTTGATCTTTCGTCCAAGAGACGCCTGATACAAACTGGGCCGCTGCTATCGTTGGTGATATCAAACTTGTTTACAAGTAATCTTCTCCATCTTACGGCTTGGCGGATGTCTTCCGCTCCCAGCACACAAATCCCGTGAATCGTCTGACCTGTATTAGTAATGTAAAGATGATATTGTCTAGTAAAGTGGCGCTTTTCTCTCAAAGGTCTTATGCGTCACGGATACAATTGTAAAAGAGCTGACAGAGGGTCTAAATTTTAGGATAAAGGTTGGGTTTAAACTCTGGGACCTAGAGTGATTTCATTGAAGATCACCCGATCCACGTCACTTCCGGTGACGTCACGTGATGGGGTTTTTAACATCTAGCAACTCTGACTAACGCGCTGCAGATTTTAAGCCAACAAACTGGGGTCCGATCCAATATAGGTAAGAGGGGCACCAAATTGACCACTCTTGACTTTTGGCGGTCACCTGGTGTCGATATTGTATTTACTCAATATTTCAGTTCAAATGGTAAGCCAGATAAATGCTCTCTCTCTCTCTCTCCCTCTCTCTCTCCCCCTCTCTCTCTCTCTCCCTCTCTCTGTGTATATATTTATATACTGTAGATATATGTATAGGCAGACTTTACCGTGACATTCCGCCCGTGCGGCAATCATCCATACGACTCCTCTTGCTAACGGCAACGAGGGCTTATGTGATCCTCCAGGTGCGTTTGGGTGTAGATGTAGCATTAACCAGAAATGTTCATCCGGCGTATACGTATTTTCTGACCATTTCAACAACGCTTGGCCAACTTTGCTATCTAGCAACGCCCACTGTAGGAATTCTCTTGTGTATATATTGTATGCTGAATTTTTCACTACTGTCATGTTATACGGAGGTGGTGAGTTCTTTTGTCCTGTTCGCCTGATTGACAACCCGCGACTGCCTCGCTTGACTACCGCCATCAACCTGTGTGAAAACGTTGAAAGGTTATCATTTTCTACGCTGATACGTCGCCGTCGCTCTGGTTTCTGAATCAGAAATTTACGCTCCATGATTACCGTGGCCGTGGCCCGTGTGTCGTTAATGCAATACAAATGCAACCTTACGCCGTGTGCTGTACACGTGGGAATAATTTGGGCCATTTACGACCTTATTCACGCCATACTTTGCTTGGATGCGAAAGGATACGCATGTGGTTCATGTTTGGCAAATATAGGCTACACATGTAGGTCAGGTAATGCCCTAATAAGGAAATGTGTACTGTGTAGGCCATATAACGTGTGGCGTTACGCAAGACAAGCGTGAGCCACGTAGGGACGCTCGCATATTCTGACAGGGTTACTGCTCGATGTTTTCGGTCAGCGAGAGACAGACAGACAGACATACACAATGGCGTTGAAAGAAATACGGTGATACTGCCATTTGGTCAGTTGAGAGAAATCAAACCCAAACGACTGCAAATTATGCCTCTAATGTCTGCCGTATAGACTACGAACAGCTGACTAAGACTTGAGAACAGTATACGCCAAAGTCTAAGAACAGCAAGCAGCTGAACACAAGGCATGGTTCCTTACTTGTGAACGAATTCCGTCCTCCTTTTGGTGCGTTCATCTATAACCAATTGACCTTGAATGCTGTTGTGACCCTGTAGCTTTTTAAGCTCCCTCACTATTTCAAGGTTAGTCTTTATAGGGAAATCCTGCGTTAACGAAAGATGATGTAAATACAATTTATATCATTTTAGTTTCCTTTCAACCTTATTATTGGGTCGCGACATAAATCAGGCTGGACCGCATCTGATCTGGCTCATCGCTAACCATTTACCCGCGGTCGTGGCAGTAGAATGTCATTTTTGTCACCATACATATTCAGAGTGTGCAACAGTGAGGTTTGAATAGTGTTAAACTAACCCTCATGGCAACACAATATAGCCTACATGGGAACACTCTGGTAATGCCCGGTGATAGTCCCAATCTCGGCCATCGAGCCCGTTGCTGAAAGGGCATCTATGTATATCGCCATGCGAAGCACGATTCCCTTAGGAAACAAGAGATGTAATGCATAATACGTTGAGCACAGACCACACCTTTCGCCCGCTGCTAACTATATATGCTATTCAGACAGTGCCAGCAACTACCTTACCTGAGAACACAGGTTTATCAAATACTTCCATTCAACATTGTGATTCTGTACCATATCTTTCATACACACAATGTCAGCTTTGAGCCTTGATGCGTGACCGTAGTACACTTTTATGCGCTCAGAAGAAAGCGTGACGTTAGGAAAACATTGCATAGCTTGTTTCAACGCTAAGAAAGTTATTCTTGGAGACTTCTTGTCCAAATGAATACAGTGGATGTTATGCTTCCGGTAGATAGCGCTCAAGAGTATCAAGATTTGATTGACGCACTTGTGAGCGAGAATCGTGTAAGCGATTGGGAAATGGAGTTCTTCGTCGGTCACGTTTGGGTTAAAAAACGGCGGGAAACGATACCTAGGAAGTGATATAGTGTATGCGTTAATGGTTGATGGACAGCGTCACCATAGGAGAAGCAGAGACGGAATGCTACCATGCCTAATCTGGATCCTATCTGTTGTTGCTATTGGTTTCGATTCATGTCGTAATCAACTATTAAGGTCATGTACGCCAGGTCAATGCTTGCATAGTACGCATGTCGATACTTCCGGTTTATAGCCCACGCACGGATCGCACTATCGTAACCACGGTCCTCCGTACTCCCGCGATGTTAACTTCCCAGCATAGAATTATCGGCTGCCAATTTTCAAGTCTTCGGTTTGACTTGGTCAGGAATCGAGGCAGGGACCTCCCGATCAGAAGGCGGGCAGTAAAGCCACTCGGTCAATTAAGTGGTAGCTGTCGGTTAATAGGCACGTCAACAAAGTAGGTTCTGACCCCTACCTCGAGTAGTACTAGTGACGAGAAGGGGTTCGAGCGCCACTGGGGTTGCGAAACATTTTCTCACTTCAGATCAGTGCATTCAACGGGAATGGGTTCTAGCGCCATCTAGCGGTTGGATAAAATTTGCTCACCTCTTTCTCAGATCAGTGCAGTTTTGTGCGACCCGTAAAACTTGTTCGTCCGTTGTTCCATCCTTCCAAGGAAACCCCTTCCTTTTTCGAAGTGTTGCCAAGCGTTTAACGTCACCTTCTACGACAGCTTGACACTCGTCCTTTATATCTCGCCTGTTTGGTTCTGTTAACTCAACAGAAGGGATTTCCAATGGCGGATCGATAATCTCAGTCGAATCTTTGTACTGATGCGTATCGTTCACAGTGCGATCAATCGATTTTAATTTTCCAGCTAGTACCAGTGATCGATAAGAGTATAGCACAAGTAGAATGCAACACAGGAACATGCCATACAAATACAGTCTTATGGATGCGATCTTCATAAGGCTGTTGAGATATGAAATTCGATGAATATCTCAACTAGGAAATGTCTTGTTAAACCAGTATGTTCACACGCTACGTAGCTTTCGCTGGAGAACGATGGCACATGTGTCTAGTGCATTGTACGTAGGGTGCACTCATTACAGTATACTTGTTGTTGTCGCCATCGCCACGTGCCAAGAACGTGCAGTATATAGGCGTAGCCTACTCTTTTAATCTGTATAGCCTGGAAATTAAGTCAAATATATTAGCCTACTATGGCGATCATGGGTAGCTTGTGTATGCTAACATCATGCCGAATATGCTATCCCACTCAGAAAAATGCGAGCGTCCCTGCATGGTCCGCGTGTGGGGTTGCCAAGGCTTGCGCATGGAACGCCACACCGTATTCACATTCTGTATTTGGAAGTCAGTGTCGGGGGGTTGTGGTTGTGATAGTGATCCAGACTACTAAGCGGAAGTATTAACACGTGTACCGCAAGCATTGATCGGGCACGTACATGACAATAGTAGTTGAAAATGCCTTAAACTCAAAACAACAGCCACAGGGTCAATAAAGACCAATTTTGGCACTCCTGCATGGGTTCTACCTCGTTGTCCGTTGGTTATAAATGTGTGTATAATACTGTCTACTCGGAATTGCAGGCTGGTGCCGCATCGTGCCAGATTATCAATGTTAGCTTAATATTGTCACAATATTGTCATCCATCTAATATCTTTTTATTGTTTGGGATTTATGGCGGTTACAACTACTGTATTAAGGTCGCATACGCCAGCTCAATGCTTAGTTATTGCATGTGTTGATACTTCCGGCTTATAGTCTGAATCATAACCACAACCACAGCACTCCGCACTCCCCCGATAATGACTGATGGCAAGCTGTGACAGAACGGGTGCTAATTGTAAATTCTTTCGCTTGACTCGGGCGGGAATTTAAGGCCTAATCTACACGTCTCTACAACTTAATTATACGAACTCGGTGCACGCGACGCCCCTTGCCCCTTCTACCCACTACATAGCTCTCGGAACCGCGTCTACTAAGCTGCTTAATTACATGCGCATCACTCTGTATATGATTGTTCAGACAGCCGCAAGCAGCGTTAGGCATACTTTGCATAGAACAATTGTTGCATGCCAAGACGCACCGCGGTACACCGACTTCCTTTGATTGAAGCCAAATGAAATTTAGAATAACGTGCGCGTACTTGGAACGAATCCCATATGTTAACGCACTCACATGACTTTACGCGATTGTTAAAACGCGCTGAACATTACGAGTCACGTATATAATTTGGAAATGGATGGCGAGCAATGTGATATTATCAGAATGCATTAGTTTTGACCACACCTCGCACAACTACGGTTTGCTGCTTGTGTACGTGTCATACTATGCAGCGGACGAAATATACCAACAGATCTCGCGGAATTACTAACACTAAATGGCGGACCGCGGACTTATGGATATCGTAAATATTGCAGAGGGGTTACTGATAAGGTTACACGGCTCGGATAGTAGTGAGATAATAGTATAATTACGCAGAGCGAGTGACGCAAGGACCGAACAGAATATTGGCAAAGTTTGCTCGACACTCCAACAATTTCTCCAGTCTCTGAGTCCACCTGGTCATCTGTTCAGTATCGTTAAGGCCGCTCGGTCTGTAGTCCGTTTGATCCGTCGATTGTGGCACCCGGTGCGTAATCAACTCGAATTTCACTCACTTGACTCGGTGAAAATTGACAAACCAAGCTGACTCGCTATACTCAAGTGATCAACATCTACATCGTTTACCGCAACACAAACCTTATGAAAATCTTAAGTAGGCTCGTTAGCCTCGGGCGTGAATTGAATCAGTAGCTGTCAGAAAGTCAACGTAACGCCTTTGCAACTTTCGTGACGCACAATACACACAATGTCTAACAGTGTTACACGAAAGTGTCCACTAGGAAAGCATGCTCGTCTATACTGTAGCCACATTACCAATTAGTAACCAATTAGTATTGTTTGACCATAAACGCGATAATCACCCTTTTACATGACCATAAAAGACAACGTTCTGGTCAAATATAGATTTGCAGTGTATAGACAGACATACAGATAATTTTATTTCATCTCACCAACAACAGCATATAGCTATACCCATGGCCAACTTTAGTTTCGTACCTAGAGTAGCCATGCTATAATCCCTCATCTATTTTATACATAGCCATAGTCTGAATGCCACAAATTCAACATTTGCTCCTGTGTCTACATAAGCGTCTATTTAGGTCATCATAAATATTTACAGCTCAATGCACAAATTATTTTCCGTTACATATTACATTGCATAACGTGTAGTCTACTGATACCCGCTGACTTTTGATAACACATGTTGTGTTTCGTTCGTGTCCTCACGCTGTGTGCAGCCTCAAAGCTGAAGCTCAGGTTCTCTCTGGAAATGTGTATTACAGATCGACCGATATTGATTTTTTTTTCAAGGTCGATACAGCGTTTGCATATACATACCCAGTGTCACACACTCGCCTTCACAAAGGCCGCAATCGTAGCCTCGTGCAATATGTGAGACGAACGTATATTTATTTCTGATTGGGTACCGGAAATAACGAGATTCTGTATGCTAAGCATTGACGTCTGTCGCAGATGACAAAAGTTTATTAAACGCCGTAAATTCAAAACAACGAAATGAATCTACACACGGACGTATACGGACACTGGTAAATATTCCACCGCGTTTGAATTTGAATTTACGATTCAAATGGTGAAGACAAATCTTACTGAGCTGCTGAAAACCAATATTTTTCCTGTCGTGAACCGTTATTAACAGCACCAAATTTAATTTCTTACTTTCATACTATCTGGCCTTTTGCTTGCACGCATTGCAGTAGTCGTTTTATCGCAAATCCCAAATGGTAACTCTGTCACGGCCACGCTTTCTTTGTAGTTAACTTATGATACTACGGTCTTGATCTATTTCCTTTATAGGCAGCGTTGACGTCATAACGAGACAGGATATCGCGATCCTTTGTGTTGTCTTTGATGAGCTGCTAAACGATTCGTTCATTACGTAGTTTCGTTAGTGGAGACGGACCTCTACCGGACATTGTAAATATTCCGTATTACCACTAGATAGCGATAGTGTCTACTTATAATTAGTGAAGTGAAAAGCGGATTAGCTCTTGTGGCTGTAACAAATTTAACCCCGTAGAATTGAGCTGTTAATTTCATCCGGGATGACCGTCCTTCCTACCGTAACCTTTCTCAATTGCTCAAACTCGGGAACGGTAAATATCATTGGTGAACCTCATTAACTTTGGCTTGCACACCAAGTTTATTTTAAAGTAGGCCTACATAAATTTCGATTGATTAGATTAGAGTGCATATCGCTTAAATATGAAAGAGATTAAAGCACAGCAAATGTGAAGTTACCATATTGCAGTAAGAGCTCCATCGTCTCGAAAGTACAGCGACTGCCTCAGACATACAGGAGTTCAGAACAGTCACCCTTATTAATCAGAAAAATACTATATGTGACTCACGTGTGGTGTTGCCAAGACTTGCGCATGGAACACCATACGTTATAAGGCTCATGCATGGCCTTGTCAAGGCATTATCTGCCCCATTGTATATATTTCCACACATGGGACATGCCCTTTGGCACTGATGTGGTCACTGGTCAGGTATGGCCTCAGTAAAGCCATGGCCACGTGTAAACGGGTCACTCAAGGCCATGCGCCAATGTAGCCTCGTGCCATACGTACGTAAATTTCTGATTGGGTAAATAATACTCTCCTAATTAATAGCTACAGATTACCATAATTATGCGATGCGATTATTATGCGTCATATACATATTAGATGAAATAAAACACAACATGGCGGATGGTTGAGAATCAGACGTAACAAATTCAGAAAACGCTACTACAGATTTAATGTTAAGTCCCGTATTCAAAAGTATGTTCACGTGCTTTCAGAGTGCTTTTGCTTCATGAAGTGAAGTCGACTTCAACGAGGCCTCTACTTGAAAGATTATATCACCCCAGTTTTACCTTGCAGTCAAATTTGATTAAAAACTTGTTTCACAAACTTTTGAGTTCCTTCATCACTGTGCCCTTGTTTGGACTGGTCGTATTGTCTTGATTGCAATCGCTCTCTGCATTGTCCCTGGCTTTGCACCGAATTTCGTTTCACTTGTCAAAAAATGATTTTGGTGGGATTTGAGGATTCTTGTCTTTGTTATTTTCATTTCGTGTCTCGTTTGGAATGGTCGACCTTTCATCTAGCAGCTGCCTGAGGCATGTTGGACCGGTACTGTCCAACGTCACATCGAATTTATTTATGAATAATGTTCCTGTTTTGGATGCCCGGCACACGTCTTCTGCCCCTAGTACACATATTCCGTGTCGCCATTCCCCTGAGAAGGGATAAGTGGATAATATTTCACATTAAAAACTCTCCCCAACTTTGAAATCTACGTAAGGCCCATGTATGGCGCGAGGCTGCGATTTCGCAAGTCATTTGGTGGCTTGTGTGTGGTTAAGGGTATGCAAATGCAACACTGGCCCTTGTACACGTGGCCGTGTTTTGGGCCATTGACGGCTCTACTCAGGCCATAACTGTCCTGCGCGAGTGCGATGCGGCATGGACCATCTGTGGCAAAGATGTACATGGGCCAGGTATTTCCCTAACAAGTCCATGTGTGGGCTTCATAAAGCGTGGCGTTTCTTGCGCAAGCCTTGGCGGCTCCACACGCGGACCACATAGGGACGCTCGCATTTTTCGGACTGAGCAGCAGAAGAAAAGGCAAGGTAGTCTTGAAATCTGGTAGAAAACTGAGGTCTCTCACCGTGACAAGGAGGCTTAGTTCTTCCGAACCCCCAAAGTATTCGACGAGCCAACTGATATCCGCTCGCTAACTTGGAGCCACCAGGAGCATCCGGATGTCTGTGCAACATCAGCCAAAAATGCTCATCAGGACTGTATGTATCTTTGCTCCATTCAAGCAATCGAAGCCCGACTTCACTATCATACAACGCCCACTGCAGAAATTTCCTCGTGTAGAAGTTGTACGCCAAATTCTTTGCGATGGTCATATTGAAGGGAGGGGGAGAATGTAAGGTCTTTGTGCGGGACGGACGCTTCGAAGCATCATCGTCATTGGTTGAATTGCTGATTCTGTGAAAAGAAATGATTGCTTGTCAGTCCGATAAACAGGCGCCATCAACAGTTAGAAATTGTAACGCACTCGGCCCATAATATACGAGTTTGGTCTGAGTGCTAGCTAAACTAATTGTGCGCCTCCTGATTGGAAAGTCCCGGATTCGATTCGCGACCGATTCAAACTAAGGACTTCGAAAGGCGTTTCAGTCTGCAGTGTTTGCTCCACTACCCGTCCGTAATCCCCACTCATTTGCCTGGGTTTTAAGACGTGTGCAGGACATCGCGGACCAGCGACTGAGGATGTCGCGTTCAAGGTCGCTGTGAAGACTGCTTATCTAGAGAAGCGCAAAAGCATGTCAGCCAGTTGCATATCGTCCTTAAATGTCGGTGATGAGGTCTATAAGGCCATGCGCTACGTAAGATTCACGGACGAGATTACGCGCTTGTCAAAAATTATTGGTAACGATGCAATCTTACTCCCAAACATAGAGTGTACGCTCTTTAATAGCGGCATTTAGTTGGGTATATCCACCAATACTGTTGAAGCCTTGAAGTTCCTTTAATTGGCGTACCGTCTCCAAGTTGGTCCGAGTAGGGAAGTCCTGAAAACGTATATTACTCTGGTTAGATACGATACGCAACACGGTTTACTTGTAGCAATTTAGTTACACCAGCGGATCTGCCGAGCTGGCGCTCAGTTAGTTACGGAAGGTACAGACGGCTCAGATATTGTGCATGAATGTACTTGTGCAGTGATGAATATCTAGCCTACATAGCACTCGCTAACGTGCCCTAATCTCATCTTCACCTGATGAAGGAGCAGAGCTCCGAAAGCTTGTGCATTATATTCCAATAAACTGAACTGGACGTTAAATCTGTGGTGACTTATTATATTTATTACTATTTGAATCGTCCGCCATCGGCTCCACTATATTTTTCTAATCTCATCTGTAACTCATTGTTTAGAATCACAAAATCATCATAATGAATTGAGAAAGCTGGAAGATACCCGCGAATGAGTTCTACATGGCAAGCTGTGTATCGCTACAACAACTGATACAGACCATTGGATAAAAGGATAAGGATAAGTGCGTAGTATATTTTTGTCTTTGTTCTTTTCGCTGCATTTACACGACTGACATGATACACACACTACTGGTGCATGCACAGAGTACAGACAGGACAAGTGGGCACTGACGGACCCGTTAGAATATCAAAGTCAAGTGCTATCCCTCCGCACTATCCTCAGTGCGGGGAAACTACGGATACTATTTTTATCATCTTTGGTGTGATATGCAGTCTAGTGATTTGAACATGGTACCTATAGTTTCGGTGCTGACGACCAACCAAAGGCCTACACCACGAAGCGGATGTATAGTGTCTCCGTTTTCTCGATCGGGCATATTCCCAGCAAGACTAAATCAAGAGTTTAGATTCTTTCTGTAGCCCTTATATAATAGAAAAACAGTGGCACCGATTGCCCGCAAATCGAATACTTTTTGATATGAGAAATCACTGCAGATTCAACGTCCAATAAACTGGACTGGATGTTATGTGGCGATAATTAGGTGTAATAATTAGAGATCGACCGATATTGGTTTTTTCAAGGTCGACACGATAATTGGCATTTCGAATGACTGATGGCCAATATTGATAATCGAAAAATCACGAATATCGGCCAATCGACTTTTCGCCGATTATTGAGGCCGATATCTAATATCGACTCCTTACTCGACTAACGGCTGATACCGATAACCGCAAAAATACAAATATCGGCCTCGATAAACCGGCCACCGCGATAACCGATCGACCCTTGGTAATAATAAAGCAACGATCTTACCTGCGAACATAAATTGATCAAATATTTCCAATTGTACACAGTGCTTGGCAGTTGGACAAGATCTTTCATGCAAGCAATATCTGCTAGCAACCTTGATACATGCGCATAGATCACATTTACCCTCACAGTCGACACAAAAACATTTGGAAAACATTTAGAAGCTTGAAGGATAGCTTGGAAAGTCTCTGGTGGTGATTTTCTGTCTACGTGAATACAGTGGATATTATGCTCTCGGTAGATGGCGCTAATGAGTATCAAAATTTGATTGACGTTCGTATGAGCGAGGAGTGAATAGGCGATCGGAAAATCCAACTCTTCGTCGGTCACGTTGGGCGTAAAATATGGAGGAAAACGATACCTGTAAATATTGAACATCAATAGACTTCCCGTACTTTATTATTATTTAAAATTGGTGACTATTCATGAGTTTCTCATTGAGGCTGTGACTGACTCAAGAATCTCAAGATATCATGTTCTTTAGTTTTGCATTTTTTTGGACTTCTCCTCCGACTAGACGTCAAGGCGGCCGCACAGCAGCCACTGCTTGGTGACCTCGTCAAGGTTCTTCAGAGCAGTCACTCCGCTGGACGGCTTATACACTACTGATGAGTTGATGACGTGATCTGCGGTTTGCTTCTCTGCACCACACTCGCATGTAGGGATGGGCAAATCGAATCATTGGTGACCTCAGAATCGAATCGAATCTTTCCTTTCGAATTGAATCATTCGAATCAGGGTATTGGCATTTGTGTTTCCCTAACTAGAAAAACATGTTTTACAAAGTTTACTACGAAGCCAGTTTTATTACTTTCAATGTAAAAGTAGCAGTAAGGTAGAATACAATAAACAGGTTGTACAGTATCTTAGCGGAACGTCCAATTAAAGCAGTGATTACAGCAATGAGCTTAAGCAAGAAGCTTCACAAAATAAGGGCGGTGAATTTAGCAGAAGTTGAAATTAGAGGTCGACCGATATATCGGGGCTGAGCACAACAACTTGCGTCACACGAGCGAAATAACATATGCAGGATCTGTGGTTGTATAGGATTTAGTTGGATGCAGAGTTGACAGCAATTCGGAGTGCGATTTGTAGTTGCTGATGGGGCTCTGAACATTTGTCAAACCATCTGAGGTCACATGTTACTAGCGCATTATGCTTATATGAATAAAATCCTAGTTTGGTTGCGAGCCTGATGCATAGGCTACGTGTAGGCCGTTATAGAGTCTCCATTGTTTAACTCACCTCCTTTTCAGCATCTGGCATCTGGCAATGCTTAGTCAATTCTAAAATATCACTATCGGTATCCGTTTCCCGCCATGGAAAATCACTTTTATTTCGAAGCTGACTTATTCCGCCATAATCTCCATTGAGTATTGTTTGGCATTCTTCGCTCACAATGCCTTCGGGTTGGATTTGGGTAGATCGACCGCTTTCAGGATCCAGTTTTGACATATTCGTACAAGTCCATTTCTTATAATGCGATGGTGCGTACACGATAACTAGTTGTTGATGATAGACAATCAAGGCTACAACCAATACCAATACTAGGAATAGGGCCGGTATACGAGTAATTTTCATAATCGGCTGCGCTAGTTGGGAACATCATATCCTGTTGAAAGGAAATACAAACACTTCGGTATGTAGCGGGGAGCCCCGGATATCTGACAATCTAAAGTTCTAAACCATACGCTATGCACCTTCAAGATAAGTTTGTATAGACACTTGGACAGCTGTGAAAGCGTCTCAATTCACATTAAAGCAATATATACTGACACTAGTATGGCCCATTGCCGACTCTTTGTACAGTACTAAAGTAGACCATGTATGGGCCGTACCAATTGTTCTTACATGTAGGCCTACCTGAGGTGTCAATAGACAATCTAAACCAGCACTCTTCTTATTCAATTCATGCAAGAGCCGGTATCCAAGATAAGAGCGGATACTACAGATGACGTCAACGTCACCTGGCGCCATACTGTCATGAACACACAGCTTCGGATTTCTCGAAATATAACATGCTACTTCCTTGTGTGTAAATACAGTATGTCTAGATAGGCCTATACATCGATATTGTGGTTGCCTGCGGCTGCTATTATCATGGTGAAAATTATCTCAAGCAGCAGACCTTCTACCGTAGCCTACGCTTCCTATCACAATTGATCTCAATAAATTGAAGCGAGTTGAGAGCGGTTAGTTAGTAGCCGATAGCCTTCCATAGTTAAAAAAAATCAAAAAGTGGGCTCATACATATATTGTATATACAGTTATACACGACCTGAAGTTCAAAACAAAAACAAAATGTTTCCCGCTGGCTTCGAAACCACTCTGTCTCGCTATGCCTGACATCACGGTTCCAAAAGAAGCTACTAATCTATAACTCTGGAAAACGGCTAACGAACCACATCGACTCTCTTTTGGGATTTGGGAGTATTGCTAACCTAACCTCTCCGACACAAGCAAATTTCTACATATTGTGTGCTTCCAAAACTTCCTAATGCAACGAACCACCAGGCCACTCTAGACTGTCGAGAACGCATTCGTTACATTGAATTATTCTATCACTGCATTCCTGTGACGCCGTACAAATCTCGTGGCAGCTGCATGGAACTTGCGGAAGTCATCGGTTGAGTTTAAATAATGTGTCACATGACTGAAATAGTTGAATGCAATGCAAAATGGGATTCGATGTTTTTGTCGCTGCTCACTGGTGCAGAACTTGACACTAGGTGTACCTCGTTTCTCAACTTCTACTATGTTCGAAGAATGCCGAATCGTCAGGTTCCCTGCGGGTTGTCAGATGTCGTTTTATGCGCAATGGTGGGCTTACGTAGGCCATGGTTGACAGCATTCTAACGACAAGGAACTTTGTTTAATTCGGTATTGGTTTACCCTGATAGGGTTTATTTATTTATCCCGTCCCTAACCAAGGCAGATTGGGAGAAGATTATGTTACCATTTTGACACCACCAGAACGGTGTTTGTTCTTTATAATGTTCTCAACATTTTCCAGGTAGCCTATATGGAATTTGCTTCAGATAGAATCTACATGAAGGGAACCAGTTTTATATGATTCCTAATGGAAATCGAAGCTAGTGATTTGGAACAATTCACAGTCAGAGATCCTCCACGCATGACTCATTTTTGACAATTTGACCCTTAACTCCAGTCTATGGGTGCAATGTCAAATGCAAAAAACTTGTAACTACTTGAAAAGCTCCCACCCTGCTTGATTGAGGTTAGGGGAATTTCAAAACCTCATTAGGTACACGCAGGACTGAAATAAGCAAAAATAAACCGATTTTCAAGATGCAGTAACTTTGTAACCACTGCTCCGAACTTAATACAATAATTTTTGTTGCCTTCGGAATACTGTCAACCATCTACATACCATCTGTCAATGAAATTAGAGACGTTCCAGGGTGAAATCGTTGGTTAAATTGTTTGTTCTACATTGCTTAAACCTGCATAATTTGCTGCAAACGTAGACCATATAGCCTCTTTGATCTGGCTACGGGATTCCTTATACACCCTTGATAGTAACGGAACTATGTACGTTAACCATTTATTGTATTAATCTTACGTTTGCTATCACGATATCAGGTCTTAACGTAGGCTGCTACTTAAACCCCTGGCTGGCTAATGGTCGTCTGCCCATACCAAGAGAACTTTACTAACACAAACTCGTTGGGCAATAATACTTGACAAAGCGACTACCACGACGCTCAAACTTAGTTCATACGGCGATGTGAGGTAGACTACCGGTAAAATGACGCGATAATGAAATTCGCAATCGCTGTGTAAACCGCAAAGCGCCTGGTATAGCGTGGTGCGTCGACGACGAATTATACCAAGCAATAAATATTTTATCACGTTACGTATAAAACTAGAGAATAATATTTTAACGTAGAATGCAAATATTTGGCGTCAGATCATGCTGGCATCTATAGCTTTGTTAGTGCGTTGTGGTAGCCGGTTAGCTAGTTATGCTGTATAATCTTGCGTGGATAAAAGAGTGACCAGAACCGCCAGAGTTGTGGCGGCCTGCATGGCGTGCCAACTGCCAATAAAACTCATATCATGTGAAATAAATAAATTATTTGCGGCGGGTAGGTGAAGCTATTAGTTCTTATCTTGTCGGTATAACGTGTTAATTTTGTTATCTCGACAGCGTTACATGTACTTGTAATGTGGCGACGTAGACCACTAAAGCGTAGAATCGTAACCGCAATTTTAGCGCACATAAAAATTCTTAGATTAAACATGATTGGTGTTGATTTTTGGTTTCGTGTTTACAACTAGCGGTTCATATTCCAATCTAATATTGTCCTAGTAATCGGGTTTGGTTATGGGAAACACTGCCTTAACTCCTCAAGCCCTGGTTGATAGCTTGCTAACCTTGGAAACTGCGTCGTTCACCACACTGCAGAGACTTGCCATTTTCAACTCCATCCCTACGGGGCACA
Organism: Botrylloides violaceus; assembly: GCA_030412335.1. Classification (NCBI taxonomy): domain Eukaryota; kingdom Metazoa; phylum Chordata; class Ascidiacea; order Stolidobranchia; family Styelidae; genus Botrylloides; species Botrylloides violaceus. The sequence continues at coordinate 391,214 of JASFYC010000541.1, read as the reverse complement.
GCGCCTATGAAGGTTAGCGAGGCAACCCAAAGCCTAAAAAAGCCCCTAGTGGATCACATATAAACGCTCTCGTCTAAACTTCAGACAACGAAACTTAAATCAGCCTACATAAAATTGTAGCATCTACATTGTACTGATCTACTGATATACCCTCGACAGAATAGACCGCATCGCAGTAAACAGGCCACGCTAGAATACTGATCAATGAGCAGAGCACAGGGTTCGTTTGTAATAATTATAGGCCTGCCTGCCCTATGTTTTTTTTTATGTAACGCGCGGTTACGACTGTTTTTGGTGACGGGTCGTTCTCTCTGTTGCCTACAGTAAAAAGTCACGTATGGGCAGAATAAAGCCGTGGATTCCACAAAAACGGCTGCGTGTACACTGGCCGATGCTGCGTTTGCATCCCCTTTAAAAGGTACGCCATTCAAAGCAACGCGCGCGCAATCGTAGCCTCATACATATGTCAAACGTTAATTTTTGATTGAGTCGGGTCTCCACGCGTTGACGAACGAAGCGAAAGTTGGATCCTGATACATTTATTGAAAAAAGTATTGATACTTCAGCCACCCCTCTCGGCAAATTTTCTTGGAAGCAACTAATGGCAAGAAACCAAGACTATATTACCCAGTCAGAAAAAAATGCGGGCGTAACTACGTGACCCGCGTGTGAGGTTGCCTATACAAGGCTTGCGTATAGAACGCCACGCGTTATAAGGCCCAAACATGACTTTGTTCGGGCATTACTTGGCCAAGTATTTATTTGCCACACATGGTCTTTGCCCTTCTGAACTCATATGGGGCACTGGGGCAGCTATATCCTGCGTAAGGCCGTAAATCGCCCAAACAGGGCTACGTGTATAGTAGACGGGCCAGCGTTGCAGTTGCGCACCCTTCGCCAAACACGGGCCAAAGACCATGCAAATTCGTAGCCTCGTGTCATACGTTGGCCGAACGTAAATTTCTTATTGGTTACCCTTGTTGCATCTATCTCCTGTGGTGTTTGATAAGTGTATTCTGTATACATAGAGTCTACATTATATAAGCACTTGCTCTCAGTGTCATCTACGGTTGTTTGCACTACAACGGTTTTAATTAAAATGCGTTCTTCACATTCATATATGAATTGGGACGTTCAAAAGTAAATTGTTGTTAGCAAAAAAATAGTTTGCACACTTTGGTGAAATATAAACGCACCAATGTTGAAAGGATGGTATGCTGATAACCGTAGCTGGCAATAAGATAGGAATAGGGACATTTAGGTAGATTAATCTGCTCAGAAATTTAATATAGCCTACCGGAAGTGTCACTAAACAAGGGTGTAATTAGAAAAATACCGTACTGTACTCCATAAACTGGTCTAGAGATCGGGATGGACAGCGGTGCAGTCAGTAGCCTCCTTAAGGGAATTCATGGGCATGAACTTACACGATTTCTGTACCGCTGTGCTTCAATCTGAGTTTACACACGTGGTCGGGGTAGCGGGAAATTATAATGAGGTTTCCGGGAAATTATCATTTTTTCAGGCCTTTATTCCTTGGATCAGTTTTTGAATTACAAAAAAAAACTGTAATAAATATAATAAGTCACCACGGTTATATAAGCTCTTTATCTGCAATATCATGGAAGTTGGAGTGTCTTTGTCGTCGTTGCCACGACATGTATAGAAGAAACAGTGATAACACGATCACTAACGCACCAAATGTTATGTTTATCGGAGATAACTTATCTGCTGAAGCTATGATGACGTAACGTCGAGCTGACACAAATATTACGTCATCAATTTGTTGGCCATCAGTGCGATTTGATAACGACGTAGAGTCAATTAACGCTGTGTGGATGTGTGATCCATTTTGTGCAGTCAGAAGATCGTCTACCACTGAAGATTCTGTTGTCGAGTTCCTAAAAGCAAGACGCTCTTTATATAGTCAGCTTTGTGTGTTATCGCTCCAAGTCTAATTAATATCTGTACTCCGAAATTCGTCCGATACAGGGCGCTGGAGCTCGGAGTTGGAGCAGGATGTTTTTCAGCAATTTCCCGCCTCGAAGCTGCGTTAGAATATATCGATTATAATCTCAGCGCAAATTCACTTTGGTTCGACAGCTGAGTCGGAGTTGAAAACCTGCTTCGCCCTTCGCAGTTGAAGAAGGATTTGGAGCAGGAAATGCCAGCGGCTGCGGAGCAGAAGCTGGAAAGTGTGGACGGTTCTGGAGCTTGAAGCTCTGGAGTGTCGGTTAAATTATATTCGCTTCAAAGCCCTGTTCCGATCACCCTTCGTGTTCAACTTTTCTTAGGAGACTACTAACCAAAAGTGCTCTCTTCCTCCCACTAGCGCCTTCCATTTTTCATTCACGTTATTTGAAGCGTTGAAAAATTTTAGCATTGGTAAATTCGATACAATTTTCTGAGGAACGGCCTTTAATAAGTTACCACTGATATCAAGATGCTTTAATTTGTCCAAACCGGCGAAAGCGGTCTCATCAATATATACGATATCGTTGTCTGTAAATAGATTAGATTAAACGGGAGGTGATAATGGAACTGATAAAGTTTGGAAAGCATTTTTGGCTTGTAAAGTTTCGACAATGGGCTTCGGCGGTTTCAAATTGGCTGAATTTCGAATTGAGGATCCACCTTCTTAACCTGTTACTGCCTGCGAACGTCCACCATTCTTTCTTTGCTCCTTATGTGCGTATGCAAAGGGAGTAGGCTACGGCTATAAGTATGACTGGAGTCACGTACAAACCAATCAAACAAGGTCGTAGAGGCGAAAGGTAGAAACTCTGAAATATTTAGCAAAGACAGTATGAAGAGTGAAGCTTAGTGAAAGTTCAATATTATTTGTATGAAGTATCTTTTATTCAAGTCATCATCACACTTATACCGCAAGCCCAATGAATTGATTAAACATTTGCGGATAATGTAACGCAACACTTGCCTGATAAGTCCAAGATTTCAAGATTGAACAATCCATCAAATAATTTCGAAAAGAGAATAAATAACCGGTTTTGCTGCATGTTCAGTTCCCGAAGACTCCGGAGTCTTTCAAACAAGAATATTGGTATCACAGATATCCGATTTTTTGACAGATCAAGGATTTCAAGCTGGGGGGATCCTGTCACAAAGTAGACGAATTGATTTACATCTCCAGCTATAGAAGCTGGCCTATGTCTGTTAAATTGCATAGTACACTGCTTTGTCCGGTTTTGTCTGTCAGTTTTGCACTATGATTTGCCCGTGTGCTTTGACTGTCCGTCTTACTATTGGAATATCCCGGGTTTTAAGAACGCGCGTAGTCAACGTATTGACCTGGTTACGGTGGCGTATGACTTTAGTAACTGAAAGCGACATAAATCCTGAAGCTTTATATGTGTAAGAATCTTTCAAACTAGAATTACCATAAAACGTTATCGAATCAATTTTTTTAATCTTGTTTCCACTCAAATCCGCTCTTTTAAGTCTTTTATTCTTTGAAAATATTCGGTCGTGCAGTTGCGTAATCTCATTGTTTCTTGCAGAAAACATCGCTATGTATGGATAGTTCTTGAGATCGGCTGGAATTTGAAATTGATTTCTACCACACAGAATATTGAATTCAAGACGGCGCCGTGCAGAATGAATGTGTTCTCTATGTAGGCCTACTACATTACTGACGATCGTATGTACTTTGTAAGTATACATACTATTACTGGTACTTGAGTAGAGTAGTGTAGGTGTCAAGGCTCAATTGAGACTTCCTGGGGGCCTACAGTCGGCCTACGCCGAACATTTTCTGGTCTTCACTTAGGGTGTAAAGTGTAGTAGGTAAAGATAATTTCTACATATAAATAAAAGTATAGTGTCACCACAAATTGAATCTTACCTCGGTATGCTGTAAAACAGTGCCTCGATGGCCTATTTTCGTTCTGGCCCGAATATGGTGTGGATGTCCTAAGCACGGTCATGCCCAGTTAGAAATTTTTCCGCGTGAAATACCCGGGAACACTTTGGTCACTCGGCAAATCGGGACTCGGCCGCACTTCGAAACCGTTCGGATCGCCGAGTGTCGCGGATAGCAAGGCGATTTCCGATCGTACTTCCCAACCGTTTTTCGCAGCATATCCGAGTCAAACTCGGCTTTCCGAGAATTTCCCGACTAGTTGTATCATAGTTTCCGATCAGTTACCCCGCGCCCTTCCGTTTAACCCCTCTCTCTCCACACACACCCTTCCGACCATAGGCCTACCCTTTGCGATACACAAGCCGCCCAAGGTCACACGCGTAATCATAGCCTCGTGCCATACGTCAGCCGAGCGTAAATTGCTGATTGGGGTTGTATGAGAATGTTGATTGGCCATGGCAACTCATATCGAGATGGTGAAAGACAAAAAAACTAGCTCACCCTTTTTCACAACTTCTAGCGAACCATTTTCGATTCTCAAATCGGTTATGAGTCCGCATCGTTGACATAAATCAAACGGTTTAAGAATCATTTTCATATTGGTATTGTTGCATTTCAAAATCGCACCGTCCAACACGCAAATTTCATCGTATCTGAAACATAAGGCAGAGGTTTGCTTTTTCAACTTATCCAATTAATTGATTGAGACAGACTGCGTGACGTGTGACCCAATTATCTCAGCTCTTAGGTTTGATTATTCCGACGAGCAGATGGTTAAACTCCGAGGAGTAGAGGGTTAAACTCTGCTAATCAATTAAATCGAAAGACAGACAAGTCTTTGCATACTAATAGCATGCTGATGTCAATCACGTGTAATCCAATAACATATTCTACAATGTAACGTAAGTGGCAGACATGAGCAATTGGGAATATTAGACGCAAAGTATGCACGGCTGCTTTTACTTATTGCACGTCCGTCAATGTCATTACTGTACACATAGTCTCGCGTAGTACGGGATAATCATGATTAAGGTCGTTGGCCACGAAGCCGGCAGATCGCAGCTTTGAATCCCGACAGCATCGCAACAAAGATGTGACACTGGTACTGGTATCCGTTGCCTCCCCACTATAGACGGCCAGCACGTTGGGGATAGAGCAGTTAGGATGCCGCTTAACCTCGTTAATCTACTGGCTTATTCCGCGCCTCCTTGTTCAACCGACATCCAGTAGTGCGTATGTGTAACTCTGTGTAAATAACCCAGAAAAATGGTTCTATCAACCTATTAATCCTGGCCAAAACATAATCTACTATAGCTATTCAATCCCCCGTGGCTACCCGACCGTCAAAGTGGCGAATGCGTGATGCATGAAAAGTGATTTGACCATTAAATATTTTCTGTAGCTTGTCTGATGTAGTGCAATGAACCTTACCTCAAATTTGGTTTCACCGAATTGAAATCAAATGATCCATTACCCGTCTTCGAACAACATCCATAATGAAGTAAAACCAGAATGAAAGTTGCTTGCCATAACATTATATTCGTTTTTGATTTCAATATGTGGAAGCACTCTAATCGTCTGTTTTACATAGAATATCATAGCATTAGCAAAATCAATAACACCCCCTCAATAGAGAGTAACCCATGTTCAATATAGTCCAATAAACGCACCGAGAGAGAGTAAATACGACTTTCTACATAGAGTTATGCCGTGGTCCGTAATAACCCTAATTGATATGTTGCAAAAGCACGCTATGTGCTATGTGCTATGTGGCGAATTTCTATGTACACTGTACAGTCTACCTGCAAAGTGTACACTTACAAAATCTTAGATAAATTTGCGTGCCCAACTTGCAACAACGTTGCCATGTAGATTCATTCCACTCTCAAAAACCTACTGGATGTTCCCAATTCGGGATCTCCTTAAAACGCCATATCACGGATTCCTATATACCCTTTACGACTATACGTCTGCAAGGTTTCAATAAATTCGATTAGACTTCCGGTAGTGCGGGCGAATTTTATACTAACACAACCGTGTTCTTTCATCCGGGGTTTAACCTATACCGCGAGGGAGGTTTACCATTGAGTGATTGGTGACACAGTCGCGAGCGATTGTTATTTGCCCTTAGCTCTTGAAAATGACCTCTTACGCCACTTGGTCGCTCGCTACGCACAAATATTTAGCCTTCTCTTGATGAAAGTATGGTGTCATGTGTGAGTGTGATGCAAACACTCTGATAGTGAAAAAATACCAGGTACTAATGTCGGAAATGGCAGTAACTGGGGAAAGTGTATTTTAAACCAAAACCGACATCATACACACGCTTGTCTGCACGCCGTATCCGTACATGTATATACACCGTGTAGGTATGTGTATGGATGTGGCGGTACTGAACTACCTCGCGACGCATCACCCTCAGCTCTCTAGGCCTGCCCGTTGAGAGCTTAGCAAGGACTGTTTTTCTCTCCATAATAAAGTAACCAATCTCCGCACGATGTGTTGGGGTCAAAATTGATTATGCCACCTAGTCGCCTTTCCAAATGGGTTGCGACTGCAACAAGGAAGGCATCCGGAGTAAAATCGCATTCTATTCAATATGTAAGAATATAGCGCAACCGGTGGCGGACGATCAATAGATACCGTAAAGAATATTCACCACAGATTGTCCAATAAATTCTCTATAAACCAAGGCCGGGCGTTGAAACTGTGGTGAATCTTCTTTATGATATCTACCCAATATGTGACCGGACCGGACAATGCAAATGCCGGGGAGGAAGACTTTCTCGCGAGATTAGCACCAAATTTCCAGGGTGCCAATTGCGTGGGTGCATGACGAAACATGAGTCGTAAAAATCAACGTGCTTTCTCTATCTAGGCCTCTAAATTGCAGTAGGCCTACATACTGTAACACCCACACATTCATTGATCCTTCTTTTCAAAACTCCGTGCGAGAAAGCTTCATTCGAATCCTTGCATTCTTCCTATATAGCGGACCTCACTGCAGATCTTTCCGGTCGGTAGCCTACCTACTACACTAAAAATCTAAACGCCGAAATCTGTCAAATATCTGCCGATGCGATACTATTACAGCAGGTTGTTTGTACATTACTCTCTGCCCTTTATCTTTGTTGGTAAATTTGTACTTTCACGTGTATGATTCATCTTACATGATAAATTAGACTCTCTTAGCAAATATCCAAACATTGATAACAAATTATGATTGGTCAACTACCAACGGATTAAGTGTGGAGACTTCCGCCAAATTTTGGTTGAACAGCAGATTTAGCGTTTGTATATAACCTATTCTATTTGGTGCTTCCCTATTGCTAAAACTAAGTGATTCGTGATAACATTGAGCTTATTTTTCAGAGTTTGAAGATGCATTACTATCTGTTGCGGATAGTCCTCAAAGGAACGCAACCGCAACCAGATCCTATTCACTATCAAAGGAATGCAGCCCTTCAATTTTTCTACTTGAATAAAAGGTAAGAATTTGATATCAAATATTCCCTAATGCGTCATGAAGTTGTATACATCGGCGTGACTACCTTTCTCAAAATACTGAATGCTGTTGTATGATACAGCCGGGGCAGCTAATACATTTCATTTTTGCTACATAGGCCTACACAGTACATAAACTCACACCACGAAAAATTACCGTGCATAAACACACTATTTACGTATACCCAATGCGTATTACGCATACTAAGCATGGTTGATGTACATATGAAGAGGAGACGCCGTAGGAACCGCGGTTAGGTTATTTGAGGCAGGTGTGCCTTTTCTGTATTATTGCTATTGCGCCAGCCGCTTAGCTGCGTAGGTTACGTGGCATGGTATGACTAAACGTTTCTCTTCAGTGGTGCAATAAGACTTCTTCCTGGTGAATTAGCTAAAGAAAATATGTTGTGATGTAGATGTGGGTGTTGTTAGTCTCGTTAAGTTGTGAGCGTGACATAGTCTTTCATCATGCTATGTGAGGCATATGATGCAACATTTCACTGTCCGCTAGATGGTAGCATAATTCTATTGTGTGAGATGTGATACGAAACAAATCAGTCAACGGCAAAATATGTCTGTAAATTCTGATGGCTAGGCACGTTGTTATGGAGTCATGAGCCATATCCGGATCGACTCCGGAACGACTACAGCCAAGCGACAACCACGAGGACTCGCTCTCTTTTCTTGTTGTGATGTCGACTCAAGGACAGCGTTTTAGGAATAACGTACCTTGTTACTTGTAGGCGTAATAAAATGTGTTATTGTGTTTCAACGAAGTAATAAACTGAACGCGTGAATACAACACACGTGTTGATGCGTTCTATTGTGGTTCGATGGTCGGAGATCCAACGACAATTCATCTGTATGCACACTGGTGCAAGCGCGTCTCGCTTTATCGTCATTACCTTATCCACGTCGCGGCTGACAAGTGCAAATTATCCTGTTCATGCTGTTACCTCAGATTCCACGTCATTTCTCATAAACGGGACAGTTAAACCCTTGGACTGAAGGGCGTGGGCTCTGGCCGGTCGGGATATGCGGACTGGCATGTGCATATTTCACGAGATACTGTGTGGCTATGATTCATATCCAGTTAATCCAAATACAGAGGCTTTGGAATTGGTAATTGTAGGCTACCTCCTCCGTTTAGCAGTCAATCGGGGGATTGCGGAGGGTTGTGGATGATTATGGGTGGTTGTGATCCGAGAAATACACCGGAGATATTGATATCGCGTATTATAAGCATTGACCTGGCGTACATGACGTAAGCAGCTGAAAACGCCAAAAACTATTCGAGTTGTTGGGTTTGAGAACACCATGACGTGGCTTGGAGATGTCAAGCACCTCTTTTCTGGCTAACAACTGAACCCTGAGCTACCTTGTGACGATTTCACCACCTACTGTATCAACGTAGTCTAGAGTCTCTAAGATCTGTGCAAGCACCTTGTCAGCCATACAAATTCAAGTTTGTTTAGTTGCTGTATTTCCGGACATATGGCGAATCTAAATTTTAACTGAAACTTTAAAAAGGAACATTAAGGAATACAAAAATTTGGCAAACAGCTAAAATTATAGTCTGAATAGAGACTTTAAAACCTCCACTCTTCAGCACGTGGAAGTGACCTTATATGAAGTATGCAAACTCGCATTTGGCGTAAAGTCATCTTCGCGAGAAAAATGTTTTGGGTAATTGGAAGTTTGTTTGAGCTTGTCAGAGTTCAACTTTGCATCAAACAGTTACATAGTGCAATAGTGCATAGTACTGACAATAAGAAGCGTGTTGTAAGTCGTCGACAAGGAACTTATAGCAGGGTTTTAAATCAAATTTCAATAGTTTCTTTGATGCACAATTACAGAGCACAAACATTCGGTTCTGATGTAAAAAGGGAGCGTTCTTTAGAGTTCCGAATCTAAGTAGAGGATCGTTAGCAGGAAATGCAAAGAACGAAGCTATTAAGAATCCGATTCCATGGATTCTCAAAATACAAGTAATTACTAACACAGAAAATTCGAGGCCTGACGATTCTTCCCAATTCTATTGGGTTAAACCACGGAATTCGATTGCATGGATTCTCAAAACATGAGTAGGCCTAATATCTCAACATTCGAGGCCAGTCGGTTCTTCCCAATCCTGTTGGGGTAAACCACTGGTGGGCATGTTCACACAGGTCTCAAATTAATAAAGCGTGGAAAATTGGGACATCTTTTTTTCCGTGGCTTAAAGCATATGTTGAAGTTTAACTCAGATGTATATTGGCATGAGCAAAATTACAGCTTAAGGTTTGTCTGCAATATTTTCGAGACAAAGGAACGATTTAGTACTTACAGAATTATAACGTCAATATGAGACTAAATACAGGATAGAATGGATAAGAAACGCTAAGTATGCAAACCTGACTGACTTCTAATGTTAATGAAAGTTCAACAGCGCCTAGAATTGGTGCGCGTCTACTCTTGTACAGTATCAGCAGTTGGTAGTTCTTGTGGCAAGTCAGTCTACAAAAGTACAAGCTACGCATGCTGATGTAGTAGTGCTCAAGTTCGATATAAGATGCCCCTTGTAGAGCGATAGAGTTGAACATTTGACCACTTGAAAACAGGTCTCTTGCGCTTGATGTAAGAAAACGTTGGTGCGTGTCGTTGGTGTATGTATTGCGCATTGCACAGACATGCATGTAATCTTTGTTCAAAACTTGGTAATGTAATACTTATGGTAAGTAGACAATAAAAGGTGGTTTTATCCCAATGTATGTGGTTATAGGCAATGACTTGATTTGCTCGCAGTGTGCTGATGATATTACGGCGAAAAGGAGAAGCGTATAGATATAGGTACTGAGTACAGTATACTGTGAATGTCATTCGGGAGATTTGTTTTCTGTCGCTGGTCGAGAAATATTCCTATTAATTGCACTAGAGTTTTTATCAATACTGCTTCGTTGGTAAGTGAAGCAGTTCTTAAATTACACAAATTGTGATGCTTCGAAACCGATTTCGTCTCATCCATTGCGGCTTACCCACGGAGAGTAGTAGTTAGCCAGCGACACAGAGCTTTCATTGTTCACCTAAGAACGGCTGTATTCAATGTCACGCTTGACTGAACAGATCTCGACCCCATTTTCCTGCGGAAGGCGAGCTTTTGGCATTAGTCTGATGAAATAAGGATTGGCTGATGCAATGGTGCACATGATGTATGTATGTCTTCAGCAAAACTCGTCATCAGAGTTTCCTCCAATCGGCTGCTCTCGTTGGGGAAGCGTGAGGTAATCTTCATCATCATCTTCCGATGAGTCTTGATTTGGACCAAGCACTTTTTTAGGTGTTGTTTCGCCCCTTGGTCGCGTTATCACCTCGTTTTCGTCAATCACTTGCAGCATACTGCGATCGCTAGTGTAGGTTGATGGCTCGCTCAAAGTAACTTCGCTTGGAGTAAGGCTGGAAGGATATGAATTTATTCCAGAATCGGAACTTGACCGGGAGCCATTTTTCAAATCACCTTGAGGTTGAAACGGAGTGATTTCGCCTGAAGCTAAGTCACTGATGTTCGTTGCCGATACCACCGTCATGACGGTTGCAGTGCTGTTGACTCGTTTCGTCTCATAACTACTTTCGCTATCAGATCTGCTTGAGGGGGGCGATGGAAGAAGCATTTTTTCAGTGCTGCCTGATTTATTATCTTCACTTATTCCATTCCTTCGTACAATTTTGACAACAGATATCAACAAGGCAGCAACGATGACGCAAGCTGCACACAAGGCTATCAATAAATACAAATTTAATGATTCATTTGTTTCTTTGGGGTCCTCTTTATCTGCAAACTGTGCTTCAAATTTAGCAATTTTATCTCCAGCTTCCGGAATTTCGTAATCTTCATAAAAGTAGGGTGTGAATTTTGACTCATCTTCAACGGTGGTCGTTGGGAGATGAGTGTAGACTTCAGTTGCTTTTTGAGGAAGGGCCATTGAAGAATTGCATGACCTTTCTATCTTATTGTATGGCTCGTGTGCGCATTTCGGATCATTCTTCAAACTGTGGATGACATCAGATAGGTTCTTCCCGAAATGCTCCTTCGGCCAGTCACAGGTTATGAACAATTCATTCTTCCAACTAGCAGGCAACTCGGTCAGAAATTCCTATAGAAAAAGGATCAGTTCAATTCAGATGTTCATAGCAATCTTTTCCCATGAGAAATTCAGAGGTTCTATTCAATATGTTCCGAAAGATTATGTAATAATCGATGCATAATATCCAATTACTGAAAGTGTTTTGATGTTCTTACGTAGTATCTAATAGCTTTGCAGTCACATTTCCACTGATTTCCAGAAATATCTGTTCCTCCTACGGCCTTATTCCGAATCAATGCAGTGAACCATTCTGGGTGGGGAGTTCTCAATGTATTGTTGCTAAGATTCAAGACTTCGAGATGCCTGCAAAGAATACAAAATGGAAATTCAATCTCTTACCACAAAAATACAAGGTCTCCTCGCCTCACTAAAATGAATTCATATCATGAAGTACCGACATATTGCAATGCACTATCACACTGTATGCGTTTCTACTCATATGGTGTTGTGCGGGACTAGAATGTAATTGCATAAGTGGGCATGAAATGGCCTGTCAAGTCTCCGTGGCGACAGTGATGTAAGACTCTATTCGAAATCATGTTGCTGGGATGTCTGGGATAGCCTGCAAGTTGTAGAACGAATGAAGGATAGCCTGCAAGTTGTAGAACGAATAAAATCTTGTCAGCATCAAGAGACATTTTGGTTGGCCGGTAATGAAGATACTTACCAGGTTTTTGAAAAGGAACACTGGCTGACTTCTTCTATGCCATTGGATGATAAGTTGAGGAATCTCAAACTTGGCATATGCTCAAATGAATCATGTGATACTACGGGGATAGAGTTATTCTCCAAAGACAAGGTTCTGTAATTTAGAAAACTGAGTTAGGTTCTGTTAAGTCGCAAAGAAAAAGAATATAAAGGGCTTTACAAACTTAGACTTAAGTTGCCTTTAGCGTATAGATGGGAATTGAGGAACAACATAGGCTATGCAAGTTTGACTTACTGTAATTTGGATAGATTGGCAATCATTGACATTTCAAGTTCCCGTAGAAAGTTGTGCCCCAGATTTAAAGTCTGGAGGTTCACCAAGGATTTCTGAAAACAGAAAGGAACATAGCGTTACATAGAAACCAACGTTATCATGTCAAAAGTGACTTTCAACCACTCGGGATGTCACAGCAGATCACTCGGAAACCACCAGTTTAACGCTGAGGCGTCGGTTTAATATTTCACAAGCTTTTGGGGGTCCGGCTCAATCACGTGAGATATATGCAAGGCTGATGCTTACCTCTAGGAATCTTGGTGCAGCGATGAACTTGTTGTACGACAACGTGAGTACTTTCAATTTGGGAGTTTTTTGGAACGTCGCTGCGTCAAGGCTTGACAATTCATTGCCATCCAAATGCAAGCGAACGAGATTTTTTAAACCGTAAAAAGCCAATTTATTAACGTGGCTTATCTTGTTTCCTGTAATCAAACGAATACTGTAGTTATAATCAACACCACTCCTACATATCATATATCTGTCTCTGTGTGACCATGTGTGTGTTTGTAGTGACTGTGTGTGTGAGTGTGTGTGCGTGTGTGTGCATGTGTGCCTGTCTGTGTTGGATTGGGGTCAGTTTTTCTCTACTCACCGGTCAATACGAGTACTTCTAACTGAGGCACGTTGTTGAAGGTATAAGGCGCTAGTACTTGAATCTGGTTTCCTTGAAGGTGAAGTTCTTTTAGTGACGGCAATCGCAGAAACATATTGCGACCGATGTTTGATATTCTGTTATTCGTTAGATCAAGAATTTCCAACTTGTTCAATCCTGAAGGAGATAATTTATTTTATATTTTTAATATATTTTTTATTAATAATATACTTCCGATAGTTCACTACCAAAGAATAGAGAGTGGTGGCACTCTCTATTGACAGAAATATTATCGTAGCCTATACATAGAACACCATACTGGCCACTACAAGTGAAGTATCTTAGAAAAGATGTAAAGATGATGACTAACCGAAAAATGCACGATCATGGACGGTATGGATTTCGTTGTCGCCCATGTTTAGCGTCCTCAGCTTCTTGTTGTCGTAGAAAAGATATCTCTCAATCACCTTGATAAAATTTTGGCCGCAGTGCAGATCTTCGATGTGAGGATACTTTCCGATTTCATCTGGAATTAACATTGTAACTGTTACGCTTTGCTGCATTTCTCCAACTTTATATATTTTGCAATCTAAGTGGCAGGTAGTAAATGCACAGTTGAATTGTCACGAACAATAGCGTGTAAATATTGTGTAAACAACGACGTCAGGCCATTTTCAAAAATAAATCAATCAGCATGTCGTTGAGCCTTAAATTAAGCAGGGTTTTTCCTCCATAAGTATTTATTTCATCCTGCAATGTCACGGATCAACGCGGAGAATGGGGTCTGTCTAAATTAGCTATTTTATTAATCACTTCAACCGTGATGGACCTGAATAAGTCTTTTAAAATGGTATATATATATATATAACTTAGTAATGATATTAGCAGGGTTGGTGTTGGAATAATAGCTCATGGCGTGCAATGACTCCAAAACCTTTGTGATCCACGATCCACATATTTCGCAAGATATGCTATCTAGTAAAGGAGGACACAAGTGAAAACATGTATTCTGTAACAAAAAAACGCTGGTGTAGGTAACTTGTCAGTGTTCTAGTCAGCTAATTGACTTTCTACGACGTGGAAACCTATCTTTGTCTCAATGAAAGTCGTCACAACAGCTCACAAAGGCGCGCGCTTGACTAATTGTTTATTAATAGGCAATGAAATGATCACAATTGTGTGTCTATGGGTACGTTTGTGCGACAGGCTTTGGGGATTAAGTGATACTTTGGTATCATGCATATGCATATTGACAACGGGCAAATCTCAACGCATTCGTAGCCTAACGATACTGTTATCTCAGTTTTGTAGTGCAGGTAGAAAAACAACGAATATAACCATTCCTATTCTATACCCGATCAACGAGGGCCCCGAGGCGTAGAATTTACGAGCGAAAAAGCTTCTTTTATTATTTTCGCTTGACGTCAAAAATATGAACTACATGTAATTATCGAAACGTGAAGTTTCACTGCACACACAAAGTAAACACGTAATCAGGCATCTTAAATCTGTTGTAAATGACATGAATCGGTGTGTGGTGTTTTATATTCACAGTAAATCTTCCGTAACGACTTTCTTTATATGACTTTCAATTTATGGAGACTGTCTCGGGTAGAAAAAAGCAAGTTATCAAATATTTTACGCCCCAAATCGATGACGTATGTGGTTTTTTTAAATTCTTCGGCAAGAATTGGGAACCGGTAAAAATATTAGTTCCGCGTTTCCCGTTGTGGTTGGTAGACGAATAGGTAAAATTTTTCACACCGTTCCAAAACAGAGGAATCATCTGTGACTTACAGTAAAACAATTTCTCGACAACCTGTTTAAAAATTGCGAACATGCCCCATTTGGTCATTGATGACTGGTAGGGATTTCATTTGCATCATAGACGAAAGAGTGCCTTTTATGGAATTGCATCATCACCCATCACTCAACAGAGTAATACAATTCTCCAGGGCAGTGTTAACATTATTACAAACGTTCCCCGTAGGAGGAACATCATCAAACATTTACGCGTTGATTTTTACCCAATAAACTGGATTGGACGTTTAATCTGTGGTATCTTTCTATATCTATTACTATTTGGATCGTCCGCCATCGGCTTCACTATTTTTCGTGTTTCCAAACTGAAACACGTAATTTGTTTACATTGTGTCTGATCCATCGTTGCAACTAAGCGCCTTGCTGCAGCAAACATTGATCAATCACGTTGCATTCGATTGCCAAATGTAACTGTAAAATTTGTTGTCAATCGCAGCTGTTTGGATCCTTGATTCTTACAGCGTAGAACTATCATTCCAAACATCCAAAGCAGGTTTCAATACTTTTGGAAAGAAAATCTATTGGAAATATTGTCTTTCTGATGTCGTGATGGCTACATTTCTTTGTGCGTACACGCATACATTTCCATCGATGTGAGGATATTGACAGTGTCGACACTTCAGGTGTGTTATCCTATAATGCTTATGTTTGAAAGATACCCATGACAGAAATACCCCATTACATCATTACGATACATGTGTCAATTTCTTTATACTTCTGCTTGGTTTACGGTGACAATTCATATTTGGGGCGTTACATCATGGAGGGTAGCTTTTTATGGTTACATCATCTTACGACAAATGTCGCCCCATAGTTTGAAATCATTGCGAAGCTGCTAGGAAATCGCTCATCTCCGTGGGGAATTACTCTGCTACGTTTGAGTATATCGTAAAGAAGATTCACCACAGATTTCACGCCCAGCTTTGGTATATTGAGAATTAAAGCATTCGGAGCTCCGCTACTCTCAATAAGAAGAGGCTAGAAGTTAAATCTGGGGTGCATCTTCTTTACTATATCGTCACCCGCCTGCGGCTCCTCTATATTCTTCGACGTTGAACAAGAAATTTCACGGACGCGGTGGTCTGTGTTCGATGCTCAATTTATGCATGGGTTCACGGAAATTGCTGATGATGTAATGTTAAATTCCCGGAAAACGATTAAAATGAACGGATTTTCAAGCCCTGGTTGATCCGTATTCTGTTTCAACGCCTCACTTTGATATCCATTATATCGTTATCAACCAAACCTCGGCCGGTTTATTGCAGCCCCAAGTCCCAACAAATTGCAAAATACAGACACAGATCAGTCTATAGCGCAGCCGATGGCGGACGACCCATAGAGAAGATTCACCATAGATATAACGAGCAGCCTTAGTTTATTGACAACAATAACACCAGAATGTGATCATTTGGTTTCAGGACCTTGATGCATGCAAAGAAATAGGGACAAAACCACTATCAACTCTTGGTTGTACTTACGTCTATGCAAAGCCGGAAGACAGCTATCATTGAGATACAAAGATATCGAGTCGTTGCAGGATTTTGACTTGTATATCGTATCCGGATCCGGTACACTTGTGTAGCTTGAATAGTCACACCACAACACAAGCGATTCGGACTGCATGCATTCAGGGTATAATTTTTCACGCGGGTCATTGCTGTCAATATACAGTACATCCATCAGTTATCACTTGGTACAAAGATCTTCACTGGATGAAGTAACGGCACTTTGAAGCACTGGAGCCTTTTGAATTACGGATCAATAAAATATGGGTGAGGCAATTTTGTACTCTCTGAGCCCTTATTCGGGCCATACCTGGCCCGCATGAATGCGAGAAGGCTTGGGCCATGTGTGGCAAATATATACATGGACGAGGTAATGCGCTATCAAGACTTTACATGGGTCATAGTTCGCGTGGCGTTCCATACGCAAGACTTGGCAGCCCTACACGTGAGCCACGTAGGGACGCTCCAATTTTTTGGCAAGGTATGCGTTTATGAAATAATGGGTAGTGTTATGGGCTGATCATATAGGCCTACTAGGTAGGCTATATAATGTTCGTCTCACCTGGTGCATTTCCTAGCCACAACAGTAGGTGTGGCCGATACAGCTTCTGCAGTCTGTGAAAGTGCAACACCAACCAGCACAGTTGCGAGATAGATTAAACCACCCATTATGCTATGATAGCAGCTATGCAATCAACTCCTGTTGTAACAATGACAATTTTTTTGAATTTAATAAAAATTATTATTATTAAAATTATGAATTATTATTATTATTAAAATTATGAATAAGTTATTTGCATATGCAGAATTGATGCCGCTATTCTGCATATAAACTTGATTAAAACGATGCAAAGCATTGCTGTAAATCATGTGCTGCAACAGCAATGGACTTTTGCTCCGGTCCATAAACTGTTATGGCATTGGTAAATAAATATAACTGCTTAGTCCACGCATTCTATGCAAAATGGATGAGTGGGTATTGAAAATAAGGTTGTAATCTGAAATTACGTATGGGGTTCGGTTTCTTGGAGAATATATCGGGTTGCATTGCGAATTGCGATCCTCTCGATGCGATATCTCCCGAATATTTCGTAGTATTTAATGCAAAAGTATTGATACTGTTGTCTGGTTAGACGGAAACTTTCGATGCAAAACCCCGTGGCCGAGGTTCTACGCTTCCTCATTTAGCACCCACGCACCGGTGATTTTAGCGAGCCCTTACTCCTACAGAAAACTCTCACTCCTCGCGTCAGCAATGTGGATTTCAAATCCAAACCATTAAAAAGAATGCAGCGCGTAAAACCACCGCGGAACAGACAGAGCTAGCTAATTAAGGAACTGATACTGAACACAGCGGCTCGTTATAATAATACCGAGTTAGCAACTGAAATGTTTATAGTTCCTGGTTTTCCTTGTCTGTTTGCGTTTTCGCAGGCTGGCAGACACACTAAAATATCTACTGAAATTCTGACAATTTTGTGGGTTTAGAAACGGCATTCCACCCACATTTTCAAAAATATATAGAGTGTATATCTATGCTATCTTCTGAAAACATACCCACTTGAATACGCGCCGTACCGTAACGAAACACTCGACAACCGTCGAACCATTCAGTCGAGTGCGATACGATACCGTTTTCACTGACGGTTTACAACAGAAGAGATTTTACTCACGCGGTAATACTCGTAGACAAAATTGGCGAAGCTTACCGCGCATCTATGCTAAGCATGGTTATACTGTACATGAACACAAACTGAGTCAAATTCCGTTTGCAATGCATCGTGCTTATATAACGTTACACATGTCCGCTACACTCCTACGCTTTCAGTCTTTAGGCCACTTCCTCTAGCTGCAACACGTATTTGGATGTCACACTGTTTTTCCATCCTTGCACTATCTGGATATGCATTAGGCCTATGTAGTTCGGACACCGTGTACAAGTTTGTAAACGTCTCTCATAGGCAAATTGCCGCGATTTAGTCTTTCCGCGCCGATGATTTTCTCCCCAACTGTAATAACTACCTCTATATTTATAATTGAATGGTCCTCGGGCGACAACTCTTAACAACAAGCTATCCAAGCGGATGTTATTGTCTCACTGCGTCGACCAATGGGTTGATTTGACGCGTCCTATAGTCAACGATACTTTGCTCTCAGTTGATAAAACTCGTTTTGTGCCAAAAGTATGAAAGATATAGCTGTTTTTCTCTCTATTCTAATACCTATCTCGGATCGAGACAGTTTTGCACTATTGCCGCAGTAATCGACGTTAAGCAAACATATGCGAACAACGCGCAGTGCGAAGTCGCTTCAACAAATATGATCGGTTCTACGGCTTCGTTTTTGAAACGACACAATGCTGAAAAGAGACATATACTTATGGCTGACTGGTAACAACGCCATAAATAAGGCCGTAATACGTTACTAGGCCACAAATTTGAACGTTCGACTCTAATTTCTGCATTGTGAGTACTGTTATGCCATTAGTTGATAACATTAGGCCTAACTTCTGCTTTTTTGCAATTTATGACATTTTTATTGGATTTCATTAGGGCATACTACGTTGTCATTTTCATAGGTAGAAGTGGCACCCAGTGTGTGTACAGCTGTGCACGCAATCCATGATGTAGGTTCCTATATCGCGGATCCTTTCCTCGATGATTGATTCCGTGCATTGCATGCCACGTATCAATTTGTGAAAGTTTGAGAAAACTCGCAACTTGACTGGTAACGCAACCATAAATCAGACCTCTATCACTGAATTTTTTCTCCCCGCAGGCATGCCAGCGCATTGAAGCATATATCAGTCTGGCTCCCGCCACCGAACTCGCTCACTAGTCTTTCAACGAGGTCACTACAAGTGAAAGATTCGGGCTTCTCCCGTGTGTGATGTAAACGTGATTCATCATGACGCAATTGCGCAGCGACGAAAATTGATGATATACCCGGCTTCTAGTCCGCAACGTCTATGCTTAATTGCTCGCGTCATAATATAAGTGACAAAAACGGCGGGAAACAGTTTCTAAATCTTTAATTTTCATTTTTCTAACTATTTGAACTATTTGAAGACAGCTTTTAGCAATACACATTTTGTATCCCTATTTCTCGAAACTGAAACTGGTCTACGCAGATACGCACACACACAGTGTCCTATAGTGAATTTACCGATGTTAATACTTTAAACGCCTGTGCCTCAAGCAGAAGCCGACATTGCTCGCAATCAATGCCTGTCGCCTTTACTTGTCATTGAATGCAGTAGCTACTTATCTACAAAGTCACTGATTCGCATACGCTTTCCAGACGTTCATCTGTACTGCTAAATGGAGTGGTTCGTTCATCGCCAGTAACGACACTTTTTACTCGACGCTTCATTGCGCGAGTTAGTCATAAGCCTTCTCTCGAGCGAAGAAAGTTTTGATTTTTTCTCAAATTAAGATCTCGATTTAGCAACGAGGCTTTCTTAATCTCACAGACTTTTCTCTATACTTAGGGTTTCAGACATACGATATAATTATAGCTATTTTCTAACTTGTCGAAAGCAGAAGCTTGGTAGGCTATCTCATACAGTATTGTTACGATTGTCCGATCCAAATGACTTTTTCTCCCGCCTGCAGTAACTTGTACTAAAACGAGAGTGTTCCCCCACTTGTGAGATGTTACAACTGGCCCCTTTTGACCTATGATATCATCGTATTAGTCCCGGTAGACTATTGTAATAACAGAAACTTTTGGTGACTGACTACAGGGAGAGTCTACAAACACTGGTGTTTAGATTGCCAGGCACAAGAGTACCCTCTACTCTTATCTGATTCAGGGGGATCAATAAAATCAATCCGACAGTGATTTATAGTATTGGTTTATATGAATGAATCAATCCTGATTTGTCCTACTAGACAGACAAAAAGCGAACTCAATATTTTTTAATATTGAGTAAAGTCGTGTAAAATGACCAACATATCGTCAAATGGGGTGATAATAACAATTTGGGGTCTGATAAATTTTTATATCGAGTATGGTATTACATTTATGACATCTGGGATGGAATTCTGATCCAGCTTCGGCGGACTGTGGTCACATTTGATATTCCATTCGACATTACCTCGATATTAAAATTGTCAGGCCCCAAATCGTTCGGATCTCACTCCGTTTTGACGCTATGGAGAAACTGTGCAGTGTGCTCGCAAATTCGCGTCGACATCAAGCTTCAAGCCTATATATTGCTTTGTTCGGGTGGGTGAAGGATCTATTAGCTGGTGGGGATGATCAAGGTATGTAAAACTGCCAAGTGACTGCCGGTCATAAAGCCTAGAGTGAGGTGGAGACCTTGTGAGATGAAGGCCATCTGTCTAATCATGAGCACTTCGATCCGCTGTGACGAGTTAGCCGCCCGCAAACGGAACATGGCTAACAGCCAAATAGTAAGGGTGACAGTGGTCCCGCCACCATATGCATGGACGGTAGTTCTGGTTCAGATGTCATTGCGAATTTTCAAATTTTGCTCACATCGCAACAGCTCCGTTCGTTAAAAACTTTATTGGTTACTCAGAATAACAAGTCCTGTTTTTACCATAACAGCAGACCAATCATCTATAATGCGATATTACGAACGAATATGACGAACATTGGCCACTTTCGGAGGAGGTATTCCTCATGGTAATATCATACGACTTTCAACACGAGATAATTACGCTATTCTGCCAATTATGACATCATAAATCTGGTGGTGGCATCAAAGTTCTAATCTAGCGTAGGTTTTGAAAGTCATTAGACATTGAACATAATGTAACGTAAATTCATTCTGACTATATCTGAATGCTAATTATATAATGAACGTTGCGCATGCTCCAAGGTCCACATGGACTTTTGTAGATATCGAACAAAGATATATTAAAATGTAGACCTATTGCGAAATCTGTGGTGAATCTTCTTTGCGATATCTATTGATGGTCTGCCATCGCTAAATTAGTTACAGTGGAATGGACGGTAAATCTGTGTTGAATCTTCTTTACGATATCTATTAATCGTCCGCTCCGCTATATCCTGCCCTATTCTCGTTTGAATACCCTCCGTTGGGACAGTCCTGCAACCACCTTAGCGTACTTTGTCCTAAATGCTAGGCTTACAGCTACTGTCCATGAGTTTCTCGAAAAATAGTGGAACTGGTGGCGGACGGTCCAAATACTAATAGATATAGTAAGCCACC
Organism: Botrylloides violaceus; assembly: GCA_030412335.1. Classification (NCBI taxonomy): domain Eukaryota; kingdom Metazoa; phylum Chordata; class Ascidiacea; order Stolidobranchia; family Styelidae; genus Botrylloides; species Botrylloides violaceus. The sequence continues at coordinate 369,603 of JASFYC010000541.1, read as the reverse complement.
ACAGATGTAACGTCCAGTACCGTTTATTGGAATATATTTCACATCAAGTTTTCGGAGCTCCTTCATCATCTACTGGAAGCGTCCAGCAATCGCCTCCGCTTACTCAACGTATAAATGTTTGTCCTCGGAGATACTATAAACCACTCTCTCGACCTCCAAAATCTGACTTCGTCATTCCGACCTGTGGGATTCTTTTAAGGGAGGGGGTATTAATGTCCGTACTCGGTCTATCTCCTTCTTACTTGCCTTTTTGATCCTTTTCTGTTTGTCTGCCGCTCGGCTGGTCAAAAATACAATACCTCGTTTACTAACAAGTCAATCAACTAGTCATGGCGGAAACACTTTTACCTTATCATTAATTATCAACCTACGTGGCGAGGTCTACGTCTAAACAACTCATCAAGGGAACAATTAGAGTTCAAGTACAGACCTACTTGATCGCGATTGGCTCTGTTTTGATACTCAACGCATTACTTGTCGGCAATATCTTTGATCTTTAACATCACAATTCAATATTTCAAATGAATATGTTTTGCGAAATCATCGTTTCATATAGATGGATATACAGTCATATCGACATCACATCCTGATTTGAGTTGCTTATAAATGCATCAATATTTATGGCATCGAGTGGGGGAAAATTCCACGGCCACATATTGAAATCTGGTGTAGACGAAACATAATGTCAACCGCGTTTGTGTACATTATGTAACAAGAGTGTTTGATAATGTCCGGTGTCTGTATGCTACAGTGTGAAACACAACTTATGGGTATACGTCAGAATGTTTCGAGGGATAATTCCGGCATGTCCAAGGCGTAAAATCTCAGGTCCTTCCCATACCCGGTTCCGCCCGGCGTAGCCGTTCATTCCTTTGCTCGGTACACACACTGTCCGCAACTTACATATACCCAGCACTTAGATATAGCCACCCTATGGACGACCTCGCATTGGCCTCTACAGTTACACCAAAACTCTGTTTCAAATGACCCTCGGCGCAGTCAACATCTCTCGAGATCGACGGTGTCAAAAACAATAGCAGCCCACCCTGTCAGCAACTTTCATATAGCCACCCAGGACATTCTCTATCGAATCACTTCGAGGAATGTTTGTTAGGAGCTGGCCAGACGACAATACGACACCAAGGTCAATACAAGACGCATAAAAACTGACAGAGACGGGGAAATACGAAGGTATTTTGCCTGACGCGGACTATCCCCGCGAAAATTCCAACGAAATATTTTGAAGAGTATAGTGGAGCCGATGGTTTACGATCAATAGACATCGTAAAGAAGATCACCACAGATTTATCGTCCAGCCTTAGTTTATTCAGAACTAATATTTCATCTTCGCCTGATAAAGGAACGGAGCTCGGAAAGCTTGTGAATGTTTTTATTTCTCAATAAACCAAGGCTTTACGATAGCACAATTTGATCCACAGGCAACACCTGATTTACAGCTCCTAACAAACGACGTTTACTACTCTACGCGAGATTATATATGACCTTATATATTTCACGGTTATAGCTTGGCAAACACTCCAGCACAACCCAACTCAACCCCCATCTCTTTACTGCATATGTTTACTCATAAATGCCAACGATTTTCAGGGTGGCAGTGGCTGTTTGGGCGTGCTACACTGTCAAAAGTGGCCACTAACAGATGAAGAGCGAACCTGACAGCGCAAACCTTGTCATCGGCCCAGCCCAAAGATTCGACTGATACGCAGCAATCCGAGGCTTGATGAAACGTAAGTTTTCACAGTATTTCAACACATATAGGCCACGCAATTCCGAATGACTGTAAAAATTCGTGTATTGACCTATTTATCTTGGTGTTGGTCAGTTTTCCTTAATGCCTTACCCACGAACGCTCAAAATGAAAATGCAAACAATTTGGTAGTTCTCGAGACGGTGAGCACACCCCATAACTCCGTATACGTTCAGGCGAGATTAGCCTAACCAACAGCGCGTACGGAACGGTGGTGATGTAATGATGTTATTCCAAGAGCAGCGTCGTATATGGATTTATCTACAACTTTACATACTAAATACATGCTTTGATCCCGACAAATCCCAAGAGTTTGCCTACATAGTCTGTCGAACGCCAAAAACAACGCTTTCATGATCATCGCCTATACGTAAGACATAATAAAAACACATCGCCTACCCTAAACTCACACAACACCCCAGCGACATACACTCATACACATGCATGTATGTATTGATCGTTGGAAATGATAGGCAAATATCACGGCAATAATATTCATTAGAACATTATTATCGTGCGTATAGTATAGGATTCTCAAATGTTAAAAAGGTTCTATCTAGAAAGTCACTTTGCAAAAGTTTCCGTTGTTTTCACCTACGCCCCCCCCCCTACATTTTCATCTCGCAGCTCTTTTTGCATATTCGTTTGAAGCCATAATTTGAATATTCCTCGCCTATTATATGCAAATATGCCTCTGCCTTACGCTATGCGTCTATACACGCGCTGCAAATATAAAAGTATTATCTAAGCACCTCTGCTCTTTTCATCAGTTAAATAGCAACAGAGCGTCGATCGCTCTTTGCGGCAGGTTATATTACCAATGAAACCTGTAACACAATATCAAACAGCTGACCGTAATCCTTCAAATCATCATGTATTTTTTTTGTTGAAAAATTATGACTTGAAACGCAACGTAGTCAATAAATGTAGCGAGAAAATAAGCCAACTCAATAAATATTATTCACACGTCGAGCGGTCAGTCAGAATTTTACTGTAGGAGTGATTACATAATGTGAGAATTGAATGATTCAAAGTTGAGTCGCCACAAAGCAATCATATACTTGATTTTGTTGAACGTATAATAAAACAGCTGGATGCTAGTGGTTATGTAATAAGATGAAATTCGTTGTATATTAACCAAGGCTTTATTTGGTCGAGTGGTTGGACTTCTGATCGAGATTACGGGTTCGATTCTCGACCTAGTCAAATCAAAGATTTTAAAATTGGTATCCGTTCCTTCTCTGTTTGGTGGTCGCCATTGCGGTGGTGCAGAGGATTGCGGTTGTGATATTGATCCCGGCTATCAAGTAGAAGTATTGAAACGTGTACCCTACCCATTGACCTTAGTAGTTGAATACGCTATAAATCTAAAGCAAACGACCACAACCATGGATTCTTTACTGAATATAAGCGCACGCAAAGTTGATATTATTGAGAAATTGAAAGAGAATACGTACTAGAAATCATGTTTTTGTGGGGATGACCGGCATGAAAACAAGCCAAATGATCTTATGACCGGTTACTGACCTCCAGACTAGATATAACAGGGTACAGTCATTCCTACACATCTCTGAGTAGCCAAAATGCAAACAAGCATCATTACGGTGACGTGTGGTAGCAGAATTACTTTATACCTTCCTAGTGAGAAAAATGCGAGCCTTCCAACGTAACTCTTTTGGGGGGTTGCCGAGACTTGCGTATGGAACGCCATACAATATATGGCCCTCACTTTGTTAGGGTGTAATATCTGGCCCTTGCATATGTTTGCCACAGATGGTCAATACTCTTTCGCACATATGTGGTCCAGGTATTGCCTGAATAAAGTGGTGTGTGGCCCGAGCTTGGCCACAAATAGACAGGCCAATGTTGCGTTTGTATACCCTTATTAGTAATACAGGGGCCACCGAGTGCTGTGTACATACGCCAAACTGAACGTAAATTTCTGATTGGGCTAGTTGGTTCGTCGATATTGTCTATTTGAGTTACATATCGCAACCACAATACAACACAAACAAACACAAACCATAGCGCAACCATCACAAACTTTCCCACCCGTAAACTTCCCAACGGAAATCCTTGTTGCGAGGGCTCGCTCGTGCTAATACGGCATAGGTGTTTCCAAACCTTTATTTTTGCAACCACTACACTACATAATGAAAGTCCGCATTAGAAAGTGATAGGGGAACTCAAATTTGAAAATTGGGGTTCCCATAATACGGTCGGCTTATTGCAAAAGGTTTTTATAAACAATATCTTGCCTAGCTTGAATATATCAACTTTTACTCGTGGATTTATCAATTACGCCTCAGTATTTATAATATGCGTTTAAATATGGCTATGCCGTCATAAAAAGAGATGTCAAAGTACGTGTATTATAGCGTGAGGAAAACACTGTAACCAATGATTTTTGTAATCACCAGCAGAAATGACGTTCCTCACCCATGGCCTGTTTGACACGGCTAAATTAGTTAGCATCAGGCGTAACATTTACACCTAAATCATGTTCATTGGGTAAAGAGAATTCGAGTCTCTTAGGCAAACATCACGGACAATAAGGAAGACAGCTTAGCACCTATAGTACTATAGTATAACTGCCCATCTTCACCCGATGAAGAGACAGAGCTCTGAAAGCGTGTGTGCCCAATTTTACAATAAATGAAGACGAGTCCAGTCAGAAAAATGCGAGCTTCCCTACATGGCCCGCGTGTGGGGTTGCCAAGGCTTGCGCATGTAACGCCTTTATACATACTTTATACATACTTTATATTGCCAGTCTTTGTTGAGCAAGAATCGTTAGGGAGGTTTAAAGTGGCATTACGTCAAATAAATTTATAATTCAAAGATAATTGTTCATATAAAGAAATGCATTCCAATTCATCGTAAAACTGGCATGAAAGTTTGGTCTCTACTGTATAGGGAATTCCATGTTATCGGAATACGTAAGAAAAATGTGATGCTGGCGGCGAAAAGTAACATTGAGGAATGAGGTCTGAAATCGGTGTCTTTGCCAGCGTCTTACAATCAAATATACGTCATATTTTCCTGACAGATCAAAAGTCATTTTAAATTCCATCAATTCATTGGGCAAGGAACTTTTTTGTTTACGGATATAAGCTACATCTCTGTTCCTTTCTATAGGATCTTTTAGAAGCCTGGCATATTGGGCTGGCTTTTTGATTTATGACGTTTTCAAGTACTTACAGATTAATACGGATTTACGGTTATGGTATGTATCTATGTGTCAGAACCAAGGCGATCTTAATTAAGATCTTAATTAAGATCGCCTTGGTCAGAACTGTTCGCAGAGAAAATGCAGGCCGTCTTCCTCTTTCTTCGGACTAGACGTCTTGGCAGCTACTGTTTGGTGGTCTCACCCATGTTTTTCAGACCTGTCACTCCATTTGGTGGGCTGTACATGGAATGGATGACATGGTACGCGGTCTGCTCCTTTGCACCACCTCTGCCGGCCGTCACGTCGCAACAAATTTCCTTGCATACAGCAAGCGACGTTCCCTCGCAAAATGACACACAGCACAGCGCTGTGTCTTCTGATAGTTACGGTAATTTGTAACGTTGAATCAACGACTTCTGCGAAATTCGCCGCTCGCTAATTACGCCTACGTTAGTATCTATTTCGCCGCATCTGAATGAGTCATTCAACTTTGCAGATGATATGCTCCGTTGCGAGTTGAAAAGATAATGTATAGTTGAAGTTGTGGAATGCATATGAAAAGGCATAATTTGCGCGTTGAACTCGATCACCTGCTGTTACTTGTTATGATTCAAAATTTATGAGCGCTTCTGATTGGCTAACGTGAAGGTTACAATAGGACAATCTATGTTGACTTTTGTTGCCATCTGGCTGCCGTTTGGAGCTAATGCGATTAATGATTTCTAGATGAGAAGGTAGGCGTTAGCGAGGTGTGTATTTAAGGGGAGATAAACAATCGTAAGCGATATTCGTATTTTGCAACATTTGCTAAAGCCAGCAATATTACAAGTTGTCTGTAGCATTTCTAATGAAACACTTGATTTAAAAGCATTGGTAACCTTATGGAGAATGGTCTAACAAGAACGAAGGCATTGTCTGCTTTCATTGATCGGTAGATTGTCACTGTCAATACAAATCGCGTCTTCCATTATGTTCGACCTATATGTCACCGGTGTCACCTATCCAAATGAAACGTCCCTCGATTAGGACTCCACTTTCGCCTTCCTAGTTTAGAATTTCAGAGGTTATTCTGATGCGCCATCTGGAATTCGCATTGCCAATAAACAGTAGGTCAGATGTATTTTTCAACATAAACCATGCATGGTAAACGATCGGACAAAAATAAAAAAAATAGCACAGAAATAGAACAGTCCTGCCGCACAGTCCATTTCTTTCATTTGTAATTTTTTGTTATTTCTTTGGACGAGACATCAGGGCAGCGACAAAGCAGCCATTGGTTCCCAGTCAGAATAATGCGAGCGTCCTTACGTGGCCCGCGTGTGGGGTTGCCATGACTTGCGTAAGGAACGGTACACGTTATAAGGCCCACCCTTGCCCTTGTTAGGGTATTACTTGGCCAAAGTATGTATTTGCGAGACATGATCCATACCCGTCTACACTCATATGTGGCAGACATGGCATGAGCAAGGCCCCAAAAGGCCCAAACACGGCCTCGTGTACGCCGCCCAGTGTTGCCTTTGCATACTCCTAGCCACACGCAGGCCACGAAAGGCCATGCGAAATTGTAGCTTCGTGCCGTACGTGGGTCGAACATAGATTTCTGATTGTGTTGGTGGCCTCAACCAGGTTTTCAGACCAGTCACTGCATGGGTGGCTTAGACATTGTAGAGCAGAAAAGGATTGCATGGTCTGCAGTTTGTTCCTATATACCATACTTTCACGCCTCACTGGGTGCAAGTCTCACTTGATTCCCTTGTAAATCATCATCTCCATCGGCTGTACGAGTCACAAAAATGATATCTACAGAACATAGAGTCCGTGGGAATGTGCCGGGCCGGTTTCCGATTACTGATATCTAAATCTTTGAGATTTTGGTTCACTGGTGAAACCAGTCAGTTCAATTTCAGATCAACCTTTAGATAGCGTGTGCAGAACAACAAGTTGTATTTGTAAATTGTAAAAATTGTAAATTGTCGCCAATTGATTGCTGTTTTGGAAAATATTCAGGAAATATTTGGTACGATTAAAAAATATGCAACGTGCCAAATGCAAGTATTGCTTACGTAACTAACAGTTGCATAAAACGCCAGAATATCCAACCCAACGGTGCATTCAATGCAGGAGTTATTTCTTGGTGTGAATCACAAGTATCATAATCCTATGATCCAAGACAATCATCATAGAAAACATGATCATTCGAGTGAGCAAGACTTTCTATTAGGCAGCAGTCATAGTTTTCAATACCTTGAGGCCTTCAATTTCTTGTTTCATTCTATCAGCTCGTGAACCGCTTACGTTAACGAAATACCGCTGCGATTTGAAGCCAATTGTATCGATACTGCTGCAATCCGTTGCATAATGCAAGCCAATGCATCGAGATAATGCAAAGTGGACTTTCCGCGCTACAATTATGACATAGAAACAACTTGCAATTTATGCATGCTCAACTCGGTGTCTCTGTCTGAGTCTGAGTCACGTAACATGATAAATTGCATAGAAAAAAAGCTGACTTTGATATTGTTTCTTTGTCTCACCATTCAGCGACATGTTTTCATGAATCAGTAGTGAGTCTGATTGCCCTCAAAGAAAGACCCTTCAAAAAGGCAAACTTTGTAATCTGTAAGAACTCGTGTCTGATTGAGTACCTGCAGTTCTTTCTCCATTGCTGGTCATTCCTTGTTTAATCTGACGTAAAGCAACTCAACAAAAAGGCTGCATTTCATCGTTCCAACCTCCTCTGAGATGTTCTAGGGAAAGTTTGTTTTATGAATTCAATATCTGTGGTTAATCATGGGAATATGTTGTCAAAGCTTGGCCTACGTATGGCACGGGGCTACGGAGGCACATGGCTTAGAGTGGCACTGGCACGTGTGTCCTTAAGGGGATTTTAATGCAATATCGGCTTGTGTTCACGTTGCCGGGTTTTGACCATCTACAGCCATAATCCGGCCTATGGGGCTCACATGAAGGAGAAAGGACATCCACGTGTGCCAAATACATACATGGACCAGGAAATGTTCAACCAAAGGCCATGTGTGGGCTATCTAACCAGTGTGACATTCCACAAGCAAGCCTTATTGGTATCCACAGAAGTGAGCTAAGTAGGGACGCGTGCACTTCTCTGAATGAGCACTTGCTGCTTCGCTCTTTGCCAAGTTGCATTTCAACAGAGGGTAGTTCTACGGATGTTGTACCATTGGAAAAAGCACAAGGAAAATCCTGTAGCTTTCTGATTGATTCAATGGTTTATAGATCGTGACGATGCATTTTTAATGACAAATTTATTTTGAAATCGATTGCTCATAAGTTTATATCTATCTATAGTCTCTCAAAGTCTATAGAACGATCTGTTCATAGCGCATGGTGCGAATACGCGATCAATGCCTTGCTATACACTATAGGACTAGTCAATATCACGCCATTTTTTCACACCTCTTTGTCAGCTGAGCGTCTACAATGTTTGCCCTCTGACTCTCGACCGGGCAAAGTGCGGGACTGTTGGTATTTAGTGCAACCTAATGTAAGGGTGCGTTTGCGGTACGGTTGTTGTTGCAGTGAACTTGAAGTAGCCGGTGACTGCTGCGCGCATCATCTTGTTTTTTGTTGGATTTATGGCGTTTTTCAACTACTAAGGTCATGTATGCCAGGTCAATATGCTTACGTCTTTGATTTGACTCGGTCGGAAAGCGAACCCAAAACCTCGCGTTCAGAAGGCGGGCAGTCTAAAATCCAATCAGCTAACCATGTATAAATGTGTGAAAGCTTATATGAACGCAAACGTGTCCGTCAGTCACGTCCGACTTTTGAATAGGCGGGATTGGCCTATGGTCGGTTAATCCTAAAGTCAAAGCCTGCCAATCAACGTCTGGCCGATAGGAGCTCGCATACATGTACCTTCATCGCCTGTTACGGTGGCTGCAATAGGCGACTCATCGTATGCCCTATTTTTAGCTTGTATATAACAGTTTTATCACTATAGTATCGTATGATATGTCTGGAGATTGCTGAGTTTCCATATGTCAAGGACGAAAAGATTTGCAAAATTTTTGTAAAATAGAAGTGAACTTTACCTTGCAATATCATGGATGAACCAAAGTCATAATATGGTCTGTTTGTCATTCGATGGCGCCAGTTCATGAGCAAACACCATCATCGGACTTGGTGTTGAAGTACAATCTGTGATTCAAGATTTTGATACCAGCCTCCCGAATTCCATTGGCTTGTTGTGTATTTGTGATTGCGTTTGGAGTATGATTGGAGGTGCCTTCCAAGATAGTAAGGCGGTCGATAACTTCCTGTATGCTATGCTGTTTCAAAGCGTATATAGGACAGTGACAGTGACCCGGGCTATAAACTGGAAATGTCAATAACGAGTGGTCAAATATTGACATGGCATAAATCACCTAAACAGTTGAAGATGCCATAAATTCAATATACAACAACAACAACTAATTGAGCTGTGAGGGCGTTGTTCAATTATGGTGTTCATCCTTTAGATTCGGAATTGCAACCTTTCGATATTGCCGAATCGTTTCCGGCTTGGATGGAATCGCATTATACATTGCTCGTGGCGGCAGTGTTCTGAAAATATCCTACCTTGCCAGGGGATTTCTATGCGCCATGGAAATTCTATACAGCTGCCACGCTACTGTTCTTTCCTATTGAAAAGATGCATACAGAAGCTATCTTCTATTCCAAGTCTTTGAGCACTGGTGTATGGAAGAATGGAGCAGCTTTTTTTGGTGTGTTACGGAACAGTTGCGCTTTACTAAATCAAGCAACGCGATACCTCTTTGAAAATCTCATCTCAATCGCCAACACCTACTGTATTGTGTCTCAGTCGGAGAAGTGGTCGCGTCCTTACGAGGCTCGCATGTGCAATTGCTAAAGCTTATGCGTGGAACGCCTACACCTGATATATGACCCCCACATAACGTTGTTAACGCATTGCCTGGTCAATGTATGGAATTATGGAATTACACACCACGCATTCCCTATTCCCTTTTCGCACCAATGTCGCCCAGGTATGGTCGGACTAGTGAATAAGGCCGTAAATATCTCAGAAGTCGTCATCCGTGTACACGAGCGAACGTTGCCTTTACGTACACCCTTATAGCAGCGCATGGGACACCCAAGGCCACGCGTAATTATAGCGTCGTGCCATACATAGGCCAAGCGTATAATGTCTGATTAAGATTACTGTCGTTATGGTAATTAAGTAATTCCCAATAATTGGATATTCCCATCTTGTGCTACTGAACTAGCTTCTTGACATTACGGAGACGTTTCCCGTGAGTGCATTTAGATTCACACGCTGCGACGCAGCAGTCATGCATATGTAGCAGATGGATTTCCCGTGGATATAAGTCTGTGATTTACCAGGCGGGAGCTTCCCAGCATACCAGTACGATTTTCAGCCATATTGTTCTTGGTCATGTTTTGGTTTGGACTGCATGGCGTTTTCAACTATACTCGGGTCATGTACGTTGTATGCGATTTCGATATTTCTGGCTTATAGCAGGGATCACTATCATGGCGATAACCCTTCGAATAATAGGAAATTTACTGCTAAGCAGATAAGGTTCGGATAGCGATTCACAAGTCTTTCATTTGAGTCGTTCGTGACCTTAATCAAAAGACATATTGGTACCCTAGAGATGTGTTCATTGCAGAACAAAGACGGAAGTCTTCACTCCTTGCTGGTATTTGTATTCAGACACAATAGGGACTCGGCGTCATTCCCAATTGTCCTTGTATACACAATTCAGAGAAGACTAAACAATATTGAAGGGCTACCTGGGGAATCCCGATATTTAACGCATTGAAGCTTTTTGAAACATCTGCCCCCGCAAATATTTACTCTACGGTACGTTATTTTCAACATTCAGCGCAACAATAAAAAGTCTAGGCCTGCGCTGAATACACATACAACGTCGGTGATATCTTTGTCTCTCGGTCCGTGTTATTGTCCCAGCACAAACAGCAAGCGGAGCTGAAGAATATACGATTCGGGACAAAAAGTTGATTTTGGTTCCTAAATCTGTAATAGATTTGTTTGTTGATCTTCTGAATTGAGAAATAATTGCCAGAACTAATGTATTTTGGAATTGATGGAATCAATAGCCCTAGGAGTAAATATCGGCAAGAGTTTTGGACCTTGTGGTAGGTATTTGATTATGTCAGCTGGAAGTATCACTGATGGGTCTTTCCCCTTCGTATGACTTTCTTCGGCCTAGACAGCAGGATAGCTACACAACAGCCACAGCTTGGTGGCCTCATCCATAGCAGGTTCTTCTGAGAAGTCACTCTATTGGCTGGTTTATGTATTGTACCGGAATGGATGAAATACTGTATATGGACTGCGATTTGCAGAACCATACACCATACTCGCCTGCCGCACCTGGCGCGAAACTCCACTTGTGAGGAGACGACCTGAAGCACCCAACGACCTTTATTCCGAGCGACTAAGACGCGGCAGAATGGGTAACATGGACTTTCAAAGCCATGGCTGGATTGCCTATATCGCATCATACCGAACATATGAAATAGAATCGAATCCGTAGTCTCCCGGCCATCGATCTCTTGGAGTAAGGACTGTATGAAGCAGGGTGCAACACGGCTCACCATTACTTTCTCGCCCAATCTACAAGGATACACTCTGTGTACCGCAGGGTCTACGGACAACCACGATAAAATGCGTGCAGTCCACGCACCTATGACATACCGCGTGCCACAGACCTACACATATAATCCTATTGCGCGCTGGTACACACACGATCAATTGCATTATTATAACATGCATCAACAATCTCACATCTCACGCCCGGGTAGGCTACAGAAGGAGCTGCGGTGAAAAGAAATACACCCGGTGTGAAAAAGTGCAGAATCATATCTGTTTCGTAGCCATATGATAATGAATATGACGAAGGAAGATAGAAATGACTTTTGGATGCCATCACGAAAGCCATTAATAAATCAATTTAATCCATGACTTCATAGCGTAGAAACAACTTATATATTTATAGGATGTTTTTCTATGCTTGGGCTATGAGAAACCAGTTTCGTTTACTCAAGTGGCCTGCAAATCAGTTTTCTGTTTGCTTTGATCATATACGCGGCAATACACGTCTTGTGCTACGACTAGACTAGGCTGGTAGCGCCATAACGCTAGAGGTCGGTAATAAGATACAAAATCAATTCGTAGCCTTGTAGTTGCGCTATCCCCACCCCTCCGCCCCGTCCATGTTTGAGATGCGGGAGAGGTAATTCACGTGCATCTTAAAGAATGGCGTAGCCAATCGCTGACGATCAATACATATCGTAAAGAAGATTACCACAGATTTAACGTCCAGGCATGGCCTACTCTAACTAGGCATGTACTTTCTAACTAAAGTATAGGCCATGGTCGAGGCCTGGTTTATTGAGAATTAAAACATTCACAAGTTTTCGGAGCTCCGCAGGTGATTTATTGCGTTCTGCTTTGTTCCAGAAAAAACCGCGAATGATTTAACGCCGACATCGTAAAACATTCGGAGGGGAGCAAGTGAACATTATTTAGCTCCAAAAGCGTTCTTTGGTTACTGGTGAGTACTTCTATAGGCTAGCATCAAACCGGAACATTGTTAAGGATGTTAAGGTGCTGTAAGACGAATATCCTACCTCCGCGCACGCTTTTTTGTGCACACCAACATGGGACACTCCTTATACCGAGTAAAACCGTAGACTTCCAAAGTCGTATCCGTTCGACATTTGCTTCGCAATAAGTATGATGGGGAGTGCGCACGGTTTGTTTTGTTTACCTGATGTGGCTATAAACCCCACGCGCCGATATCTATATAAGTATTCACCGGACGTACATATCCTGAGTCGTTGTAAACACCATAAAATTCAATAAATACAAAAATCTCCTACTATTTCAAAAATTAGCATAGCCATACATTGCAACCATGTCGGTTAGCTCACAGCTCGCGTTGACTTCGATCGTTGCTTTATTGATGTGGTGGTTTAAGAGACGCGACGTAATGGACAGACAACAATCGTCCATCATTTTTACGGCGTACCAACAAAAGATTTTTATCATCCGTAAGATGTGTATAAATATTCGCAGCTATTTGTGTAACCCCTGTATAAGACGACCTTGCTATTACCGTATTCTTGTTGAGTCGTTGTTCTGATATTTTCCACAGATTCATCGCTTAGTTTGGCGAATCTGAGGCATCACGATCGACCTTTTCTCTTGAATTACACACATGTGAATAATTGTGATCAGGTCGTCGCCTTTTTAAGCGAAAGTGTGGAAATAGTGAGTTTGATGGCAAAACAAAGAATCGATGCGATCATGACATAGTCTGACGTGTAGTTAAAAGGCTATTGGCATATGATACATCAAGTGACTGGCGCTGGGATTTAAGTGGCGTGACATACATATATAGAACTGAGATCTGTCTAAAGCCTTGCATATCTAACAAATGTCTAAAAACGCACTGATGCATATAAATGACGATTGATCTCAACAGCTTAAGGCGTATTACAAAATCTATATCCGCGCAGCCGTTTGACTGTAACTTAGCCACCTTTGCTCTTTCCGCTACTCAAATTCACGTGTTCCTACTTTGTGAGCTCTGCCAGATTTCATCTTCAAATCGAACCTCGTGGCGTAATACACAGGTAATCACTGTCCAAATCTTGTCTCTTGATCAACGTCTACCTCTTTTTAATTTGGAATTTATGGCGTTTTTTCACCTACTAAGGCCATGTACGCCAGATCGATGCTCACGGTATACTTGTCAATACTTCCGGTTTATAGCCCGGATGACTATATTACAATCACGGCTCGCCGCACTTCCGCGATACCGACTGCCAGCAGGAAAGGAACGGATACCAATTTTAAAGTCTTCGATTTAACTCGGTTGGGAATCGAACCCAGAACCTGCCGATCGTGCGGCCGCGGTGTGGCCCGATCCAACGTCTACCTACATCCGACCTCAGCAGGCCTGCATCAAGCTCTCGTTAACGGGGTGTGTATTATCCAAAATATTACAGCGGAGCTCCGCAAGCTTGTGAATGTCATAATTCTCAATAAACGAATCACGTGATGTGATATTTTGCTCGAGCGTCCAGCCGTCGTTTATTGAGAATTATAACATTCACAAGGTTGCGGAGCTCTGCTCCTTCATCGGGTAATATTTTAGATAATACACACACTACTGTTATCGTATAGATAGAATATTCTCAATAAACGAGGCTGGACGTTAAATCTGTGGTCAATCTTCTTTATACTATCTATTGATCGTCCGCCATCGGCTCCACTATATTCACACTCATTACGGGACTCATTAGGCGCCTCGTCTACCATTCTAATTTCGTAGTGCTAACATGTCTATACAGATGTAATGAATAGCCTGGTTGATAGTTGTAATGCTTGTAATTTATGTGGCAACTTTGCAACTACTGTATCAATTAAAAGTATAAAAAAGGCTAGATCATCAGAAATCTACGTAAGGTACACGTATGTTGCGTGGGTACAATTTCACATGGCCGTTGGTGGTTATGGGCATGCAAACGCAACACTGGCCCGTGTACACGTGACCGTGTTCGGGCCATTTACGGCTCAACGTGAGTGCAAAGATGTACATGGGTCATGTATTTCCCTATCAAGGCCAAGAGTGGGCCTCATAACGCGTGGTGTTCCATACGCAAGCCTTGGCAACCCCACACTCGGGTCACCTAGGGACGCTCGCATTTTACTGACTGGGTGAAAGCTAAGGGACAATCCGATTCAGAAAAATGCGAGCGTCCTGACGTGGCTCGCGCCTGGGATTGCCAAGGATTGCGTATGGAACTCCACTCGTTACATGGCCCACGCATGACCTGTTAGGGCAATATACCAGCCATAGATGACCCATGCCTTTTCGCACTCATGTGGGTCAGGTGATGCCTGAATAAAGTTGCAAATTGTTCAAACACGGCCCAATACTGCGTTTGCATACACTCAGCGAGCATTTCATGGATTTCAGCATTGTACTGGTATTAGTCCCAAATCAATATTTTTGTACTTGTACCCCGCTTTATGGTACATCAATTAATTTTTCCGAAACGTCCTCACGATTACTCTGTGCCTTCTCCGATTGCGTTTTGGCTACATATTTAAGCTTCTTTTGTCTTTGCGTCCACCACTTGATCATTGCGACCATGAATAGAACAACCGTTACGATTACCGCAATCACAAGACAGGTCCTTAACAAAGCGTTGATCCTAGAGACAGTTGAAGCAGTGGTTTCTACAGGGACCAGATAGCTAGCGTCTTGTTTTCGTAACTTTTCCGGGTTATATGGAGCAATGTATGTGTCGGTCGCACGCTCAGATGTGTTGATATTGATAAATAGGATTTGAAAGTGTTGGTTGGTTGTAGTAAGGTTGTTACCAGAGATGTCAATCGTGGGTGAAGCTGTACTGTTTTGTGGAATATCTTCTGAGATTGATGTGATTCGGTTGTACCGCAGCGACAAAATCCTGTTAAAAGAATTAGTGAAGTAGAAATTTTGTGGAAAGCTTCAGCTTCTGAAATACACAGATTGAGAGTTGTAGTTACGATGGTCATCTGGGGACCAGAAGTTGTTGTTGTTTAGAAGTTATGGCGCTTTAAACTACAAAATCATGTACGCCAAGTCAATTATTACTGTACAGGTGTCAATATTTCCTGTTTATAGACCGTACCACGATCACAACCACAAACTTCCGCACTCCCTCGATACTGACTGCCAAGAAGAGAGGTAACGGTACCAATTGTAGTCTCTTTGGTTTGACCCGCCCCTAAACTCATAACATCCCGAGGTCTGAGCATCTTTCAATCGAGAATTTAACCTGTAAATGACCAAAACCTGACGTCGTGCGCCCCAGGGTGCGTAATTTCATCATTTTTGTTAATAATGATGATGATATGTGTGACTTCATACAGATGACGTCATAGCGTCCCCACCTCTACCCCTCAGAAATCAACAGTTGGTTGAGAGCTTGCTGCCTGCCTCCCGAACCATCAAACTTACTGTAATGCAGTGAAGCTCTTGACATCTGACCATTCCAGTTTTTCAATAAAATTATGGCTGAGATCAACAGTGCGCAGGCTGGATGAAAAATCCTAAAATATTAATTAGTAATTAGATAACAAATGTAACTATTCAGAATCGTTAATATTACCTGATCAAAAGATGGCAAGTATGATAATTTATTGTACGTTAATGAAAGAACTTTTAATTTTGGAAGTTTCGAAAACGTTGAGGCGTGGATTTCTTCGATGTTATTTCCGTCTAAGTGGAGGGACTCCAGTTCTTTTAGACCGGTGAAGGCTCCGTCTTCGATAGTAGTAATATCATTACCTAAAACGAAAGGGTGAAAAATTACCTAAACTTGTCTTTCTATAAACTGTCATTTTTTGATACATAGATTGGCTTAATTAATTATTTACTGATAAATACATGCCATGCACAGAATCATTATGCGAGTGCACACGATAGGAATCTATAGAATGTTACTTCTTGCGACACAGATACACAGAACACCATCACGCATGCGTGGCAATGACAAAAATAGCATAACATTACCGAAAAGCAGCAGTTAGGGTTGAATGAAATGAAATACCAATGGCATAGTCCCAAAAAGCGGAAGTTATAGAGTCTTGTGAAGTCAAATAACAATGGCGTTAAAAGCAGAAGTTAGGGTTGAATGCCCAAATACGTAATAAGACGTATTTAGGACTGGGGAATGACACGAGACGATTGTGAACTAAGTTTAATAATAATACGATACAGGACGCGTGGTATTCGTATGTTGCCAACGCCAACACAGTCAGAAAATTGCGAGCGTCCCTACGTGGCCCGCGTGTTGGGTTGCCAAGGCTTGCGCATGGAACGCCACGCGTTATGAGGCCTTGTGGGGAAAATCTACATCTTTGGTACAGATGGCCCATGCCGTATTGCACTCACGTGAGCCAGTTATTGCCTGAGTAGGGCCGTAAATGGCCCGAACACGGCTACGTGTACACGGGTCAGTGTTGCCTTTGCATGCAACCACATACATGCCACTAATGGTCATGCGAAATAGCAGCCACGCGCCGTACGTAGATTTCTGATTGGGAAGGTCTTACTGTACGTGCTTTATTACCCGTGAGATTAAGGACTTTCAATTTTTCTAAATGAGTAAAAGTGCCACTTCTGAGTGCTCTGATCATGTTATTCTGCAACGATAGTTCCTTTAGAGTGCTTAGTCCTTCAAACGCTGTACCATCAATATCTTCAATCAAGTTGCTGTGCATGTGAAGATACTCAAGGTGTAGTAGCCCTGCAACACAGATACATGAATTGAAATAATTCTCAAAGAAACAGACCACATTTATTTTATCCTTCATAGTATTAGATCTGCCGAATATAAGCTGTAGGCCCTACAGCGCTTTTAAGCCAGCGCCACGCTCCCCACTAACCCCATATTGCTGGCGCCTATAGCATGCCAGCTGCGGACCAATTTCAACGTCTTTTGTGTGACAGAACCGAAACTTTAACCCAGTCTTCCTGATTTGACAGTTAGGTAGGATTCAATCCATTGATTCATACATGATACATGATAAAATTGTAGTCATAGGATATCTTAGTATGAGACAAGGATAACGTCAGTGTGGACTTCTTACCGTTAACAATGGTGATTCAATATATCACCTACTTTCTTTCAGCTGTGCAGTTTTTTATTATCTGGAATTTATTGCGATTTTCACCTACTAAGGTCATGTACGCCAGGTCGATTCTCACGGCATACGTGTCAATATCTCCGGCTTATAGCCTGGATCACTTTTACAATCACGGCTCTCCGCACTTGCCCGATACCGACTGCCAAACAGGAAGAAACGGATACCAATTTTTAAAGTCTGGTTTGACTCGGTCGGGAATCGAACCTGGAACCTCCAGATCAGAAGGCGGACAGTCTAACCCACTCAGCCAACTGAACGGTTTATGTGCAGTTAGTGGGTGGCCACAAAATTTGGCGCGTTTTTTTACGTCTTTCCTATTGTCAATATTTGTCTACGTTTCTGAGCGGCGGTTGACGCAATATTTAATCGAGGATATCAATTTTCTGTGTAGATTTCGTTACAGTCTGGTACCGCAGTTTCGGGAACGGGATATGAAAACAGGAAACAATAATGCAGTATTGACAATACCTTCAAAAGCCCCCTGCTCGATATTTTTAATGTAATTGGCGCTGAAATCGATGAGCGTAAGATTAACGTTGTGGCGAAACACTCCTTTACTTAAACCTCGGATCTTGTTACGCCCAAATACCAAAGACCTGATATGTACGTATTTTTTCATTTGAGCTGAAACACAAAACGTAAATTAAGAACCATTCTCGCCTGATGTAGATCTAGTTGTGTGGTGTCTCCCATCATGACTGTGTCTATCTCTGCATATCGCGCCAAATGGACGCACTAATTTCCCGTTGAAATGGCCACATTTTTGACTTCTAAATTTTTCTAGCAACTTAACCAATAAATCGCTTCGGTTTGTAGCACTTTACATAAAGTTTCGGGACCGTTACATGTCAATGTATGAAGTTAACCTACGTGTAACTTCTATCTCGACAAACGAAGTCACACCATCACATCAGAATGTGTGTATGTATACCGTGTAGCCTGCGATATCATGTTAAAGAAGATTCACCATAGATTCAACCTCCAGGCTTGGTTTTAGTGAGAATTGTAGCATTCACAAGCTTTCGGAGCTTCGATCCCAATAAACCAAGACTGGAGGATCTATTGATCGATTGTCCGCCATCGGCTCGGCTCCTCTACTATCTTTTTCGATGTGATATCACGTACCTATATCGAGAGTATATCGAATACCGCCACTCTGCGTAAGCATACGAATCAGTCTTATTACGTTATGTCTGGGTTTTAAGTGTCCTCCTGATGACTCTGAAGTTAAAGCACGCTGACTAAGTGTACTTTACAAATGAAGAACCAAATTCGAGTGGGTCTTGAGAAAGTTCTACCGTATACTCAAAAAATTTTACCTTCAGTAAGACTACTGATACAGCTGTCATTCACGAACAAAGCAACTGAATTAACACACGACGTCTTCTTATAAATGTTATCAGGGTCTGGCACTTGAGTATAGTTAGAATAATCGCACCAAAGAACTAAGTTATGTCCTTGCATACAATCGGGGTAGATCCCTTTTCTGATATCACTCCTGAAAACAGATGGTGATCATTGATAAAGTCAGAAAATTTCACGTGAAGGGATTTCCATTTTGATCTAGCTAAGAGATCATGCACATTGGTGTTTCGATGGCGTTGCAGGAAGATTTTGTTTGTTTAAAGCTTCATCGGCTCCACTATTTTAAAGCTTCAGTAATTTGATCTTTCCCTTTCTTCTGCGGTGGTGGTGGGAAAAGCATTTTGTGTGCGAACTCGCCGCATGCTCTTCGTGCAATGGTGATATCCCAAAGTCACACTTCCGTGACATTACAGCGCAATCATATATTTGTCAGAACGCCGCAACCACCCAAATTAGAGATAAGGGGTGGGGGCATTTCGCCAGCCGTGAGTGAACTATAGGGCCGGGCAAAATCGAATAGTGGCAGATATCGAATAGAATACCGAATAGACACGACTGGCCTAGATATTAACCCAGTTCAAATAAATATTATAGCAGCCCAGAGCAATGAATGAAATAAACCCGCAGGTTGCAACGAAATGTAACATTTTGGCAGCAGAAATCTACGTACGGCCCACGTATGGCGCGAGGCTGCAATTTCGCATAGCCTTTGGTGTCCCGTGTGGTTAAAGGTATGCAAACGCAACACTTGCTCATGTTCACGTGACCGTGTTTGGGCCGTTTACGACCCTACTCAGGCCTTAACTGACCCATGTGAGCGTGATACGGCATGGACCATCTGTGAAAAAGATATACATGAGCCAAGTATTTCCCTAACAAGGCCATGTGTGGGCCTCATAACGCGTGGCGTTCCATGTGCAAGCCTTGGCAACCCCACACGCAGGCCACGTAGAGACGCTCGCATTTTTCTGACTGGGAGGGTACGGGAAGGCCTTCACCTCTAAGCCGGTTGGTTTGTTATAGTATTCGATATTCGTAAAAGATCAAATGACTATCCGCTTCAGTTCGAATTATTCGAATTCGAGTCCCCAGCGTTAGAGTCAACACTCCCTGGGCTTGGGTTTCTTGGGATTTTTCAACACATGATCGCTTTGATTTAGCGCTCACATATTGATATTTGACATAGGTTGACAACGAGGGGGAGACGGCGCGAGTGTGGTAATATAAATATTGTCAATCTGCCGTCCTTTTAAGATTCAATTAATCAACCTTTGCGTTTCAAGATTTTTGTAAGATATTTAAGAATATTTGACATATGAGTGCAAAGCTTCATGGAGTACACTGTATTCTGTATTGTATCTTGGCTTCAAAATATTTACCTATGATAGCTCACCTGCTATGTTATACGTACATATTATACTGACGGTATTTACTCTATCAATATTTTCCTCCCACACGGTACGAATGTCTGTTGCAACTAAGGTTTCTGTTTGCAGATGTCTAATTTGCACGATGCTAGCCTTCTCCATTGAAGTATAGTAAATATGAGAGTTTGGAAGACTGGGCTAATTATTTTTAGAAAGAGTCATATATTTATGAACGTGATCGATTTGCAGTAGGTCGCGAAGGGGAGATTGCAGTTTTGAAGTTATGGCGTTTTCAACTACTAAAGTCATGTACCCCATGTGAATCCTTACGGGACAGGTGTTAATACTTCCGGTTTATATACCGGATCACTATAACAACCACAACCCTCGGTAATCCCCCGATACTGACTGCTAACCAGACAGGAACGGATCCCAATTTTTAAGCCTTTGGTTTGACTCGGTCGGGAATCGAACCCGGAACCTCCCGATCACAAGGTAGACAGTCAACCCACTCGGGGGATAGGTGGTGAACAAATTACTTTGTACAGGTAGTATATTAAATTGATACTCACGATGTACATTTCGTTTTCTCGATCATATCGACATCGGCTGCAGCTTCAATATAAACAATAATAAACAATGTAGACAGAACCAGTCCGATCTTCATCATGTCTGCTGCTAACCGTTACAAGGTATACACATAATATAATGATAGTGACAAGGAGTTGTAAAATAACCCAAGTACACCTGGATATGAAACAAAGCTAAGCGCATGAGATATATTTATCGTCTCACCGTAACTCTTCCATGATACTTGTTTGTGACAAAGAAGAATGATTGCCTGTGAATGAATGTGAATAACCGTAACGTCAATACTATATTTATAGCCTAGCTTGTGCAAAACAACAAAACGGCCTTCAGTCTTTGTACCAGTCAGCTTATTCATCATATAGCGTTGTGTTACTTGTGCAATGTATAGCATAGTGCACTTTTACAATTCTGCTCGTGATGAAACTCTTTGTTATAACAGACTTGTTCATTATGATATCCCTACTCAATATAGGCCTGTTGCAAATTAGAAATCGACTGACTAGCATGGCATATTGCAACCACCGTAAAGGGCGATAAATAAAGCAGGCTATCCAGGTCTGATCGGGAAGTTTCCGGTTCGATTCCCGACCCGGAGCAAAAAACAACATAAAGTAGGATATGCCAGTACATAGAGAGTAGAAGTTGATAGGCATAAAAAATAGATAGATTTACAGCCACTGCCTGCCCCAATCCCTGGTAATGAGGCGGGTTGTTGCAGCAAGGGCGTAAAACCTAAGCAATACCGTATAGGGCCTACAGTTTATTTCACTGTGGCCACCGAATAGGTCGGAATCGGTAAGAAGAACTGTTCCGTATTGTATCTCATATATACTGTTTGAGAATATCTGTATATGATAGAGATTCCTGTCGTGCTCATATCATATTTCATATTCATAATTACAATGCCAATCTCTCTTAGTTATGACGGCAAATTGAAAGCAGACGCAACACGCATGAGAAGGCTCTATCATTTGTATGTTGCAATGCTAAAGTATTGTATCGTGTCAACGCACTGGCGCAACGTGCACTGTACACCGGCAACCGTGTTTCGATTCTATGTAGGATAGGTCGACATAAAGGCCTATCTTAAGCTCTACCGCTACCGCAAGAATACAACAGTACTACTACTAGAAACAGCAACTACGACTGTACTGAGATGCCTGGTTTGATACACTCATTGGCATATGCATTCCTTTCCTCTGTATAACATATAACCATACATTGATTAGGCTCATCAAGTTTTCAATATCTGCTACTCCAGCATCGCTCTTTAATGTTTTAGGTCTGCTTAGCGAATCGCCTCGTTGGCTCGTTGCTCGTTGGCTCATGCTTGACTAAGCACCGTCGTGATGACGATATTTATTACCTGGGGTTTCCCCTAGGATTCGGCGCGATAATACTTTCTTTCGTCCACCATCTGCGCCAAAGCGCAACACTAGTGACGAAGGAGTGAGACCGAAGACTTTTAGTCACTCTGAGTGAGACATGGCATTTTCAGCGATTAGCAATATTAGGCTACTGTTGTCTGAAAATGATTCCTCATTCACCCTCGCCAAACATGGCATTCCAATTCCATATTTTTGCTCCCGTAGATTTAGAAAGGAGAAGAAACTCCTGATGCTTTTCAACGCAACGCCGCAAACACCTGTTCCTCTTTTTGTTCCTCATGTGTTGGTGCGCTGAAGACGCAGAAACGTGATATCATCCATTCCATCTGCGTGATGGCTCGTCATAAGGCATGTCATGCGAGGATTAGAAAATGCACGATGTGCAATAA
The DNA here is from genome assembly GCA_030412335.1 of Botrylloides violaceus. Classification (NCBI taxonomy): domain Eukaryota; kingdom Metazoa; phylum Chordata; class Ascidiacea; order Stolidobranchia; family Styelidae; genus Botrylloides; species Botrylloides violaceus. The sequence continues at coordinate 346,827 of JASFYC010000541.1, read as the reverse complement.
ATGTGTTGAAATATCCATGTGCTTGTTCGCTCAGAACCTTATGAATACGCTGCAATACCTATTTCAAGTTGGTTGTGATTTCAATCGCTTCTTCGTGAAATGGAACGAGCTCGTTGAGCGTTGGCGTGTATCACGCATTAGCGTCACCTCGCGGTGTGATTTCCCAACGCACAATGTTACGAAATCTCTGATAGTTGTCGTTGTTATGATTTTATGGCGTTTTCAACTATTAAGATCATATACGCAAGGTCAATGCTTAGTACGCGTCCCGGTTTATAGCCCAGATCACTATCACAACCACAACACTCTCGCACTCGACCGATACTGACTGCCTAACAGAGACGAAACTGGTATCAAAGTCTTATTTGACTCGGTAGGGAATCGAACCTGGAAACTCTCGATCAGAAAGCGGAAAGTCAAAACCACTCGGCCTACTGAACGGTCTGTGATAGTGATTAAGTTGCTATCATGGTCACGTGTATATTACTAAGGCGCAATTTGTATTGTATTGTATATGTATTCATCAGCCCAAGAGTGGCAGACAGAGAAGATCAAAAAGGCCAGTAGGAAGGGGATAGACCGAGTGCGGCCACCCCCTTATTAAAATTCGACAGGTCGGCATGTAAAAGTCGGACAAGTTGTACAATCGGGGTTATGTAGGTGTTGTTGTAAACAGGGAACATGACAGAACATCTGACGCATTCGTGTTCGCAGTAAACACAGGGTCGTTGTACCTAGAAAGTAGAGTCATCGGAAAGCGTAGACTTGCGTCGCCTCAACTTCATCGTTTCGATCTCTCGTACAGGTTGCGTTTGTTGTAAATACAGTAACCACGACTACATTACCGAGAAAAGATGGCGTCTCCCCCATCGTCGTCACCCCCGAGAGAGTAGGAAGAATATAATCGATGTTGAAGTAACCGTCGATGTTCTAAACACAACTTAATGTCTTCAAAATCAAAATGTCACTGCTGAAAACTACAAAACTACAAAACAAAAGCTCTGATACTCTGCCGTAGCCCGCTCAAGCGTAAAAAGAATAGTCAGCTAGAAGCTATCTTCCACAACGCTTAAAGTATAGAATAGCTACAACCGAGGCGATCCCAATCAATCGCCTTGCCGACGCATGGCCTTTGGTGGTCCGTATGCAAACCCAACACTGGCCCCTGTACACATGGGCGTGTTTGCGCCGTTTATGGTCTTATTCAGGCCGTACCTGGCGCATATCAGTGCAGACCTGCATGGGTCATGTGTGACAAATATATACGTGCGCCAAATAGTGCCCTAACAAGGCCATGTGTGGGTCTTGTAACGCGTGACGCTCCATATACTCAAGTCTTGGCAATCCCATACGCGGACCGCGTATATAGGGACGCTCGCATTTTTGTAACTGGGAAATAATCAGAAGAAAATACAATGTGTAGACCAACAGTACGTATATGAAACAGTATTCCCTAGGTCTACACTCTACAGTATATACAACGATAACAATTTACTGAATCCGCATTTACAAAATCACAAATGTATCACTGTACATATAGGCCATAGCATACGCGCTTTGAAATAACGTAATTATGGGACGTAATATATGTAGTTTTGAAAACACGCTACGGCAGCGAAATTCCGATCAAACAATAGCGAATAGGTAATAGCATTGTGTATCTGCGAAATAAACAAGTTGAAAAGAGAGTCACCATGATACGCAGCGAAAAATTCAATCATTTCATATTTTAATGGAAGGTCACCTTTGATTATAGTGGCGTGTAGCGTATGAAGAATGACAACATCACGCGATCACTCGTTCAATTAAGGTCCGTTTGCAGGGACACGATGTCTCACAAGGGTCCTTCACTAATGGGGTTTCGCGCCTAGCGCGGCATGCGAGTGTGGTGCAGAGGAGCAAACCGCAGACCTTGTCATACATTCCTGTACAATTTACATGCGGAGAGAGTAGTCTGTCCGCCTTCTGATCGGGAGGTACCGCAAATTGCCGTCATTCATGATTTTTGCACCAATATTTCATGCTTTTTAAGCTATCGTGAATGCTGCATCATCCTTCATGGCTCGGAAGCACAATGTGGGCTCCCTAAGTCCCTAAGAGCTATCCGCTAACTAAAAGTAATCTACAACTCGGTTTCATTATTGTAGGTAGTAGCAAGACCTTTGAATTTTTTACCCCAGTCTTTTAAATTGTCAAGACTCATTGATTCATCTGCTGTATTTGAATTAACTGAAGGCAGCGACCCTGCATCAGAACCTAATCCTTCCTTCGCATGTATAAATACGGAATCAGACGCGCGTTCCATGTTCGCGTCAGTGCAGTAATCTTTAGCGTTACAAGGATGCAACAAATCGTAGGCGTTGTTATCTTTCTCACAGATTTCGTCTTCATACATATGCAGAGACTGCCTGGAAAGCTTTTCTTCATCCCGTGCTACAAACCTTTTGGTTACAACGTACACGCCGTAACTTCTTCTCTTACTTGCAGCTACAGCAATAGTAAGTAAACAGATTAGAATGATAATGACGGCGATGGCGAGAATATTTGATAATGCTTTGTTAAGAACAGGTTCGCTGCACCTTGGTTCACCATGTTCATCACATCTGCAGATGGTAATAGTTAGCGTGGCTGTACCAATCTGCGGATTAATCCCCGAATCGGTGATGTTAAATCCAAGTTGTACTCTTTCAGGTGACGATTTGAGGCCATAGTTTGAAAATCCTGCAACCACTCTTTGCCTTTGGTCATCAACGGGTTCAAATCTCCACAGACTAGTATCTACTGAATCATCAAACGCAAAGTAAAACTTTGACCCGTTTTCTGCTGAATCTACATCTGTAGCTTTGATTACCGTTACCGTGGCATTCTTGGGCCTGTCGCAAACTGTTAGCCATATGTCACTACCCCTTTCTGGCATAGGAGGATTATCATTAACATCATTTATGACTACTTTAATTGTGGCACTAGCACGTCCATGTTCGCCGTTGTCATAGTTGTCAATGGCAAGGACTTGTAGGTGATAAACACCATTGATGACAGATTCTTCTTCACGGTCTACTGCGTCAGACACATAGACAACACCAGTGTTGAAGTCGATGCCAAACCCCAATATGGCATCTTTCAGAAAATATGTTACAGTTTGGTTCCCGTCGAAGTCAAGATCTTCAGCGAACACTGACATTATTGGAACACGTTCGCTTGGGGCGGGCCCTTCAGTGATTATAGCGGAATACGGAGTGTTCCTGAATATAGGTGGTTCGTTAGCATCTGTTACCGTGATTTTTAGAGTCTCGGTGGCTTGATAATCATGATCATCAGCATTTGAGGCGTCCTTGTTGAACGCCATGATTGATAATGCAAAAGTTGTGACACCACTTTCATAGTCTAAATCTTTCCTAAGTATCAAATCACCGACGCTTGTACCATTATCTGATGGATGTGATATTATATCAAACGTTCCGTCTTTGTTTCCATCTGTGATTGCAAAGTATACCTTTTTATTCATGCCTGCATCTTCGTCTGTTGCGTATATGTGGTACAATGGTATGCCTACTTGCGAGGCTTCTGATAAAGCCTTGTCTTGTAATGGTACAAACTTAGGAGCGTGGTTATTGACATCTTGAACGTTGACGATGACTTGTGAAATCGTTTTTCTTGTGATTCTATTCGGTTGTCCACCACCGTCGCTGGCTATTACGTTGAATATCACAACTTGGTTTGTTTCATAGTGCAAAGTTTTTTCTATTCTCACATCTCCTGTTATTGGATTGATAGTGAATCTATTTCCTAAAGAAGGAGGGGTGTCGCTATTTGCTTGTACGGAGTACACCACCTCGCCATTGTAACCTTCATCCGCGTCTGTTGCTTCAACCCGCATAAAAGGTTGAGAATCTGCACCTTTTGAGTGGCTTTCCTCAATAGATGCAATCAACGTTGATTTATTAAACACTGGGTAATTATCGTTGATGTCAAGAACAATTAGTTTGAATGAAATCGGTGTCTCAGATGGAAATTGTTCAGCATCAACTGCAATAGCAGTGATGAGATACTCCGACTTTTTTTCTCTGTCCAATGGGGAAACCTGATAGATACGACCAGAGCCATGGTCGATCTTAAATTCGTCAGTATAATCACCGGTAATGTCGTAGTAAACAGTTGTTTTGTTATCAGAGGTTATCTTGGCAGCTTGGCCTTGGCGGGCTGTCACCGGTCCCTCCATGATAGGTTTATTGTAATAGCTCCACGCTGCGTCAGTGTATTCCAAAAGAAGGAAGAATACTAGAAGTACGTGTATCACTGATTTCCAACCAGGCCAACCGTTCGTGCCAGACATACGTGCTTGATTCATCTTTGCTATCCTTGATTCAACCTCACTGACTCACTGTAATCTATTCCTTATATATTTCTGAATGCATAGACACTCTTGAATGAACAGACGTGATACACAGACTATATCATGAGGAGTAGCTCTCATCGTCGGAGCGTTTTTCTCATATCGACAACTCGTGCGGACTACGCAATCCCTTTAGTTAAATCTCGCTAACCGGATTTGCCGCACGGTTAGAAGTTTTTAAACCCAGCAATTTTTCTTCACCAAGAATTAGTCATGTCTGCTCATCAAATCTCCAAATAAATTCTTATTCGAACAGGTTTAGATTTACATAGATCAAAAAGTAATCCGCAATATGACGTCAATATCAAGAAAACACCAAGAACATGAACAATAATTCTTTCGCAAGGTGAATAACACGCTGCGCATAAGACATCCGTTTAGTTCTGAGCCGCATTCTTCCATGACTGCCTTCTCGATGTATCGTATCGTATGTATCGTATCATCGAACAGCCTCATTGTCGTAGCTACCAATACGCCTTTTAATAAAAAGCTTTGGATACAATATTTGGTCATCAAAACAATATCATAATTAAGGGTAACCTTTACCGGTGCGCATTCCAGCAAAGGTTGTGGTGGAGATAGAGTGTTTTCCGGTGACTACAGTGGATTACCAGTCACTTGACTGAGTGGTTTGACTCTTCGTCTCCTGATCGGAAGGTTCCGGGTATACGATACCCGACTGAGTCAAACCAAAAGACCAGATTCTGAAAAAAGAATTGTGACATGACGGGTATCCACGACCAAAATGTACCAGCCAAGGAATATATAGGCTATACGGTTCTTCGTAAACTCTGCCCAACCCTTTAAATGTACTGAAGGTTGGGGTAATCTTGTTCGCGTACCCGACTGGAAGCACATCAGGGAATTTCAACTATCCGGACCCACCCAGTTCCTCGTACATTGTATTCTTTTGATTATTGAATCATCTATTCGTCTTCAAAGTCATTTTGAATGTTATATTTGAATATGCACGTGCCGTAAATGGGATGAAACAAATAATACCGCATTTACAACTTTAAAGTGCGCAAAGAAAACGCAACGATTGGAAGTAACCCGTAAAAATAATTCTTTTGAAGCCAATCAATCATAAAACAAATACCTGATGAAAATACCCAATTTAATAGGCATCATGTATGGCAAAATATACACAAACGTAAATGTGCTGTTGATAACACATTTGTCATTTATCACAGTATCTATCTATACATGTAATTGTTATACATTTGTCATATGCTGTCAACATAACTCTCACATGGATACCATGAGCTCGTCGAATATTGAAACTAAGCTATACATAAAAGCCTTGCTGACGTAAGCATGGGAAATTAAAATAATAAAATATGAAATATGAAACCGTTGAGCGTGTTGAATATCTCATGTCTCTATGGATAACACAAACAGAAATAGAACACAAAGTTTGAGATTGTCCTGACAAGCTCGTTCTCATACTTCACATAAACAAAGCACGGCTTGACATTGTTCGCCATACGCAGACGCCATATATACTGTATGCGTTGAATCTTGCCACACAAAACACATTTTTAATCAGCCAAATATTGTGGTACTTGCTGAATCCCCATTTTGACACCTTGCGTTTTGACCATGACGTCTCCTCGTGAATTTCTCCTTACTCTGTCAGGTCCACGCTTCTTTGTAATTGATTTGCCGCTTTTATGATGATGAAACAATCGGAACGATTTATGCATCGCAGACACAACAGATGATGCTCTACGGAGTCGAGAATAGGATTGGTGTTTCTTCGTATCCATTTTGAATTATTACAGCTGAGTATTCTGCAGGCGATGACTGTGAAGGATTGGTTACAGCCACGAGCAGCTCAGGTTCTATCTTTCAGAAATCAGAAATGTCTTGTACTGTACTTGCGACAAGGTTTCCGGCACGATTAAACCGCCAGCACTTGTTTTTGCACAAAGTTCTGCAAACGCTACGTAAAATTGATCACTGCCAGCTCTATATCTTTAACAAGACTCTCTTTAAGTCTTCCAACACACTTGTGTCAAGTCCTGTAGTTTTACGTTACTACCTAGCACGATCAGGCTTCCAGTATTATAATGAGAGCTGCTGCATTTGCGGTGAGTTCTTATAGACTATTTACCCATCAACAGAAGTAGTTTGACGCAAGCTTGTGTATGTCAATGGCCATCATAGATATCATATAGCACTCCAACACAAAGGAAGCATTCATTATGTTGACGACATTGTAACAAAACAAGTCGACTGTGATCAACATATTACCTTAGCATCAGTACATGATGATTAACATGGGATGTGGCGGCTTTTCAAAGGTCTGCGCATGTCGCTCAGTAATATCTCATACGACGTGACGTAACCATGCCGTGATTATTTTGCGACGATGACACGTTTCTACGCCTTGAAGCTGCGCGTGAGCTAAACAGGCAAAATATTTTGCAAAATGACATTGTATATTAAGGAGGGTTGTTGCAGCACCTCGGATAGCTATGTCCAGCGCTTCCTTACTGAAGAATTCTACGTTTTGCGTTGTACGGTCTGCAAATGTACGCTAAAGGCAAAAAAAATTGAAATTCCTCCGCAAAAGTCGAATCCAAACCCGGACAAATGGCAATGGGCTGGGCATCCAGCGAATAAATCTCTGTCAAATCATAAGCGGTTCGTGGCCTCCCACCGAGGTGGAATATGGGAAAATCATAACGCTTTGTGCTTTTGGGACCCAAAACACTTCAACTCCCGGCCTAAACATATTGATTACGGATTAACTGCACATATGCTCTCTCAAAATCCGCTAAGCAAATGAAAAGGCTCTTCACCCTACACAAGTACCCTTTACAAAATCAGCAAACTTCGTCCTAAATCAGCTGATGCAACGTCGGCAATTACTAATATTACTAATTATATATAATATTTATAATAATGCAAAAATAAACAAAGTATTGAAATATTAGAAAAGTACAAGATTAAAACAGAAACAACATTGTATTTCAACACGGCAATAGAACAAACTAATAACTGTTAAATATCAATCAACCACCGACAGGTGATCAAGGATGATCAAAAAGGTGTTGTAATCAATCGGATCTGCCGCAATATGTCGTCAGAACGGAACACTTCGCTGGTCTGTTGGAATATCATCGTCTTACGCAACACCTGAAACATATTACGGAAATGACGTAATGACTGAAACTGACAGAATGCCATTCAATTGTATAGGTGCACACTTGGCCTACTTTATAGTTCTAGAGTAGGCCATAGGTGCACATTCCAACACAATTCCTTACAATTTCAATTCGCCACGCGAATGCAGGGCTCCGAACCAACTGAGTTGAGCTAACTTAAACCACTCAGTTAGCCTTCTGATCGGGAACTCTAACATTCAATTGTTGATCGAGTGGTGTTTGTGATAGTGATTCGGGGTATAAACCCGACAAGCGTAGGTTTACTTTTCTAAGCACGAACATGACGTACATTAGGTACATTACCTTAGTAGTTGAAATTGCCATGAATCCAAAACAACAAGAACATCGGAACTATCTCGCTAATGCGTCAGAACACTGGCGAAAAGGACACTGAGGCCAACATTGAGAAAAAAACGCAAACTCCAATGGAGTGATGCACTGTTCAGGCCGTATAAAAATTAACACTAAATCAAATGATATATATGCGTACAAGGGTACAATAGTATACATAAATCCCTAAATCTCTTCTAATCCTTTAATCAGTCAAATAGCGACTAGCGTCTTTAATTTCAATCTCCATTCCTTGGATCGTAATGATTGAGGGTTTGTCTTGTGGCGCCTTCCAGTTTAAATCATCAGAGATAATCTTTAATGAGTCCTTCAAAGAGTCCAGACATGATAGAAAAAATTTGAACATCAGCTTCATCATCATGGCAAGTAGCATAGGCCTACTATATGCAGCTAGCAAGAAAAAATATGTTGTTGTTATTTTGAGTTTATGGCGTTTTGAACTACTTAGGTCTTGTAGTTCTTGTAGGCTACAATAAGTAAATGATTAGGCTACTTGAGCTTATATGTTACACTTTTCTCAATAGCCCGGATATTGCTGTAGCACCCCTCCGCCCGCGCTCACATACTGACCTAAAAATACTTTGGTTAAATATCTTCTACCGGCAGCAATAATTTCCGCAATTGAAGGGTCGAAGCATCTTGGCAGCGGTTCTATCGCACAAAAGTAACCAAACGACAGTGTCTACACCAGTCACGATAATATGCTAAAATGCATATCCACTGTAACATGCTTTCTAGGCTAAAAGGCTGATCGTGAAAATGCACAACAGTCTTGTCATGCTCGTATTGAAGACTTTCGCTCACGGAGACAAGCTGAGTCCGATTCTACAGCGCTGTGCTGAATGGAACCCGCTGCATTTTGCTGCCATGAAATGGACCTTTTGCACTAAGCATCCGATGCTCACTGGAGCGGAACTTGGTGGCAAGTCGTTCGGAGCCCCATTTACCGTAATGCAAAACAGGCAGTTTTGTACCGCGGTTTTTAGAGTGACTGCTGCGGCTAGCCTTTCTGCTAATACTAAAAACGCGGGAAGCAATCATTGTCTTCGTTAGCATTACAGTTAGTAATATTACGTAATTCCGTATGACGACAATGACGACATCGACAATGTGAGTGGTGCAATGATTATTAGCCTATCTGCATCCAAGCAAAATTGCTGCGTGGGTTCGCAGACTTATTACGGTAGATACTAGGCTATAATCCAATGGCAAGACACTCATCACTAACCGGTAGGCTTACATAGCGTTCAAGACATTTAACGCTAACTTATGTTATATCACCATGTCAAGAAACATGAAGAGATCCTTGAATAGGCCCTACAGCGGAAAGTATACTCTTACACTTTCAGCCTTTTTTAAGTTTTTAACGCAGGGATCTATAGGCAACCGCTGTTTCAAGTGGAACAGGCAATTATTGTAGCAGACCCAACGTAGGCCTACCTGATAGTTCGCATTATTCAGATGCGATACCCTGCAATCTATTGTTCCAAGCAGTGCATGAAAATTGAATGCATCGAAGTTATTTTCTAATCTAAGATTAATGCTTGCAACCCTCAAGTAGGCTACGCAAACCACTGAAGTGAATAAGGCCATAGTGACGCAAACACTTGAGGCTATGCAGGTTTGCAGATGCAACTCTTGTTCCAGCCCAACTGATATCTACGTTTTGGCCAATATACCGATGTTTCGGAACGGTTGGTCGCATTTTGGATATCTGGCCGAACGTCTGTGGTGTCATTAAATCATCCATGACGACGAGCGAGTACCCTTTGCGACTTGGGCCTTGGGGTGGGTTGGGCCTGAACGTCGAGATGTTGATTATGAGAACGGTGGCGTTGTTGACCAGTTTGCCACTCTGTTGGGTAGGTTGTTCAAAGATTCGACTCGATATTTATTTCACAATGTAATCGCAGGGTTTGATTGACCAATCTGAAGTCTGGTGGACAAACAAACCTAAAACTCCTGGTCAACTCAAACCCGCTAATTAAAGATGGAGAGAGACATCTCTTTGTCGCGTGCTTCAAAAACGTTTTGACAGTAAGCGAGGTAATTACGCAGGAAATATGCATATTAAGGAATGTGACGAGGTGGCCCTATTTTAACAAAAGCCTTGGTTGATCTCGGTGCCACCTGTTCATCCAAGCAGTCAAAACGGTGCATAATAGATTAAAAAATCGACATAAAAATTGTTGGGTGTGTCGTGATATTGACACATTTGACAGTGATAAGCCTTGACCACTCCCACTGTCCTAGACTCAAATTTGTGTGTGTTGGATATTTTTATTGCCAGGTTCAGTTTACAGAATTTATGAGTGTGGTCAATTTTTGTCATTTTTCAGTGTACGCTTGATTTCTTGTCTGTGCTAAAACTCCAAAATGACAATCAAACTCGATGGTCAGATGGCAAAACCGTTGTTAGGTGGTGCACGGATTGCCAACAGCGGATCGAAGCAATTTGACCGACCAAAGCTTGACGGAGATGTTGTTATTGAAAACCATATTGAAAAGAAAAAATTTGAGAAAGGAACTGCAAAGAAGAAGGCTCATTTGGATCATGTCCAAAAGGCCAAAAGTCCTGTGAGCTTCCCAACTGTGAAGGTGGAGCTACTTCGTAATACAGGCGGTTTTACTGGATTAACTAATCTTGGGAATACCTGCTTCATGAACTGTGTTATACAAGCTCTTGCGAATGTGAAACAACTTCGGGATTATTTCTTAACAGAAAGATTCCGCATTGATATAAACACAACTAATCGTTTAGGTACCGGAGGTATTTTGGCAGAAAAATTTTACGAAACTTTAAAACACATATGGTCTCGGTCGTCAGAAACTTACGCACCGTACGAACTGAAACGAATTGTTTCAAAACATGCTCCACAATTTATGGGCTTCATGCAACATGATGCACAAGAATTTTTATCTTTTTTTCTGGATCTCTTGCACGAAGACGTAAATCGGATCATTGATAAACCTCTGTTTGAGATTCCTAATTTAGATTCATATCCTGATGAAACGATTGCATCTGAGTTATGGAAATTGCATAAATCTCGCAATGATTCTTTTATTGTTGATCAGTTCCATGGCATGTTGAAGTCGAAGTTAACATGTCCGCAGTGTCACCGACATTCAACAACCTTTGATCCCTTTGTATTTTTATCTGTTCCGATTCCTCAACGTAAGACCAGGCTTGAGATTTTGTTTTGCGGAAATACAATTGGACCATCACGTTTCGATCTTCTCATTTCCGGCAATGAAACCGTGTTGTACTTGGTGTCGGAAGCTAGTAATAGATTCAATGTCGCCGTACAAAATATCAAAGCATTTAACATTACGTCGACGTATGTTAGTGAAGAACTGTCAAGAACGACATCGCTCTCATTCTTTAAATATGCTAATCTGGTCATGTTGGAAACAGACTGCATGTCCGGAGATGGAGATTCACCAACACAGACTGTTGTGATATTGCAAAGAAAAAAATCAAAAGATATCTGCGCCAACTGTGGGAAAACCCCTGATGATAACATCAAGATAATGAGATGTACGAATTGCAAACAAGTCGGTTACTGTGGGAAAGACTGTCAAGGAGCCAATTGGAAAATACATAAAAGTAACTGCAATGAAAAATATATTGGCCTTCCATTTATAATGCAAGTGCAAGATAGACCATTAAAACTTGAGGTTTACGATAACCTTGAAAGATGGCTTGATTTCACAACAAATGTGACTTGCCTCAATTCGAATCAAGTTCATAGCAACATCACATTGGATATGACATCTCTTGAAGAACACAAGGCTTTTACTTTGTATGCTGTATCCAATACGAAGGAGGTGCCTATTTCACGAAAAGACAAGCTGGATCTGTCTAATGTTAAGCGTATTGTAATCGAATGGAGTTCAGATGTTACAGTTAGTCCTAAAATGAAGAAAGGCTGTGCTGCGAGCGGGCCAAATATCAGTGATTGTATAAGACTATTCACAGAGTCGGAAGTTCTTGCTGCAGAAGAAGCATGGCACTGTCCGCAATGTAAGGAAAACCGAAAAGCGACAAAGGAGTTGTCCTTGTGGAAATTACCTGAAGTCCTAATCATTCAATTAAAGAGGTTTTCACTCCAAAATCGACTTTGGCGTCAAAAAGTTGACGATTTAGTTGAATTTCCTATCAAAGGTCTTGATTTGCGGCCGTTCTGTGTTAATGATCAAGACCCTGCTCCAATATACGATCTCTTTGCCATAGTAAATCATCATGGAGTTATGCATGGAGGTCATTACACATCTTACGTTACATTGAGTGAAGGGTCTGTTCCTGGTTGGCGGTATTGTGATGACAGCAATGTTACTGTAGTCCGATCTTTGGATCAATTAGTTACAAAATCATCGTATGTAATGTTTTATCGCAGACGTATCAACGCTTCGCCCATAGAGAACAAGAATTTGAACATGAAAAACTTTCCCCAGACAGCAACAAATGTATCTGACAATGAAATTGGTATGAGTGCTGCAGATGCCAAGTCATCTGAACTTCCAACCGTGTCAACCTTGTTGAACCACAAGCCAATAGAAGAAGTGGCATGCTGTTCCACCCAAGAAGACCACCCCGTACTTCATACAGAAGATTTGAATCTTCCTTATACAGACATGGATTCGGTTGATTAACTGATCATTACGGAGGCTTCAGTGGGAATATGATGGTGAATCGAATAAAGGTGTACAAAGTACTTGAAAAATCACTGGCAGCGGGAATGTTTGGCTCTTGTTCTGTGACTGCTGTCGGGATATCGGGATAGTTGTTCCCCACTTGCCAACAAATCGTCACTGTACTTCATTTTTCAGCCTTGTGCGTAAGCACAGGGAGTACAGCTACAAAATCGATATGCCTGGAGACCAATCGAAAAAAGAGGGTATGACTGCAGAGGCCTGTTGGAAATGTCAATGAAAAAAATCTGCTTACGAAGGTGGAACCCCATTTCCCGTCTAGAAATTTCAAACTGCCGGAGCACGAGTTGACTACTTGTCATCTCCCAGTCTTCTGGCTAAGGTCAAGTGTAGTATCTGTTCTTAAACCAACTACTTTTGGTATCCGTTACTCCTCTTCGCGACAGTCAGTGTTGGGGCAGTGTGGAGGCTTGTGATAGTGATCCGGGCTATAAGCCTGAAATACCGTACTCATTTATTATAAGCATTAAGCATTGACCTGACGTACATGACCTCAAAGTTGAAATCGCCATAAATTCTAAATGGTTGCATCAACAACTTCAGCAAAAGTTTTAAAAACGTTTTGTGAAATATGAACCAGGTTTAACTCTTTTCATATTTCCATCATTTCGTTTTCACGCAGACCTCCTTTTTATCTGAATTGTACACTTCATTTTATTAATAGACGGTTCATCCTCATACATTATGTTAGAAATAAATTCATGCAATTATGAAGTGATTGACTCTATTTTTGAGTATTTTCATTTGGGGTAGACCGATTTTCATCGCCCTCGCCAATTTATTGAAACCGATATTTATATTTTTGCGATTATCGGTATCGGCCGTTGGTCGATTGGATATCGGCCTCAATAATCTGCTGATAATCTGCCAAAAGTCGACAATTGGTCGATTACCGAGGCTGATGTTCATTATTTTTCGGTTATCGACATATCGGTCGATCTCTAATTTCCATTGTATATTTCGTTGACATGTGAAAGACACAACCTGTTCATTAAGCTGGATATATGGAAACTTATTTGTATCATATGATACTGACACATGTTGGATAGTGTGTTGTGGTTCGTCTGCTCACACTTTCGGCATTATATGGAAACTGTCTTAGACCCTTATAGCCCATCCATTTTAGCTGAGAATGAAGCAGGAAGCATGGAAGCTAATGTTGATGATTTTTCGGTCAGCAAAGGTCAGAGCTTTGGATAAGCCTATGGTCATTTAGCCATAATCCAGTGTATTTCAAAAAGGACATGTGACCTTTCAGGTTCACCCTACAATTTACATTGTCAACTTGGGTAAATGATCTAATCCGTCGGTCCTGTCAGACTTATTCCAATCCCATCTCACGACAAATCTGGCATTTAATAGTGCATCCAATCGGTTCATTCACGTACAACATTTCAGAATGATCTCTATTCAAAAGATTAGCTGACTTAGCCTACACCATTTCTACAACCCTTCCATGTTGGTAACAAGCCAATTCATGTTTCAGAACTATAGGACTTATGACGATAAATCTCATAATGGGGATTGGCATTTTATCACACAGCTTCTTCCTCGTTCGCAAGATTTGTTTTTATATATTCGTCCACCACCCGCGTCCGTGGGCTAGTAAAGACAACAATGTAGGCCAAGCAACATTTAAGACCGGGAATCACTTGAAGATTAGGATAATCTTATAGGCTACATTCGGTGAAAAAGTTCTCGTATTTCGATCAATGGGGAAGGGCTAGTATATAAACGATACCGATTTGTGTTACACACTACTTTCTGCTGTATTGAAACAGGATGCTTCGGAGGAAGAACAATGATGCTGTTATACTCCTAGCCTTTACGGTCCTCGCCTCCAATGAGGCTCCTAGGTCAAAAGGCAAAAGGTGGCGCGTATGTTAAAAAGATCGACAGACACCCAGGAAACCACAGTTATGTTATATATGCAGTATTATATACCAATCAAGATCGGTTTCTAATAGTTGCTCTGTCCGAGCAGCCTACGTAGTGCGGATGAGTAGCCTAATCCGGCAATATGGGCTCCAGTTTGAATCTGTGCAGTTATCTCCATGGTGATTTCCTCGTCGTCAATAAATTACGTATTCATGAAGTAGTAGCAGCCATAGGCCTACTAATGTCACCACAAATTTCATGTCCAGGCTCAGTTTATTCGCAATTCACCAGATGAAGGAGATGGGGTTCGAAAACGTGTGACATTGTTTCCACGGAGGCTGTAATGAAATTTGTAGTGACATTTTATATTGCTGTTGTCAGCCATCGGCTCCTCTGTTTGTCACTATGAATCAAGACTTTATATAATTATTTTACACACGTTGGCATAATAGCCTACCTGACACAGGTACAGAAACAAACCTCCGTCGTGGACAGCTGACAGGAGAAGGAGAATGATCGACATCTTCGAAACTGAAGGTAGAGGTGCAAGGTTGACGTGTTGTATCCTAAAAATGCTGATTGTTGCTGAACCCTGAAATAACCTGTTGTCTACTCAAAAACGAAACAGCATAAAACTGTCCGATATCGCTGCTTAAAGTTTCTGTATCCGACATAGCCTACACGTAGGCCTATATAATGTCTAAATCTATGCATGGCCTACTCTAGGTACTAAAGTAAGAACTAAAGTAGGCCATGGTCTATAGTAGAACGATAGGCCTATACAGATTGCACATCTCTTCGTTCACACCATGAAGTCAATGCAAGAGAATTTTGTACGTACAGACATGGCCTACTCTCAGTAGGCCATGGTACAGCGTACAGCCCTTAATTAGTCTTTTCTGATTACAGATGGTATTTTCAAGTTCGAATAGCGATAATGGGAGCTCCGTTCGTCACCCCTACCAACTTATGCTTCGTCGGATACAGACACCAAGATTGCCAATTACTTAGGCCTACTTATTTTGTAATACATCTTTCTACGCTACAGCCATGTTTATATTGATGTGGTGTATAGGCAAAGACGAGTCTATAACCAAAAAATATAAAATTGGTATCAGCCGTTAGCGCTTTGGCAATCAGTAATATCGACGGCTATAGTGAGAGTGATCCGGGCTGGGGTTATAATCCAGAAATATCGATATCGTGTGCTATATAGCAATAGCAAGAATTGATCCAACGCTAAGCAGTGTAGCAAACACGCAACCTTCTAATGATTATTATTCAGTAATTGTACTTTGGTGCAACCAATGATGACCACTCCACCCTTGCACCAAAGTATAAACCTGGCGCGTGTGTTGTAGAGTAATAATTCCGTTTGATTTGTAGATCGAGCAATATACTTTGTCGAACTGCATAGTTTTTATCTGATATTTTACATTAAAGTCGGTACCGGCAGTTAGTCTCAGTTCGCCTTCAGCAGTCCGCGGACATTGAAAACGCGGCCAAGAGCACGGCCGTAGCAGTAAGAAAATCCCATACATTCTAATCCACAAACCTCTACAGTTGTTAGGTACACATGTGAAGACAAAGCGTTATTAAGATTATATCAAATGGTGAAGATAGGTTTAGAGTACGGTAGGCCTATCTGACATCATCAGACATATACTGCAAAGGCAAATCAATAATAAGGTAACTGACAAACCCTATAATCATAGCCTACCTGCCTCCAAGGCAAAAGGCGATCTCGCTTCCAGGTACAGTATATCTCCTTAGGGGAGGTAACAAAGACAAATTTGTCCGGTTCAGACCGATGTGTAGCCTAAACCTGTTTTCCGGGTGTGAATATAGGAGAGATACTAAGCCTAGGCCTATATACCTGCACTCAGGCCTGTGTTGCATAATTGGCCTATTCGGAAGAAAGGCTATGGCTATCTATATATATATACCAAACAATGCTTTGTGGCCTTTATAGATAGGCCTACCGTGTTGTCTTTTGCACACAATCAGCTATTTCTTAACTGCGGCAGAGTTCTCTTCCTCCTTGTAGCTACAATGTCGGGCAGAAATGGGATGCTACTGGGAATAGTTGTAATAGCGACTGTTGTAGTCCTTATTACAGTAAATGAGAATATAGTCAGGACTAGCAAACGAGACAACAATAAATGCCACTTATCTGATAACTCCAACAACGATTCAAATACAACAAGCAACTCTTCAAGTATTACTGATACTGAAGTTGGTGCTGATACTACGACAAAGGTTGACAGCCAGAATGTAACAACAATTTCAAATCTTATTATCCTACCAAAGAACGAGTCAGACGATGGTGGGAATTCGGGACAGAAATTTGTCGAACCTACTCATGAAACCGGGTATGTAGCCTTTATGCAATCTGAAGGGGACAATTAGATGAGGTAAGCTAGTGTTCTGTCCGCACGTATGGCACGACTATTATGTAGGCCTATGCGATTGCGCACGGTCTTGAGTCACCCCAGTGTGTCGATAAAAAGTGCAATTTCGGCCATATTCAGACCATTACTTGACCCACTAACAAGAGTACGAATGTGCATGGGCCATGTTCGGCAATTCCATATGTGGACTTCCTAGCTATAGGCCATATAACGTGTGACGTTCCATTCGTAGACTTTGACAATTCCACTTGTGACTCATGTAGCCTATATGGGACGCTGGCATTTTTCCAACTGGGAGAAACCTACCGACGTCGATTTTCTAGGCCGATGCGGATTATTATCAATTCGTCTGCAATAAAATTATCTTGGGCCTGAGATCGGTTGATCTTCATAAATAAAACCCCAATAATGCAACTGATCTGAAGCTTGCTAAATTATAATTTTGTGTGACAAATCTGATATAGGTACAAAAACAACCCAACCGCTCGGGTCAAAGGTAAAAGAATGACATTGTTTCGTGAAGGCTGTAATTAAATTTGTGGTGACATTTTATATTGCTGTTGTCAGCCATCGGCAATACTGTTTGTCACTATGAATCACGATTTTATATAATTATTTTACACACGGTGCCATAATAGCCTACCTGACACAGGTACAACAACAATCCTCCGTCGTGGATACCTGGCAGAAGAAAGAGAATGATCGATATCTTCGAAACTGAAGGTAAACGTGCAAAGTTGACGTGTTGTATCCTAAAAATACTGATCGTTGCTGAACCCAGAGATGCCTAACCTGTTGTCCAAATCCGTAAAGCACTCAAAAATGGAACGGCATAAAACTGTCGGATTTCGCTCCTTATCGTTATCTGTATCGGACATACACGTAGGCGTATATATACTGTCTATAATGTCTAAGAGTCTACAGTAGAACTATAAAGCCTATAGATCGCACATCTCGTTCACACCATGAAGTCCATGCAAAAGAATTTTGTACGTACATATATGGCCTAGTCTAAGTAGACCATGGTATAGCCCTTAATCATTAGTCTTTTCTGATATATTACAGATGGTACTTTCAAGTTCGAATAGCGATAATGAGAGCTCCGTTCGTCACCCCTACCAACTTATTATGCTTCATCGTCGGATGCAGACACCGAGATTGCCAATTACTTATTCCCGTCTAGAAATTTCAAACTGCCGGAGCACGAGTTGACTACTTGTCATCTCCCAGTCTTCTGGCTAAGGTCAAGTGTAGTATCTGTTCTTAAACCAACTACTTTTGGTATCCGTTACTCCTCTTCGCGACAGTCAGTGTTGGGGCAGTGTGGAGGCTTGTGATAGTGATCCGGGCTATAAGCCTGAAATACCGTACTCATTTATTATAAGCATTAAGCATTGACCTGACGTACATGACCTCAAAGTTGAAATCGCCATAAATTCTAAATGGTTGCATCAACAACTTCAGCAAAAGTTTTAAAAACGTTTTGTGAAATATGAACCAGGTTTAACTCTTTTCATATTTCCATCATTTCGTTTTCACGCAGACCTCCTTTTTATCTGAATTGTACACTTCATTTTATTAATAAACGGTTCATCCTCATACATTATGTTAGAAATAAATTCATGCAATTATGAAGTGATTGACTCTATTTTTGAGTATTTTCATTTGGGGTAGACCGATTTTCATCGCCCTCGCCAATTTATTGAAACCGATATTTATATTTTTGCGATTATCGGTATCGGCCGTTGGTCGATTGGATATCGGCCTCAATAATCTGCTGATAATCTGCCAAAAGTCGACAATTGGTCGATTACCGAGGCTGATGTTCATTATTTTTCGGTTATCGATATCAGTCATGCGAATGGCCGATTATCGTATCGGCCTTGAAAAAACAAATATCAGTCGATCGTTCAGTTGGCCGAGTGGTTTAGACTGTCCGCCTCCTGATCGGGAGGTTCTGGGTTCGATTCCCGACCGAGTCAAATCGAAGACTTTAAAATTGGTATTCGTTCCTTCCCTGCTTGTCAGTCGGTTTCGAGGCCTGGCCGATATATTGAAACCGATATTCGTATTTTTGCGATTATCGGTATCGGCTGTTAGTCGAGTCAGTAAGTCGAAATTGGATATTGGCCTCAATAATCCGGCAAAAGTCGACAATTGGTCGATTACCGAGGCTGATGTTCATTATTTTTCGGTTATCGATATCAGTCGATCTCTAATTTCCATTGTATATTTCGTTGACATGTGAAAGACACAACCCGGTTCATTAAGCTGATATATGGAAACTTATTTGTATCATATGATACTGACACATGTTGGATAGTGTGTTGTGGTTCGTCTGCTCACACTTTCGGCATTATATGGAAACTGTCTTAGACCCTTATAGCCCATCCATTTTAGCTGAGAATGAAGCAGGAAGCATGGAAGCTAATGTTGATGATTTTTCGGTCAGCAAAGGTCAGAGCTTTGGATAAGCCTATGGTCATTTAGCCATAATCCAGTGTATTTCAAAAAGGACATGTGACCTTTCAGGTTCACCCTACAATTTACATTGTCAACTTGGGTAAATGATCTAATCCGTCGGTCCTGTCAGACTTATTCCAATCCCATCTCACGACAAATCTGGCATTTAATAGTGCATCCAATCGGTTCATTCACGTACAACATTTCAGAATGATCT
The DNA here is from genome assembly GCA_030412335.1 of Botrylloides violaceus. Taxonomy (NCBI): domain Eukaryota; kingdom Metazoa; phylum Chordata; class Ascidiacea; order Stolidobranchia; family Styelidae; genus Botrylloides; species Botrylloides violaceus. The sequence continues at coordinate 327,228 of JASFYC010000541.1, read as the reverse complement.
CTATTCAAAAGATTAGCTGACTTAGCCTACACCATTTCTACAACCCTTCCATGTTGGTAACAAGCCAATTCATGTTTCAGAACTATAGGACTTATGACGATAAATCTCATAATGGGGATTGGCATTTTATCACACAGCTTCTTCCTCGTTCGCAAGATTTGTTTTTATATATTCGTCCACCACCCGCGTCCGTGGGCTAGTAAAGACAACAATGTAGGCCAAGCAACATTTAAGACCGGGAATCACTTGAAGATTAGGATAATCTTATAGGCTACATTCGGTGAAAAAGTTCTCGTATTTCGATCAATGGGGAAGGGCTAGTATATAAACGATACCGAGTTGTGTTACACTACTTTCTGCTGTATCGGGAAACAGGATGCTTGGAGGAAGAACAATGATGCTGTTGGTACTCCTAGCCTTTACGGTCCTTGCCTCCAATGAGGTCCGGTCAAAGGCAAAAGGTGCGCGTATGCTAAAAAGATCGACAGACACCCAGGGGAAACCAAGTAAGGATATGTTATATATGCAGTATTATACCAATCAAGATCGGCTCTAATAGTTGCTCTGTCCGCAGCCTACGTAGTGTGATGAGTAGCCTAACTGGCAATATGGACTCCGGTTTGAATCTGTGCAGTTATCTCCATGGTGATTTCGTCGTCAATAAATTACGTATTCATGAAGTAGTAGCAGCCATAGGCCTACTAATGTCACCACAAATTTCATGTCCAGGCTCAGTTTATTCGCAATTCACCAGATGAAGGAGATGGGGTTCGAAAACGTGTGACATTGTTTCCACGGAGGCTGTAATGAAATTTGTAGTGACATTTTATATTGCTGTTGTCAGCCATCGGCTCCTCTGTTTGTCACTATGAATCAAGACTTTATATAATTATTTTACACACGTTGGCATAATAGCCTACCTGACACAGGTACAGAAACAAACCTCCGTCGTGGACAGCTGACAGGAGAAGGAGAATGATCGACATCTTCGAAACTGAAGGTAGAGGTGCAAGGTTGACGTGTTGTATCCTAAAAATGCTGATTGTTGCTGAACCCTGAAATAACCTGTTGTCTACTCAAAAACGAAACAGCATAAAACTGTCCGATATCGCTGCTTAAAGTTTCTGTATCCGACATAGCCTACACGTAGGCCTATATAATGTCTAAATCTATGCATGGCCTACTCTAGGTACTAAAGTAAGAACTAAAGTAGGCCATGGTCTATAGTAGAACGATAGGCCTATACAGATTGCACATCTCTTCGTTCACACCATGAAGTCAATGCAAGAGAATTTTGTACGTACAGACATGGCCTACTCTCAGTAGGCCATGGTACAGCGTACAGCCCTTAATTAGTCTTTTCTGATTACAGATGGTATTTTCAAGTTCGAATAGCGATAATGGGAGCTCCGTTCGTCACCCCTACCAACTTATGCTTCGTCGGATACAGACACCAAGATTGCCAATTACTTAGGCCTACTTATTTTGTAATACATCTTTCTACGCTACAGCCATGTTTATATTGATGTGGTGTATAGGCAAAGACGAGTCTATAACCAAAAAATATAAAATTGGTATCAGCCGTTAGCGCTTTGGCAATCAGTAATATCGACGGCTATAGTGAGAGTGATCCGGGCTGGGGTTATAATCCAGAAATATCGATATCGTGTGCTATATAGCAATAGCAAGAATTGATCCAACGCTAAGCAGTGTAGCAAACACGCAACCTTCTAATGATTATTATTCAGTAATTGTACTTTGGTGCAACCAATGATGACCACTCCACCCTTGCACCAAAGTATAAACCTGGCGCGTGTGTTGTAGAGTAATAATTCCGTTTGATTTGTAGATCGAGCAATATACTTTGTCGAACTGCATAGTTTTTATCTGATATTTTACATTAAAGTCGGTACCGGCAGTTAGTCTCAGTTCGCCTTCAGCAGTCCGCGGACATTGAAAACGCGGCCAAGAGCACGGCCGTAGCAGTAAGAAAATCCCATACATTCTAATCCACAAACCTCTACAGTTGTTAGGTACACATGTGAAGACAAAGCGTTATTAAGATTATATCAAATGGTGAAGATAGGTTTAGAGTACGGTAGGCCTATCTGACATCATCAGACATATACTGCAAAGGCAAATCAATAATAAGGTAACTGACAAACCCTATAATCATAGCCTACCTGCCTCCAAGGCAAAAGGCGATCTCGCTTCCAGGTACAGTATATCTCCTTAGGGGAGGTAACAAAGACAAATTTGTCCGGTTCAGACCGATGTGTAGCCTAAACCTGTTTTCCGGGTGTGAATATAGGAGAGATACTAAGCCTAGGCCTATATACCTGCACTCAGGCCTGTGTTGCATAATTGGCCTATTCGGAAGAAAGGCTATGGCTATCTATATATATATACCAAACAATGCTTTGTGGCCTTTATAGATAGGCCTACCGTGTTGTCTTTTGCACACAATCAGCTATTTCTTAACTGCGGCAGAGTTCTCTTCCTCCTTGTAGCTACAATGTCGGGCAGAAATGGGATGCTACTGGGAATAGTTGTAATAGCGACTGTTGTAGTCCTTATTACAGTAAATGAGAATATAGTCAGGACTAGCAAACGAGACAACAATAAATGCCACTTATCTGATAACTCCAACAACGATTCAAATACAACAAGCAACTCTTCAAGTATTACTGATACTGAAGTTGGTGCTGATACTACGACAAAGGTTGACAGCCAGAATGTAACAACAATTTCAAATCTTATTATCCTACCAAAGAACGAGTCAGACGATGGTGGGAATTCGGGACAGAAATTTGTCGAACCTACTCATGAAACCGGGTATGTAGCCTTTATGCAATCTGAAGGGGACAATTAGATGAGGTAAGCTAGTGTTCTGTCCGCACGTATGGCACGACTATTATGTAGGCCTATGCGATTGCGCACGGTCTTGAGTCACCCCAGTGTGTCGATAAAAAGTGCAATTTCGGCCATATTCAGACCATTACTTGACCCACTAACAAGAGTACGAATGTGCATGGGCCATGTTCGGCAATTCCATATGTGGACTTCCTAGCTATAGGCCATATAACGTGTGACGTTCCATTCGTAGACTTTGACAATTCCACTTGTGACTCATGTAGCCTATATGGGACGCTGGCATTTTTCCAACTGGGAGAAACCTACCGACGTCGATTTTCTAGGCCGATGCGGATTATTATCAATTCGTCTGCAATAAAATTATCTTGGGCCTGAGATCGGTTGATCTTCATAAATAAAACCCCAATAATGCAACTGATCTGAAGCTTGCTAAATTATAATTTTGTGTGACAAATCTGATATAGGTACAAAAACAACCCAACCGCTCGGGTCAAAGGTAAAAGAATGACATTGTTTCGTGAAGGCTGTAATTAAATTTGTGGTGACATTTTATATTGCTGTTGTCAGCCATCGGCAATACTGTTTGTCACTATGAATCACGATTTTATATAATTATTTTACACACGGTGCCATAATAGCCTACCTGACACAGGTACAACAACAATCCTCCGTCGTGGATACCTGGCAGAAGAAAGAGAATGATCGATATCTTCGAAACTGAAGGTAAACGTGCAAAGTTGACGTGTTGTATCCTAAAAATACTGATCGTTGCTGAACCCAGAGATGCCTAACCTGTTGTCCAAATCCGTAAAGCACTCAAAAATGGAACGGCATAAAACTGTCGGATTTCGCTCCTTATCGTTATCTGTATCGGACATACACGTAGGCGTATATATACTGTCTATAATGTCTAAGAGTCTACAGTAGAACTATAAAGCCTATAGATCGCACATCTCGTTCACACCATGAAGTCCATGCAAAAGAATTTTGTACGTACATATATGGCCTAGTCTAAGTAGACCATGGTATAGCCCTTAATCATTAGTCTTTTCTGATATATTACAGATGGTACTTTCAAGTTCGAATAGCGATAATGAGAGCTCCGTTCGTCACCCCTACCAACTTATTATGCTTCATCGTCGGATGCAGACACCGAGATTGCCAATTACTTATTTTGTAATACAGCTTTCTACGCGATAGAGCCATGTTTATTGATGAGGTGTATAAACAAAGGCGAGTCAAACCAAAAAATATAAAATTGATATCAGCCGTTAGGGCTTGGCAGTCAGTATATCGAGGGCTTCAGTGAAAGTGATCCGGGCTGGGGTTATAATCCAGAAATATCGATATCGCTTAAGAGATCTACGTACGGCCCACGTATGGCGCGAGGCTATAATTTCGCATGGCCTTTGGTGGCCCATGTGGGCTTAAGGGTATGCAAAGGCAACACTGGCCCGTGTACACGTGGCCGTGTTTGGGCCATACGGCCCTACTCAGGCCAGAACTGGCCCACGTGAGTGCTATACGGCATGGGCCATACGTGGCGGAGAATGACAAACTATTAGAAGGTAGGCCCCTTTATGATTGTTGTTATAGGCTATCGGATTCAGCAGCTCAAATCAATTCTGCATGCTATAGAGAAAATTGTGTTAGCCTACAAAATGGTAGACCATGGCCTACAAAAGCTCACCGCGCAGCGCATTCGTCCCAAAGGGCGTAATGAAGAATAATGTGAAACTTGTCACAAATATTTAGACGGTGTGGGCGCTTACTAAGGAAAGGTTTTGGTGCAATAATTTCACAATTTTACGGTAGGGGCCACCATGGCCTACTCTAGGTAGAACTAAAGTAGGCCATGTGGCCACAGTGGCAGATATATAGCCTACTTTACTAAAGACCGACGAGAGGCTATACTCTACGAATTGAAATTAAATCGCTACATAAATCAGAATTGAATTTATTCTCCAAATTGATATGAATGGCCTCACGCATCAGTAGGCTATTTTCATGTGGATGATGGATGTAGCATTCGAAAAGCCCTTAGCCTTTATTCAGTCCATGCCTTATTTCATTGCAGATGATGATAGTATCGAGTTTGAACGAATAGATTTATGCCGCGATGGATCATCGCTTTATCGCCCATGCATCGATCAACGCATGGGATGTAAAGATACGATTTTTGGCAATCAGTATGTGCGCCCTCGCCTTATACCCGTTCATGTTCTCGCATGTTCGTCAGGTGGCGGCTGATAGCAAACACTTGCCGGTCTCGACTCGTCATCCCTTGTCATTACCTTTGAGAACAAATAAGCTTCCTGTTAGTTTGTTTGTGTTTGGGGGCGTGGTATGTTAAGCAATATAGCATAGAAAGTAATTAAGTAATGATTACATTCTATGAATAGAGGCCCTATGATCGAGATGCCCAGGGCCATATAAGCTCTCTGCTAATCAAAGTCTCTCAATCTCTCAATCATTTTAAAGAGTGTAGTGGAGCCGATGGCGGTCGATCGTGATTAAGTAGCTGAGCTCCGAAAGCTAGTGAATGTTTTAATTCTCAATAAACTAAGGCTGGACATTATATCTGTGGTGATCTTCTTTACAATATTTTAGTCTCTCTGCTGCTAATGCGTTCTGGTCTGGTGATCAAGGTCTTGTGTCTCAGTGGTGTCGCCCAGTGCCAAGGCCAAGTTTGGGGTGATTAGTGACCGAGATGTAGACGACTAGCCTGGGGCTGGACGGCCAGAGTTGTCGGACAGGATAGAAGTTTTACATTTTTTGAGTCATCATGAGAGTCTTTGGCACAAAAAAAATTGGAAATGGGTTCATCCCTTCGTAGTCAATAGCTCCCCTTCCCGGTGACGGTATCAGTTTGTACGGATATCGATATTGCGCAAAGAGAATTTTCGGGAAAGGTGGGGCTGAGTGCTAAACCTATGGTATAGCTACGGTATGTCTCGACCTGGCCCGGGATTGAACTCACAACCTACTGCGCAAAGGTCAGGGCATTACACTATCTCGAATGCGGTAAACACTGTGGTGGTTCCCTGGGTAATGGTAATTGGTCTTAGTCGTCCCTGTTTTTACCGTCATCATACTTCCGCTTTCTGTCAACATTCGACCTTGTGTCGCGAGAGCGAAGTATCGCCTGAAGTAGCCTATGTATAGTTGGTAAACAGCACAGGATTGCATCATGATGGCTCTGGTTGAGAATGATGGTGTTGTATCTTTTTCTATGTTACTTCAATGTTAGAGGCTAGGCCTAAAGGATATAATAAACAAGGCATATGTATGTAGAGCATATAGACAGTGCGTACCCCATAGGTTTCATGTTCTCTTCAGACTTCATCAAATCGTTGCGGACGTGTGACTCTGCATTTAGTTGCCACCCACTGTGGATTCCACATTCACTGCATAACCGAGATATTTTAGCCCCAAGAGGCTTGGACACCTGCACACTTGAATTGCTGAAGGTGTTATAGAGCAACAGTCACCCTACGACTGTACCCAGCCAGTAAGGGGTTAATGATATAAAAAATGTAGACGCTGACGTGTGACGTGACAATTAGCGGTCCCGGCGATTGAATGAAAGCAATTAGCTTTGTGGGCTGTCTGTTATCGGCTTCTGCAGACTAGCGGACTTAGAAAAGTTGCACACTTGAAAAGTTGGTCTATAAAATTAAATTAATCAAAATCCAGTGTGGGTTGCTACTTGCCAGATGTCTCATTTGGTATCGTTTTACCTATGGTAGGGCCACGTTTGGTGGAATTTTCCGTGAATTGGGCCTGGTCTCCAGAACTGTGGGGTGGCAAATGGTAGCTCCCTGTGCGCCAGGTTTGAAATGATCAGTCGTTGTAGCATAAAATGATAACTTTAGAGCTGCTGAGCTATGAAAGATTGTGAAGAAATAAAATCCTGCTAAATATTCAGAATTCTAATTTAACGAATTCCTTGTCCTTGTTCCAGAATGCTTACTTTATTTTAACTGCTCAAGTTTTTGTTTTTTTCGAAACATGAGCTTATCAAAACGACTTACCGCTACTGGTACCATGGTTGCATGGGGTGCAAACTCCATTGGAGATTACCATGGTAATGGAAGAGAGATGACGTTTCCAGTCGAACTTCCCAAAGATAATCCTCTATTGAGAAGTTTAAAAGTTCTTGCAGTCGGGGAATATCAGTGCTGTGTACTAAGTATGGATGGTTCTGTGACAATTTTTGACCGTGACGGTTATCCTGAAGGTGTTTCGCGCAGCAAAAAAATCACTGCACTTGAGACTTTGAACATTGTTGATGTATTCGCCGGGGGTAGTCACATGTTTGCTGTCACTGACGATGGCCGTGCGTATGGTTGGGGTAGAAACAGCTTCGGTCAATTAGGCTGGAGAGATAATTCAAGCCAATCAATGGTCAGCATTCCGAAAAGCATCCGCCAACTTTCAACCAAAAAGGTCGTCCAAATATCATGCGGCAAACAGCATACACTGGTTTTATTACATGACGGTTCGATATATTCAATGGGTGATAATTCATATGGGCAATTAGGAATCGGTACGAATGACGCAGTACTTGAACTTGAACCGACAGAAGTATCATCTTTACGGGGCCTACCGATCGTGCAAGTTGTGGCGTGTGGGTGGCATTCTTTTTGCGTAACCGGCTCAGGACGTGTTTTTTGCTGGGGCAGAAATGATTGCGGTCAACTCGGCCTTGGTGATCGTGCAAACCGTAAAGCTCCATGTCACCTACGAATGTTACGTTCGCACGCCGTGAAGTTCATCGCCGGTGGTGACTATCATAGTGCAGCGTTGACGGAGGATGGCGGCGTGTTCACGTTTGGGTCGTCAGCAAAAGGACAACTTGGTCACGGCACTAGATCAGAATTTGAGGTAAACCCCAGAAAAGTTTTTGAACTGATGGGAAGTGTCGTTACGCAAATTGCTTGCGGAAAAACACATACCATTGCATATGTACCGGACTCTGGAAACGTATTTGTCTGCGGAAACGGGGAACATGGGCAACTTGGTCAAGGAATGATGTTAGATTCTCTTTTAGTACCAACTGTAGTGCAAGGGCCATGGACAGTACCAAATACATCACTAGTTATTAAACAAATATTTGCATGCGGAAATCAATGTTTCACGATCGTTAATAACTCAAAGGATGAAGCGCCTATCGATTTTCGTGATCCTCCATCTCATCGAAGAATCTGGAGCATAAGCTCCAGTCTTTGTAATCGCATCTCGCAAATCAGTGAGCACGGACAAGTCTCTTTGGATATATTGGTGCAGTTGGAGTGTGTAATGGGCTCACAAAGTTGCTTGAATGCATCGTTTCTTGCTTCTGATCATCATAAAACGAGTACTAAATTTCATGGAATAAACATGGCCGCCGCCCGACTACACTTTGCGAAATTGTTCAACTGCGGATACAAACGACTTCTTACAAAAATCTCGTCTTATTTAAGCATCGGTCTGTTGCCTTCGCTTCCTGCCAACCCTCCTGATATTGAAGCGTTGCGATTGTATCTTTTATTGCCAGAATTCAAGATTTTTCGTGATCCAAATTATCATGACGTTCTTTTATTTCCGTTTCTTCAAAAATTAATGAATCTGGCAGAAAGACCAGCAAAAATACTGGATCAGTGGTACGGCTGCCTTGATTCTGACTATTTTGTCACTCCTATCGAAGTATGTCAACAATGCATTATCGCAACCATAAAACGAAGCCTTGCGCCAGAATTAGTTAAGGATAAAATCACGTTGCTTCTTCAGTTCATGCAGAAATTGAACAAAGTGAATAGTTCTTCCGATACTGGCATTGTCGATTTCCGTAAATTTTATATCCCTGAACTCAATGATTTAATTCCGCTTGAGTCAGATTATAAACAATGGGCAAAGACAGCAAACGACGATTTTAACTTTTGCCGATATCCGTTTGTGCTCAATTCAAAAGCAAAGACCATTCTACTGCAAATCGACAGTAAATGTCAAATGCAAGAAGCTTACAATCAGGCAAGAGGACATAATATCGCCGCTATCTTAGGCCTCGGAGCGATTGAGCGTCCTATTCTTGATATCGAAGTACGGCGTGATCACCTCGTCGAAGATGCCATTCGCACTATCGGCAACTCGGTCAACTTGAAACGTCCTTTTTATGTGAAATTCATCGGGGAAGATGGACAAGACGCGGGCGGTGTACGGAAGGAATTTTTCATGTTGATTTTGAGGGAAATATTAGATCCAAAATATGGAATGTTCTGTCATTACAAAGATTCAAATCTTCTATGGTTCAGCGATTTTGGAATTGAAACAGATGACACGTATCACTTGATCGGAACGCTCTGCGGTCTTGCTGTTTATAACAGCACGATTATTGATATCAACTTTCCGCTTGCATTGTATAAAAAACTCCTTGGTGCTAAACCAACGTTAGCAGATTTCAAAGAACTCGACCCAGTCGCCGCAAATAGCATGCAGCAACTCAACAATTTTGTCGAGGAAGATGGATGCAGCATCGAAGACATCTTTTGTCTAAACTTTACTATCACGCGACAGCATTTTGATACTGTTTCTTGTATCGAGCTGATCGAAAACGGACAAAACGTACCTGTAACTCGTGAGAACCGGAATCAATACGTCAATGCGTATTTAGACTATATTTTCAACCAGTCTATACAGTCTCAGTTTGAATGCTTCAAAAAGGGATTCCTCCGTGTTTGCGGTGGTGAAGTCTTGAATTTATTTCGACCTGAAGAACTCATGGAGATGGTTGTCGGTAACCAAAACTACAACTGGGAAGAATTTGAAGACAAAACCACATATAAAAATGAATTTTGGTATAAACATCCGGTGATTATTTGGTTTTGGGAAGTTTTTCATTCATTTACAACGAAAGTAAAGACGGATTTTATACGTTTTTTGACCGGATCGAGTAAAATTCCGATCAATGGACTTGAAATGACTATTCAGCCTCTACGATGTGATGATCAATATCTCCCAGTTGCGCACACGTGTTTCAATATTCTAGATCTCCCATGCTACACCTCGAAGGAAAGGTTGGAAACAAAATTGAGACTGGCTATACAATCAGAAGGCTTTTACCTGGCGTAGAGACAATCATATATGGAGGAATATCTTCCTGTCTGCACATATTTCTCAATATTCTAGAGATCTCCCACCCGACGCCTGTAAGGATGCATTAGAAAGAAAGTTGAGACTTGCCGTACGCTATAAAGTTCAAAGGCTTTTTCCTATCGTAGAAATCATCATTTTGAAGTTTGGTTCATTCGAGTTGAGGGTGGTCTGAAGTTCTGACTGTATATTATTTGCCAATTTCATGTTTCTGAATATTACCTTCCTTATTCAAATATGGTAATTTTCTTTTTGTCAACTTGTGTTCTTCAAGATTTTGTGCGGTCGGTCAGAAGAACGTCACGGTCTAATATGAAAAAATTTTGCCCATTGATTTTATGAGGTCATAATTTCTTGAAATCTGTGTTTACAGAGGTGTAATCTCAAAAGAGCTAAATACACCACACTACAGTTGTAGCACCGGTAGCAGATAAATTTCGCTCAGACAACCAATTTCCCGGAATACAGATTTCTGGATATTGGTACTTTTTCTGCCTGATGCATGCACATAACACTAAAAACATATTTTCATTGAAATAGAGGTTAGTGTGGTTTAGGATACAAGCAATAAAATCAATGTGTAGGACAATATTATTTTTACTTTGAATGTCAATGGGCAGTCAGTGGTATAAAGCTAATTTTTGCAAATGGACAATTTCAATACAGTAATTAATTGGCCCTGTTGTACAAATTGACTTGTGTACCTGACGTGGAACATTTCACAAATCTTTATCTGGCCATCCCACAATTAAGTATGGTAATTGGGCCTAATGTATATGTTGACTTGTGTACTTGACATGGAACATTTCATGAATCTCGGTCAGACCGGTCCACAATTTAAAGATATGTTAATTAGACCTAATATAGGTATTCTTGTACACCTGATGAGGAACATTTCATAAATCATGATCTGAGCGGCCCACAATCCAAATATATACCGGTATGGTAATTCGGCCTGATGTAGGCTAAATGTTGACTTCATGTCTCTCGATCTGACCGGCCAACAGTTGGAATGGGTTTGAGTGGAGTGTTGTAATCTTTTTCTCCTTGGTCCTTAACTCCATATGGTAGTTAAGCCTAGTGTAAATTTCTTTTAATTGTATACCTGAAATGGAATATATATTTTAACTTCATGACTGTGTTTCGTTGCGTTTCGTTGATTTTGGTTACAAAATCACAATTCGCAGCTGTTCAATTTTGTGTTGTTCTGTCATTGCCTTCAGGGCATTGTTTTTATGTCACACTCTTCCATATCCATTTCATTTGTTAGATGATCTCTAGGTAGGTAATTGCTATATAATTTCCATTATTTGATCACATATGATTTTCCAGGTAATATCATCAGGCTTATACCATGTATTATAACTTGGTAACTTAGTTGGTTGTGGAGAATGTCGAAATAGAAAGACTTGATGCAAAGTCACCGGGCAGAACTATCACGACCGAAATATGGAGTTGCTCTGGCTTCTCGTGGCTATCACATTTCTGACAAGGTAGGCCTATTCAACTGGTAGGTCTCGGCTCTAGGGTTAAATTCCTAAGACTATGACATTCCGAAGATATCCGTATCTTCCTCACTTTACGGCCAGCGCGCTGAGGATAATGCGGAGGGGTGGCGCTAGACTTCGATAGCCTGTCGGCTCCTTCGGTGCTTCCTTGTCCAGCATGATATGCATATGCACTAGTAGTGTGTGTGTTTGCCCTTTAATCTTTTTCGGAGTTGCCGATGCGGTTATAGGCTGGCTGAAGGCGTAGGTACGGCGGTATTGAGATTAGGGGTAACTGTGTAGAAGGAACAATGAACGAGTGACCACAGCCCAAGGCAAGTAGTGACCCACGATCCAAGGCTCATCAGACTAAATATTCTAGAGGACGAAATCGGTTAGCTTATTCGTATGACATAGGAATTTTCATGTGATCTATAAGAGGAACCGACAGAGCCCAGCCAGTTGCCGAAAGCTTACCAAAAACCGGTTTTCCGGAGAGTCTTATTTCACATGATGAGCTTACTTGGTGATGAGTTCACCGAGTACCGAATTTACAGATATTTCGTTCCGATCAAACTGTTGCCACGTCTTGAGTAATGAGTTTCAGATTTGAGCACCTCTGTGTTTTTTAGGTTCTACAACTTGTCTTTGCCAGAGCATGTATGTTGGGATGAAATCCATTTCGGCAATATGGCCGGACACTACCTCAATCAAACTTACTTCATTGATGTACATCCACCTCTCGGGAAAATGCTCATAGCAATAGCTGGTATGCTGGCGTTTACGTACTTTTTGCCTTGATTTTTGTAAATCGTAAATGTATACCCAAACACTCCACCTGGAATAGCGCTCACCCAGATGTGACAGTATATTGCAGTCACCCAGCATTAGTAGGCTAAATGTAGACGCCTCAAATTTATCGATATCGGCCTCGGAAAACTGGCATCGGTTGATCGATCTCTAGGTGAAATCAACCTTCCCATAATATCTGTTATATATATAAATAATACCGTACCAAGAGTCTTGTAAAGATCATGCAATTTGCCGGACAATTCTAGAATTTATCGGATGATTTTCTTATTTTGTCTCTAGGTCTCATCACGATAAACATTTTGTTTTCAGAATAATGTGTAACGTTCTGTTTGTCTCTATTTTCAGGGTTATTGACTGGTTATGACGGCCAGTTTCCATTTCTGCATCCCGGAGACGAATACAACACAAATGAATACCAAGTTGATTACTATGGAATGAGAGCGTTTTGCGCCGTTCTTGGATCACTAGTGATTCCGTTATTACACTCCACGGTCATGACACTAACTGGATGTGAACAAGCTGCGTTTTTAACTAGTGCGCTCTTGGTAATTGTTTGCTTTATACGATTTTAACAGTAAACGGTACTCGTGCGGTCATCCGCAGTAAAACAACGTCACTGACATCAGCATTTGCTGATTTCGGCCACGGACCGGGAAACAGAACTGGATGATCACCTATTTTTTTTTGTTTATGAAAAAAGGGCGGATTCGGTGATTTGATTCAATTCGAAAATATTATTCGAAATTTAAAAAATTTTCGATCTGCCCATCCCTAGTCTCGGCACTCCTGCTAGTCACCAACTTCGTCATCTGACCATTTCTTTTATGTTTTCAGGTTTTTGACTGCGGCTTGCTGACTATATCTCAATACATCTTACTTGATCCTATATTGCTTTTCTTCATGTCTGCCGCAATCTATTTCAAGTCTAAATGCTCCATCAAATTGCACCACGATATGATGGGTGTCAAGTCACCACGAAAGGACACCTTGTCGATAACATGCTGCAGAGATATGCTACTATGCGGGATATGCCTCGGATGCACCATAGCAGTAAAATGGACCGGTCTCTTCACTGCAGCATTTATCGTTCTGTGGACACTGCAAGATATTTTGTCCTTGCAATGGAAAAAGGTTTGAAAATTGTTTATTTTTTGGCGATTTTTATAGTTCCAAATGTGCTAAGATTTATAGTTTCTTGCAGTGTTACCCAAAATTTCATCTATTATGCCTGCTTCTGAGCACTTGCCTATTTTCCAGGCATCCATTTCATCGATACTTACTCAAGTACTAGCTCACACTGTTTTTCTTCTTCTCGTACCGTTCAGCATTTACTTGGCCACATTTGTAGTTCATTATCAAGTTCTTAGCAAAAGTGGCACTGGCGATGGATTTCAGACATCTGTGTTTCAATCTTGTTTACGTGGTGAGTGAATTTGTCTAAGACAAAAGGATTTGAATCATTGCAATAGGCTTATAGACCAGGGGTCGGCAACCTTTGCTAGTGACCGGCCAAATGTCGATTTAGTGACTTTCTGGTGGGCCAGGATTTTCAATAACACTACGATTCATGTTAGATTCACCTGATGACGGAGCAGAGCTCTAGAAGCTTGTGAATTATATTCCAATAAACTGGACTGGACATTATTAAATCTTTGAAGAATTATTGTATCTATTAATAATATTTTTCCAGGTAATGCCCTCCATAATGCACTTATGCCGCAATACGTAGCGTACGACTCCATCATCTCAATCAAATTTTATCATCCATCACAACCAGGACTTTTGCATTCTAACGATAGACCCTACCCCATTGAAGTTTTGCCGTTTTCTCATAAACAAGTAAGGAACTTCTATTTTGAGCTTTTCCATTTTTGAGTGGCAGATATACCCAGGCCGGAATTGCGACCTACCATAGGCGTTGTGATGTCCGTGTAGGACATAAACGATCTGCTTTTTTTATGGTAATTTTGATTGAGTATTCGATTTGACCCGAGTCATGTGTAAAATTATAGGAATCTGCAGTTATTCGATGCGAACCTGTTACTACGGCACTCAATAATCCGTTTGACCAAAAATAAAATGTTCCGAATTTAATTCAAATATGAAAAATCTGAAGACCTAGACACCTTCCCCAGTCCTCACTATTGGCGACTTTGCCATTACGCAAAGATGTCGTATGGCTTTTATTCTTGTCACTTCTTCGGATTAGATGTTAGGGCAGCCACAAAGCAGCTGTGGCCAGATAACTGTATCGAATATTCAGTGAATCCATCTTTACCTGATGAAGGAGCAAAGATTAGAAAGCTTGTTAATAATATTTCAATATATTGGACAGGGCATTGAATGTGTGGTGACATGATGTATCTGTTACAAATTCACCAAAATTTATAGCAAAGTATAAATTTGTCTTCTTAATATTTAGACAACTGTGTATTTCCATAAAGACGCAAGTAACTTTTGGGAAGTCATCCATCCTACTAGCACAGAGATACAAGACATTATTCTTGGTGACTCACCCAGTGAATCGAACCATAAAGGAACAAAGGTTTGCTTGACAATTCGCATCTGTATGTTTGCTCAAGTTGTATACATTTAAGCTTGATTTATGCTGAAAACTAGGGATTGGAAATCGAATTATTTGTCAATACCCAATACGAATCGAATATTTTTTGTGAATTATCGAACCATCTTACCTCTGCCGTTTTACATTAATGAGGTCATGTAGATTTGAACACAGAGTGGAATTTTGTTCTTCAATGCGTTTTTTTTTCTAGCAATGAGCCCTCTATTTTAGCAAAATCTGTTGATTAGAAACGTTCTTGTCACAGATCGTGTAAGTTATACCAAATCCGTTTAGCTGCTAACGAAAATGTTGTCAATCCAAACTCGACAATATTCTTCAATGTTTGACAGATAAAATATTTGAAATCCGGAGATATTATCCGACTCCGTCACATACGAACCGGATGTTTCTTGAACACACTCGAACGAACAGCGATTTTAACTCCAAATGACCAAATTGTTTCGTGCTGCAAGAACTCTCCGCCAGAAAATAAATTGGATGAATTGTGGAGAATCGAAATAGTGGATAAAGAAGGTTGGGTTTTTGCTTTGCTTTGATTATGTACTAATTTGACTTTTATGGACTTAATTGCATGTCGGTTGATGACATTTGCTAATCAAATTGAATTACAATCATCGTGTTTTTCGTTCAAGCAGGAAACGACAGTCGGTTGGAGTGTCTGCATACTAGATTCAGATTATTACATGCTACGACTGGGTGTGTCTTACAAAGCACTTTCAAGGTTTTGCCAGATTGGGGAAATCAACAATTTGAGGTACTGGTATTGCTATATATTAAATAGGATTGATACAAGCCTGGATTAGATAAAATTGAACAAATAGATTTGGCAGAACCCCAGGTCCAAACTTCGAACTGATGATGTCACAAGCACTTGTATATACAATATATATATGTACAGTACAGGCACATGTTAACAAAGTTGCATGCCAGTAGCCGAATGGTCAATCAGCTTCCCTGTTCATTACGATGTTCAACATTACTCGTGAAGTGTGTTCATCAAAAATTCGCAATTTTTCTTTGTGCGATTATAAAAGTGCATACTCAAATACGACCACCTGGCAAGGGTTGGCAAGTCAAACCTGAGTGGGAAGTTCATACAGTCCATCCCAACCGAGCCTAATATTCAAGTATTGATGAAGCTGCCCAGGTTTGAAAACAATTTGAAATTGAAAATGTTTCTGTTCAGGCTACGTGCACCCGTGATTGGTTTGCTTCCAGTCGAGCGGTTTGGAATGTGGAGCAGCATACTCACGATAAATTGGAGAGACTTCCCATTTCTCCATGTCAAATGTCATTTTGGGAGAGATTTATGGAATCACACTGGACTATGGCGTCACTTCATTTCCATTTTAACAAAAGTAGTTACAATGAATCATCGAGTCCTTGGCATTGGCCTATTAACTACAAGGTAACGGCTTCATACATTTTTCTATAGCTTTCTCGGAGTATCGGTAGCAGGACTACATGTCACTGTGGCGGCCTCTTACTCTTGCCATGGTCATTGGATTTTCAGCTCGGTCAAAATAGGCTTAGAACATTCACTACTACTGTCTCGTCAGTGTATGTCAAAAAGGAAAATTGTCCAGCCATGGTCTGTCCCATGATTGAATAAGGCTTTTATCAGTGAACTATCATCCACTGGCTGGGGTGTAATAGTATGGTCGGTGATCATGGGGCCGTTCATGGGTTTCAGTCCTGACCATGTCATGCCACCCATTCTCGGCGAACGCAATCAGTGTAATGTGGATGTGCAATGGGACATCTGATTTACGATAGCCCACCCGGTACCCACGTCTTCCTTGTGTAGCATGCAAATGCTGATCATCCCGTCATAATCTCTACAATGTACGTAGGTATGCACATCGCACAAGTAGTGTGTATGTATTATGTGCCGGTATCTATAGAATATCGTCAATTCATCATGTTCTGAGTCTATATAATATGCAGTAACAGGAGTAAATAAAATATCATCCGGTTTTCCTCGAGAACGTGCATCCGTTCATGTCTCCGTCTGCATAATTGTCTTGCCATTTCCAGGGTCAATATTTCACTAACGCATCGGAAGATGATATCCGCGTCTATTTACTTGGAAATCCGCTTGTGTTTTACTTCAATTTCTGGAGCCTTGTCATCGTTTTCATTCTCATCGTCACTCGCCGGTTAAAGTTCAAACCAAATAATAAAAATTTATCAAAATTAAAAAATCATTTTTCTCGACTTTTTCCGAATTATACCGTACCATCCGTCTCGATATTGCACTTTAATTGTTGTGAATTATTTTACCTTGCATGGGCGATCCATTATTTGCCATTTCTGATATTGCCACGTCTTGTTTACTTTCACCATTACTATCCAGCAATGATATGCAACTGTTGCCTAAGTGGCTGTTTTTTCAATTTGGTTTTTCAAGGCGCTTCGCTACGTTTAGGGTCTTCTCTTTCTTCGTCCAATTTAAAACGTATGTTAATTTGTGCTTTTGCCATTTTTCTAGCTGTCAGCTTTTATTTATATTCGCCATTAGCTTATGGTGTGACCGGGTACTTGTCAGACCATCAAGATGCTGTGATGCATGGGTTGAAGTTGTTAAGTTCTTGGTCATTTTAAAGATATATGCCAAATATGTTTGTTTATAGCTGATTGTATTGCATGTACACGTACTTAGTCTTATGATGAGTCTCACGCTTCGCTTGCACTATATTAAAGAAGCCTGTGGTAGAAACTGGAAATATGAATTGAATAAAAGTTGAAAGTATTGAAATAGTTGGTATCCGTAGTCTTAGGTATGTAGTCTTGTAGTGTTATAACTCGCTATGGTGGAAGATCGAAGTGGGGTGGGGTATTCTGTTGTTGGCTTCCTGCCGTTCGACAAGTGGTCGTGAATCATCTGCTTTCAGAAGTGCATGTTTTTATCTGAAAGCTGAAGAAAGTCATGCATGATTAAACACGAGAAGCCTAAGCTCTGTCCTCAATGGTTGTTGGTTTTCGACTCGGGTTCGCAGTTTAGGAAAAGCAACCATGCCATATTCTCCAAGACCACGATGACTTGCATTGCCTTGGTTGATGCTGGTTGTGTGTGCACGTGGTGATTGGCAGAAACCAGTGATTTGTTGAGACTACTGCTTTGGTAGAAAATAACGTGGGAGGCGTAAGGTATCGTACCAGTGCAATTCATAGGTTGGGTTTATGGTGACGATATTTAGGTCTGGCGTCGGGGCTTATTCACCTCGATCTGCTTTTTTGATACTGCACTTTTATGCCTATGCCAATGTTGTTTTCTTTCGTTAGGGACTATTCTTCATTTTTTTATGCAGAGATGGTACTCTATGTGTCGGAGTGAGACGGTGGGAGCGTCGCACCATGCTGTCGACGTTTGCTAAATATTAATAAATTATATGGCTATTGCAGATGTATTTATAGCCTATTTATGCCAAGCGCATAAAGATCTTTCATTGTGGCCATTTTCATATTTTCACTGTCTCCTAGTGATTCCAAATGGATTCAAGTTGCGAGAGTGACAATGCGGAGGACAAAGTGGATCAGGAATTTGATGTTTTTCTCTCAAAAAGGCTTGATGGAAAGTTATACTTACTGCAATATCCAGTAAAGAACCGTAAATTGCCTTTTGCCCATAAAGAACGCCTTTCAGCAAAGATAAAACCTAACAATAACAAATTAGAAATGGACGTTTCCCTCGATGTACAAAGTCCAAGCTACAATTTGAGTAAAGGCGAACAGATTTCTATAAACGTTGATGGTAACAGTTCAATGACACAAGCAACTAATGTGTTTGACAGCAATACCATGGATAAACAGACATTCCAATCAACAGCAGTGCCGTCGTCAAGCAACCGGTATGTTTGCGGGATTTTACGTGATGGTGAAGTCCATCTCACTCCAATATCTCATGTGTTGCAACTTCGTCCTAGCTTTAAATACATGGACCAAGCAGAACATAGAGCTGCTCGTGCTGCAAAGGCTAAAGAAGCTGCAGAAGCCGATTCTTCACAAGATGAAGCAGATGATGCGAGAGCGGTAACGCTTCGAATTAAAGGAGCTGAGACAGAAGCAGCAAGATTAGCAAGGGAACGGTCGTATGCAGCATATGAAAAGCGGCTTGCAGAGGAAAAATGGTGCCCGCTAAAATTTTACTCTGCGGAAGACAGCATTGTAGAACTAGAGAGACATAAACTTCTTTGCCAGAATACGTTCTCCGCGGAAAGCATAATGGATAGAAGTATTCCAGCGTTTGTCAAAACACCGAGTGAATATCTGGATAGCTTGAAGCCTACATATTCAAAACAAGACGTTGACGACTCTGCGATGCCTGACAATGTTCTGTCTGTGTCTCTACTAAAGAATGAAAGCCTTGGTGATCAAATTAAATTGATCATGAAAAACGCCAACATCATGACTTTTTCAGCTTTGTTGTCTCTTCTGCCAGGCTCTCCTGATCAAAATATGGTCGTTCGATCATTGCAGTCTTACGCGTTGTTAATTAGAGGATGCTGGATTGTCAAGAGTGAAATACTTTTTCCTCCTAACACCGTCAGTCCAATTTCAGGCACACCAGCTGAAAATTTATGCCGCAGTAGGGATTACATCTTATACGTGTTTACAATCCAAGAGTTTGTTTCACGGAAAGAAGTCACTGCAGCAGTTAAAATCCCGAGCGACGATGTAAAAGCGATATTAGACGATATTGCTGTGATGAGGGTCGGAAACGGGTGGACATTGCGGTTAAGTCCAGACTTGCGTTTTAGCAATCGTTTTCCTGAAGTTGCTGAACGGCAAAGTATACTTTGGAATGCAATGGGGGCAAAATTAGCCAAACAAATGAATATACCAGACTTACCAGACAAAGCCGTCACAGTAAAATCAGAGAAATCCCCATCGAAAAAGAAAAGAACAGTATCAGGCGATGAAAAGCCTAAAATGTCGAGAACAAAAAAGCAAAGAAAACCGTCTGGGACAAAGTCGCACTCTACAGTTTTGGAAGTGAAGCAAGAGCCTCCGTCCCCCAATCGAATACCGGTACCGAAATTACCTTTCGTGCAACTCAATGGCGGAAATTCATCGTCAACTTCGTTATTACCAAACGGCAAAATATTACCGCCTCTCACAACGATGTTATCTCCATCGCGGAATCCTGTTCAGGTATTACCGGATTTGAACACATTGGTTGGAGATATAAATATCGCTAATGTTAATTCCACTGTGCAATCTATAGCCAACGAAATATATAAAAAGAGCTCTCCAAACAGGAACTTTGTGTCGCAAACCGAATCTTCATTGCATCTACCCAAAACGGGTACCGATTTTTATGAGAAAAAAAATACATGACCAAGACTTTTTCATACCGTACAATATTTTTCATGGCTATTGTTTTGCCTATTTAGCCCTTATAGGATCATATTTTTGCCTAATCTGCTAAACCGGTTTCATAGACCATCGTGCACGATACGAATGATTTCATATACAGTAGCTATCCAATCATGCAATCCAATAAATTAGGCTCGAATGTGTTTACTGCTGTTATGCTTTTTAAAGTGGGGTTTTCAGTGAAAATTGCATTGACGGCTTGAGTGAGAGAGATATTTGTCACTACTAGGCACAGAATCTTGTGATACACAGCGCCAGAGCCAACCAGTGACTCGGTGACCTATGAAGTCTAAGAAAGTCTGTCATCCGCAAGCATACAGAACAATTTAAAAATTTGACATACACACCTGATGGAGTGTAGCTCGAATAAACTGAGCTGGATTTTAAATCTGCGGTGGCTTAGGATGTGGGTCAAAACGGTGGAGTAACTCGTTGAACTTGGTATGAATTTTCTTGGAACATGCTCGCATCTTTTAGATGAATTCCGTGGTCTTGGTCTCCTACTTATACTTTCACACATTTCTGAAGATTTATATTCGGGATCTCTTCGCAGTAAAAAGGAAGGGTAGCGGTCGGGATGGTTGATGAGAAAAATTATTCACTCCGCTGCGTGATGACGTAACGGCTAGCCTGAAATCTCATTGGTCATTAACTGCGCGCTCTTCAACAAGTCGTCTTCTGCCTTGGAATTTTGCTGGTGTCAGCGACTAGTTTATCGCCTTTCAGGGGACTGTTGCGTGTCGTGTGATCTTGCATTAGATAAAACAGTAGTGACGGTATTCCATGCTATCGGAATATGAAAGAAAACTACGCTCTGGCGCGAGGATTAGATGGATAAAAGGAATAAGGCTCTTGCGTTGCGGCCCAGAAATGTCGGCGAGGTTGGTGGATTACGGATGTACGGAGTTATCTGGTGCTTATCGTCGACGGTAATATGGTAAGTGTGTAATATTTTCCTTCAGTACACTATTATATATATGATTGTAGTGTGTTGAGCTGCATCTGCCACACCAGCACATCCCGTGAAGGCCGCTGTGTGGAACGTGAGTGCTGTTTCAAGGTACAGTAACAATAAGTCTGTTGCGAAAAGTACCGTATGCGAACTACTGTATGTTCCGTCCGATGGCCTCGCGGAGCCTGCTATGCTGCAGCAGCAGCTCAATACAATACTGTATCATCTGCGCCCACGAAGCTATCCGCCGATATTCGGATAACCAGGAAACTAGCGAATAGACTTGCAAGGTATCTTCGGCAGACAAACGCTCACATTGCTCGTAAAAATTTCATCCGCTAGATAGTGTAGTGATCAGGGACGCAGCCAGCCTCGACACAAGGGGTGTCCCAACTCATGACGTCACTGATGTCAAAATTAGAAAAATAGGCAATTTTCGTGAACATTCTTTTTTCACCAAGTAGTTTTACTGAGCTCATGGGAAATACCATACCCCCTGAAACCACGTGCTCAAAGCGGAAACACTTTGCTCACAGAGAACACTTTGTACGAGGAACACTGCTGTGTGCCCACGGAACACTGTGGTCACGGTGAAACACTGCCCTCACGGTGAACACTGTGTTCACGTGGAGTAACGAACTCAGAGGGAACACCACAGTGTGGGCACATCCACGGGGAACCACGTATGTTCGCGGGGAACACTGTGATCACGGGAACCACGTGTTGACAGGGAACACTGTGCTCACGAGGAACCACGTGCCCACAGGAGACACGGTGCTCACTGGGAAACCCTGCGATCACAGGAACTACGGGCTCAGAGGAACACTGTTCCCACGGCCGAACACTGCGCTCACGGGGAACACTGTTCTCACGTGGAACCACGTGCTAACGGGAACACCGTGCTCGCGGGGAGCAACGTGCTCGCGGAGAACACTGTGATGATCACGGGTAACACTGTGTGCCCACGGGGGAACACTGGGCTCACGGGAAACACTGTGCTCAGGGACGCAGCCAGCCTCGAAAAACGGGGGTGTAAAAAACGCCCGTGCAATAAGACTACTGAATATCAACAATCTCAGATTTCATGGGGGGAGCTAACCCCCTCTGCTGGCTGCGTCCCTGGTAGTGATGGTTGGCAGACTTGGTACTTATGGCAGTTCTAGTTACTCTCGTGCATCGTGCGTACATGAGTGTTTTTGATGCACAATCCGTCAAAAATCCCAACCCTACGTGTAATCCTTGGCTAGTTTCCTAAATATGAACTCATTTTCTCGGCGTTATTGAACTTTTATTGCAATCCTATTAAACAGTTAAAATGGGTCATTGTAATAATTCTGCATGAATATTAATAGTAGAGGAAATGAATGATACTCATCGTTCACGCGCGCGGGCCCACATGGTGGGGATCGGTTGGTATTTCGTCACCATTTGAGGTTCAGCGTGTTGTTATACTGACCAACTTTAAATAGGATTCGGTATTAGGCGTTTCATAGGAAAGTATATACGGGTACCGTTAACAAATGCATTTTTAAAAATAGCATGTGTGTCGTATATAACTCTCGATTGTCAAGTTTTGTAAGTTCCTGTGACCCCTGACGCATAAAGTTAGGCCTCTCTTGGCCTTAATTGTAAGAAATTGCTGTCACGTTCGTAATATCACCGAGTAGTATCCTGATCGGGCTGTTGAGGGGGCGTTTGCGTCGCTGTTATTAACTCGTAGCTTTCGTAAACGTTGCCACACGCCGTTGAAGATCGAGAATGTGTCTTTGGCGTGTCTCCTCTTTCGACAACTTCTTTCAAAAAGTTCTTGGCTGATTTGATTGCGTGTCGGGCGTTGTCACAGTTGTCGTTTGACTCTAACTTCTTGAGCATGTCAATTACTTGAACTATTAGAACTTCTGAGCTTGGGCCTGATGCGTTAGATGGTGGGTTCGCTGATGAATTTGGAATCCCATCTTGTTGAAATGATGTGGAAGCTAACGTTGGTTGTGATGATGTTTTGACGTCTCCCACCGCCGTTGTTTCCGTAGAGTTGCCTGATCTGAAAATATTTTTGTCTCAATAAGGCCAAGCACAAATTTACGTTGCGCCCACCACGAGGTTACGATTGCGCACGGTCTTTGGTGGCCCGTGTGTAGCTAAAAGTATGCGAATATATGAAAGGGCATGGGCTATCTGTGGCAAAGATATACGGGCCAGGCATTTCATTAGAGCATTGCTATATAATATGTTCCGTGTTGACCATTGGGTTTTAGATGCGTGGGGCTCGCTTCACCTTTGAGTCGTAAGTTTTCGAGAAAGAATCGGAAGCGAAGCCCGTTGGTGCTTTGTTGGTGACTGTTAGTTTCTGGAATAGCGCAATTTCACGCGTCTGTGGATATCACAAGCCTCATGACGTCATATGCGTTCTCTTATAGCAAAGGACCAAACACTACAGATGCGCATGTAAGGATTAATGGCAAAGACTCAAAGAATGCCGAGACTTTTATAATGGATTGACACAAGACTCACGACGCCGTAGTGGCCGTACAGGTACGCTTTTGTAAAATGTTATCATCGAGCCGTGGATTTTAGTATGGACCACTTTGTTGCCTGTTTTGAAAATAGGAAGTGTTATTCATTCACTTATCTTTTCCATCATTCGAGTTCTGGTTTGCACGTTTTCGAAACACAAATTGGCGGGTGGTTTACTGATATGCGACTGCTCAATTAAATAGTAATCGGATTGGCGCTTACTGTTTACTGCTACTGCTTTTAATCACCAGGCTTATTATGTTGCACTTGAACTTACCCATCGAGTATAAATAACGAAACAGCCAGTTTTGTAGCATTTGCACGTCGGATTTAGAATGTGGTCATATTTTCAACTGTTACTGATCCTTTACAATTTGAAACATGACAAGCACAAAATGTAAAACGTGAGGAAGGTATAGTTGCGACGATGTTTATTGAAGGGAATGATTTGACCGCGCTTACACGGTCTGTTTTTCTGAGTTTAATGATGTGTACGATCTAGTACGCTTACGAAATAGCACCACTGGCATACATTGGTAGCCAATATTGTTGAGTTGGACTATCAATTCGAACGGGAAATGCTTTGCATGCCGATCCCTTGCAGTCGAGATCAAAAATTGTACTATATAGAGTCATTTACCATCTGCTATCGGATTTCCCAGATATGACCACACACGGTGTTGGGCTTTAAAATACAGTCAGACTTTGGCGCCCAGTCGACATGTGTTGACCGCGATGATTGAGTTTGTCCTAGCCGCTATTACAGGTAGGGATGTGAATTTTGTCTTGAATATCAACAATCTCCGCTCGCCAAAGCATTGGTATCTGAGCTAATATCTCACCCGTCAAGCTCCTGCGCTTGAAGTCTGGATGAGATAGTGTAAGGAGGAGGTGGCGCTGATGAGTCACTCTTTGAGTCACAATTGACATTTTCGTCGACCTGTTATTCATTACGTAGATTAGTCAGAAGCAATTGTTGGCAATGGTTTTTGCACATGCGTTTGGTTTTCTCTGAGATTGCCAGACATGAAATGGCGATCTTCATCGTTTCTTACGAGTGATGCTTCTAGTATACGACTCTACGTCGTACCGTGGCGTACCCCTTCCACTTACGCACAAGACCGGAATGCATTCCAACAATCTAAGCGACCGCTGTAGTTAGCCGAGTGGATTGACGACCGTCTTCCGATCGAGAGCAAGCAGCTATTTTTCCCGAGCGCGTTAAACCAAAGACTTCAAAATTGGTATCCGTTCGTCATTTGCTTTTGGCAGTCAATGTCGGGAGACTGCGGTGAGTTGTGATAGTAACCCGGGCTCTCAATCGGAAATATCAGCACACGTACTAAGCACAGCACAGGTACGTACGTTGACCTGCCACCTGGCGTACATGACCTAAGTAGTTGAAAGCCTTCGGTTGAAAATCTGGGATAAATAGTTTGCAACAACATATGTCAACAAAGTGAGCCGCCATTTCCCACTCGAATAGCAATTTCAACCAACCATCAATATATTTTCACTGAACCCGCGTCCCTACCTTTGCATGACTGTCATTATTCCTTGATACCCCGTCAGGACATGTTGCACGATTGTTGATGTGATCCATCACTCGTTTGTATATGAATATATCTTCGTAGGAAGGCAAGTCCTCTTCATATTCAACGTGAACGCTTGTTGACTGGTATCGTCTAGGAGTTTCATTCACAGGCATCCCTATCAGAAAGGAAAACTTGCATTAGCGGTGTGTTTGTATGCTTTATGAACACCAACAGTTTGCACCCTTGGCGACGCCGGAAATTCTATTCTTTATGCTCATCGCCTCATCAGTGCATTAGGTTTTATTGAGGTTATGGTTGTGCCATGTGGCCATGATATATATTTGATAACAAAACATTCTTTGTATACGTCCCAGTCAGGTCTGCGCTACGTCAGGCGCGAGGCTGCAATTTCGCATGGCCTTTGGTGGCCCATGTGGGGTTTTAAGGGTATGCAAACGCAACACTGGCCCGTGTACACGTGGCCGGTTTTGGGCCATTTACTTCTCTACTCAGGCCATAACTTACCCACGTGAGTGCGATACGGCCATCTGTGGCAATAATGTACAGTACATTGGCTACATATTTCCCCTAGCAAGACCATGTGTGGGCCTCATAATGCGTTGCCTTCCATGCGCAAGCCTTGGCAACCCCACACGCGGGCCACGTAGGGACGCTCGCATGTTTTTGACTGGGTAAGTACCGTTTTCACCATCCCGGTTTCTTCTTTTACGCCTGGCTTGTATGAACTTCCGTATCAACGCATGCACGACCATCGCGCCAGAAAACGAAAGGACCATCCCTCCTATAATCACACCGAGCATTGTCGCAGAACTGAAAATAATAAAGTCGAGTTAGTAAATACATCCTTGAAGCATAGCCTATCTTATTAACGATCCCTTTCGGGAGAACGCCGAGATACTGTTTCGGATTGATTGCGTTTTCAACGAGTAAAGGCCAGGTCCGCCAGGTCAATGCTTAATGTGATTCTGATTTATAGCCCGGATCATTATCACAGCCACAACACTCAGCACTCCCCGATACTGACTGGTGACTGCAGAGCGGAAATGAACACCAATTTTATGAATCGGTTTTCAGTCAGAAAAGTGCGAGCTTCCCTACATGACCCTCGTGTGGTGTTGCCTAGGCTTGTGCGTGGAATGCCACGCGTTATGAGGCCCACACATGACCTTGTTGCGGAAATACCTGGCTCACATCTTTTTCACAGATGGCCCATGCCGTATCGCACTCACGTGGGCCAGTTATGGCCTGAGTAAGGCCGTAAATGGCCCAAACACGGCCACGTGTACATGAGCCAGGGTTGCGTTTGCATACCCTCAACCTTACACGGGCCATCAACGGCCATGCGAAATTGCAGCCTCGCGCCATACGTGGGCCGTACGTAGATTTCTGTTTGGGTTGGGAATCGAACACGGAACCTCCCGATCAGAAGGCGGACAGTCAAGCCAGTCGGCCAATCGAGAGGTATGTGGTGAGTTGTATCGAAAGATTTGTCGTTGTTTTGAATTTATATCGCTTCCAACAGCTCAGGTTATGGTACGCCAGGTTAATGTTTATAATTATGCAGTAGTACGCGATCTAGATATTTCAGTTTCATCGCCAAATCGTTATCACAAAAACAAGCCCTACGCACACCCCTCGATGCATATCTTTTAAGTACGAAAAGGGGATCAACCATTGTTTATATACAAATAATTTAGCATCTGATACCGCTAAAGCGAAGCAAACACCACAAGGTTGCCACGACGTGAAAGCGTGTGCGTAACATACATCCTCTGCGTCAACACGAATGTCTCACGTGCCAAGTTCAGGCGTTACATAACCCATGAGCCGACGGAATGTGCGGAGGGTGATCACCATCTCAGATTTCTATCTTCGTTAGGTGACCGAGAAAGCGAGACTGTGAAATCATGAGTCATCGTTGAGATAATTTTGGGAAAGTTCTCCGTTGTATTGGTTCATCTCGTTTTATTGAGATTTATAACATTCACAAGCTTCCGGAGCTCCGCTCCTTCATCAGGTAAAGAAGATTCATCACAGATTTAACGCCCAGCCTTGGTATATTTAGAATTATAGCATCACATTACCCGATGAAGTAGCAGAGCTCCGAAAGCTTGTGAATGTTATAATTCTCAATAAACAAAGGCTGGACGCTAAAATCTGTGGTGAATCTTCTTCACGATATCTATTGATCAACCACCATCAGCTCCACCCTATTCTTCTACAGCAAAATAGTCGAATCGAATAATTCACCACAGATTTAATGTCTAGTCCAGTTTATCGGAATATAACCCGACTATTCTATCTATTGCTATTTGGATCGTCCGTCCGATCGTCCTTAATATTCTTCGAAAATATCGTCGTAATAGATTGAATACGTCACCACAGATTTAACGTACAGACCAGTTTATTGCGATATACTGTAATCCGTGTATTATATCTATATTATTATTTGGATCTCCCGACACCGGGTTCCAGTATTTTTCCAAACAATAAAAAAATCGTGATCAAGTTTTCGGTGAAATATCTCATACAGTCACTCAGTGCCATTCAATAATGGCGATTTTCTACTTCCTTCCATTGCTTGAAACCGCATTGTCTCAGATCGTTTCTGACGTTACTGATAATCGTGAGTTTTTATTGCCTATAACAAGCCACGATCTCATGTAAAACGTAAGAAGATTTTAAAAATTACAAAAATTTCTTATGCAATCTTTCATTCAGAAGTTGCCCGACTGAATGGTTTTAATACTTATTATCTCAATTATTTTAATACAATTTTTAATAAAATTCCACTTTCTATAAATGTCATTCAGAATTACCTGTTTATACCTCCGTTATTATCTCCAGTTGGCGGGCAATCAACTTCGTTAATTTGTAGTGTCTCATTTCCACAGCAGACACTATTTCCACATTTACCACAACAGTATAATTCTCCTTGTGGCGAGGCTGACGATTGCGAACAGTCTGTATTAGTGGAACATGTCGGAGGTACCGTGCCTGAGTGTGCTAAAACTGTACAAATAAGCGTCATTAAAGCCGCACTATGATACGTGCGTACCGCTCTGTTGGGTGATTGGTTGGACTGTCCCGCCTCCTGGTGGGATAACCCAGTATGTGTTGGATTCCCGATCGATTTTAGTTTTTTTTTATTATTTTTTATTATTTTAGGTTTTAGTATACCTCAAGGCAGCCATAGAGTCGGTGACTTGGTGGGTTGAGTCACAAACTTTGAGAGAGTATGGATTATTTGTGGATAATTAAGTTGTACGCATTAATTTAATAATCTCCATCTCAACAATCTTGCGTCTTGAAAATACTATACAATTTGTCTTATATCGTTCGAAAAATAGTGGAGCCGATGGCGGACGACTCAAATAGTAATAGATCCATCTACACCACCCATTTGGCCGCGTGGTTTGACTGGGCGCTTTCTGATCGTTAGGTACCATGTACGATTCTCGACGGAGTCAAAACAAATACTTTAAAATTGGTATCCGTCCATTCTCTGCGCGGTAGTCAGTACGTGAGAGTGTAGGACGTTGTGGTTGTTTTGAATTTATGGCGTTTTAACTACTAAGATCATGTGTACGCCAGGTCAATGGGTACTGTACTGTACACACGTGTCAGTTCTTCCGGTTTATAACACGGATTACTACCACAACACTCCCCGATACGGACTGCCAAATAGAAGCTGTGGTGGTGATAGTGATACGAGTAATGAATTGGAAATACCGAGATCGTCTACGCGCTTAGTTGTCCGAGTGGTTTGACCGTCCGTCTGACGGAAAATCCCAGCCGGATTCCTGACCGAGTCAAATCAAAGACTTTAAAATTGGTATCCGCGTCCCTCCCTTGCTTGCCAGTGGTCTGTTAGTACCGGATAGTGCAAAAGGTTGTGATAGTGATCCGGGCAGTAAATCAGAAATGCCAAGACCGCAAACTATATGTAAACATTGACATGGCGTAGCCTACTTTACCTGCTTACAAACGCTGTAAATCCAAAACAACAATAATAACAAAACTTGAGGTACGTGACGGACGGTCATATCAAACCCCCTCAGCGTAGCCAAAGACGTTTTTTAAGAGGCTATCACACGGAAACTTAGAGGTTCGGCGGGAAACTATCCTACTGCTAAATCATATTTGTTACTCGTGAATTGAAGAATATAGTGGAGACAATGGCGGACGATCAATAGATATCGTAAATAAGATTTAACAGTTGAAGGAGCGGAGCTCCGAACGCTTGTAAATGTTATAATTCTCAATAAACCAAAGTTGGACGTTAAATTTGTGGTGAATCTTCTTTACGATATACTGTATATACTCTTAAATATAACTTCATATTTTCGCCGCTGGTCCGCATGTACCGTAAATGGCGTAAAATCCAAACGAGTGACATATTCTATATCGATATTACATACCTTGCAATGAAAATACGTAGATTGAGACAACGATAAAGTGATACAACATTGCGATTATTTTATTATATTACAGTACTAATAAAAACTGAAAAACAATGACGTCGGGTTACAGGCTAAACTATATTACTATACAGCAAAAAAAAAAAATATCACCAAAATATTAGGGCGTCCTTTCCTTCCAATGTCCAGCTGCAACCACCGTCTCTGTCACCTTTATCCTAGCTGTGGAATGCTAAAGACTGTCTGGGTTGAACTAAAACAAGGCAAAGAGACGGATCACTCTTTCCTAATGACTCGTCTTGCAGCGTTGGAACGTATGTGAACGATGATTTGCCTCCGGCGGCTCGATCACTTTTCAGTCAATGAAGAGTTGGAAGAAGAATTGCTACTAATCCAAATAGATACACTTTTTTCTTTCACTAGCGTCTAGCACACCAAGTTCAACTACTGCTGGGATTATCTTATTAATTTCGCCTAAAATTAGTACGATAATAGCACGCTAACAGCCGAAATGCGATCGCAGTGATTAACGTGCCAAGTCATATCGTGTTACAAAGCGACAGAACAAAACAACCTCATCACTTTTCAACCAAAATATTTCAACAGACAGATTTAACGTCCAGCTTTGGTTTATTGACAATGAAATTCCATCGTCTCCCCAAATGAAGGAGCGAAAGCTATTTAATATATTATTTTTCTTAACAAACCAAAGCTTGACGATATATCTGTGGTGAATGTTCCTTACGATAAAAAAAGTTCGAATATCGCATGAAACTTTTGGCAATAGTCATTTTTCGCAGATAGTAACGGTAGTCCTATATTTTTCGAAACATAACCGGAAAAAAATGTAAATACGTGATTCCTTCAACCTGGTTAATGATCAACAGTCAGGACTACACTTGCTGGCAGGTCTAGAAAACTAGAAGCCCCAATGCATGTCGTTGATTGCTGAGAAGCTTGATTGGACGCCGATGTTAGCAGATAGCCTACCGTTAATTTGATCTGCAGGTGTAGTCTGGTGATCATTCAACCAAGGCGATACCACAGCGGAAGAGCACTTACTACTAAACTGTACTAAACTCTCATTCGTTTCAATTTTGGCAAATTTAGGAATACACTGTTGCGTTTAGTGGAGAAGTGGAGTTTAGTGGAGAGATTTGTACAGCAGTGCCTGCTCTAATATGATATGATGTCTGCCCCCACACAATATCTGCCCAGTCAGAAATCCACGTATGGCGCGTGGCTGCAATTTCGCATGACCTTTGG
This sequence comes from Botrylloides violaceus, assembly GCA_030412335.1. Classification (NCBI taxonomy): domain Eukaryota; kingdom Metazoa; phylum Chordata; class Ascidiacea; order Stolidobranchia; family Styelidae; genus Botrylloides; species Botrylloides violaceus. The sequence continues at coordinate 296,251 of JASFYC010000541.1, read as the reverse complement.
TGGCCTGTGTATGGTTAAGGGCATGCGCACGCAACACTGGTCGTGTTCGGGCGATTTACGACCCTACTCAGGCCATAACTGGCCCACGTGAGTGCGATGCGGCATGGGTTATCTGTAGCAAAGATGTACATGGGCCAGGTATTTCCCTAACAAGGCCGTGTGTGGGCGCCGCGTAATAAAGCTTGGCGTTATATGCGCAAGCCTTGGCAACCCCACACGCGGGCCACGTATGGACTTTCGCATTTTTCTTACTGAAAGGCGAGCTGTCCATAATGAGCAAGGCGATCTTAATTAACATCGCCTTGTTACTGAGTGTCAAGCGGGAGGGAAACAGAAAGCATTTTTGGTATGACGCGGCGGAACTGTATTTCCTTGACTAGACAGAACAATGATAATTACCACTTACAAGAAACAACCTACTTATGGTAATTATACCTTTCCTGTACAGCAAACAAGCACGTACTCCTGATGTAGACGTGCAGTGCGGTGTTTTCAACCAATTTAGGGTCAATTCACATTTATTTCATGACGAAATGCCGGTGGCGAAAACCCACGGCTGAAAACGGGCAGAAACATTCTCTCCTTTGATCGATTTCTCACGCGATTTCACGGTTTGTGACTGTTTCGTAATCGGTTTTTAGCCACGGCACATCCCTGTCATTACCTAATCCCTGCTGCACAACACTAGCTGGAACCACGCAGATGGCCGATCGGTTTGATTGTCTGCTTTCTAATCGGCAGGTTCATGGTGCTATTAATAGAAGGACATGCAGTTTTGAATTTACCGACTGAGTCAAACAAAAAACTTCAAAATTGGCATCCGGCGTGCGAAGGGTGGTGACTGTGATAGTGATCCAGGCTACGGGAAGTCTTCGGATCGCGTATTATATTTAATGTTTTAATTCTCAAAATCTGTGGTGATCTTCTTTGCGATATCTATTGATCGTCCGCGATTGGCTCCACTATTCTCCAACAAGTAGGCCTACTATATTTAACCGCTGATCTATAGCGTACTAGATTTAAGTATTCAATCTGCTTATCTAACTTGACTGCAACTCAAAATCCTTCCTCAACATTTTGTCGTTGTTAATGACCCGACTTGCTAACTTATGTAAGCTTACCCCGCAAAGGGCTCCTATACTGTACTAGAAGTTCCAGATTGGTACTTTATCTTATAATTTTTTTTTCGAAAAATTGTCGAATCTCTCAATGATACCTTGCCCATTGTTCTTTCAATCTGTAGAGTCTAGACTATTTGTAGCTTATGAATCACGCAATACCGCAATGCAAATTTAGACTTTATTGTGAGCCATTCATGATTATCAAAGTGACTGGTAACGGTGAAAATGAAACTCATAGATATTTTGCATTCCTGCAGGAATGGCATGGCGGATTACGTTCAACTTCTCCCTTTCATCGTAAGCACCAGTAGTTTTGTACACTCTCGTTCCAGAAAGCGGATTCATTCTTCAATAGGCGATATGAGGTTTAGAAAAAGTTTGTATCTTCGCTACAGGGTTGATTCGATCTTCCGAAAGCATAAGGCTGCAACTCTATAACTAAACTGCGTAAATTTCCTGTTCAGTTTGCCAAGGGGTGTTCGCGAATAGGACGATCGCCTCCCCCCTACATGATAAGTAGCTATAGCATAAACAGAAATCTACGCTTGGCCCACGTATGACGCGAGGCTGCAATTTCGCGTGGCCTTTGGTGGCCCCCGCGCGTGTGGTTGAAGGTATGCAAACGTAACACGGCCTGTGTACACGTTGCCGTGTTTGGGCTATTTACGGCACTACTTTAGGCCATAACTGGCCAACTTTAGTGCGATACGGCATGGGCCGTCTGTGGGAAAGACGTCCATAGGCCAAGTATTTCCCTAACAAAGCCATGTGTGGGCCCCATATCGCGTGGCATTCCATGCGCAAGCCTTGACAACCCTACACGCGGGACACGTAGGGACGCTGCTCGCATTTTCTGACTGGGAGGCAGGGCTCCCTAAAATACCCTCTGATAGTAGGCCTATAGATTTAGAGGATAAAACTCAAAATTTCCGCGATTGCCACCAGCAGTAGTCGGCGTCCATGGTGGCCAAGTTTATATATAGGATAGAACAACGCTCGTGCCGCAGTCTTACTTCACTAGCGCCATCTTACGGCGGTATGAATAAGTGAATATTATTTTGAAACGTAATCCAGAGAATTGTCATACACTACGTTAGATGGCGCTATGAGAGTTAACGCATTGTTATCAACCTATTGTGTACAATGGTTCACACATTCAGCGGAATTGGTCCCGATGTAACAGTTGACCGAGTGGTTTAGAATGTGCGCCTTCTGATCGGGAGGTTCCGGGTTCGATTACCGACCGAGTCAAATCGAAGACTTTAAAATTGGTATCCGTTTCTTCCCTGCTTGGCGGTCGGTATCCGGGAAGTGCGGAGAGCCGTGATTGTAATAGGGATCCGGGCTATAAGCCCGAGGTATTGATACGTATGCCGTGAGCATCGACCTGACGTATATGACCTTAGTAGGTAAAAACGCCATAAATTTCAAATAAAAAAATAAAAAGAGCTCTGCTGCATGGCATTTTCCATATTTATTGAACGCGGTATAGATATTGCCAGTTTATAGTACGGATCTCAGTCACACTGAAAGCTACAACCCTCCGCATTCCCCCGACAGTGACTGCCAAGCATTAGGGTTCGGGTTGACTCCATGAGCTGAAGGTCAAGGGTAGCACGACAAGACTTTGTTTTCATGATGTATGGTGCAACATTCGTAAATATAGGAAATTAAAATAGGACACACTGCATCGGGAAATCATAACAATTTGAAAGTCTTTGGCGTGGCTCGGTAGGGAATCGAAGCCGGGTCCCCCCACCCCCGATCAAAAGGCAGGGACGGGTCATGCCACTGGGCAATCTGAGAAGTAGAGAGAGAGAGACTTTGTGTCTCGTTCGCAAGGATCTTTCGTGCGAAAAAATACGAATGGAAGCATGGAATGACTCATTCAATGATGGGAAGATTGTTAAAAGCATACTCTTTGCTCTCAGCACTTCTGACATATGTCTCATAGATCATTCTAGAAACGCATAACATTTTGTAATGCATCTTTACAATCATGACAAATTCAATTACAAATAGCCTCAGTCCACGAGTCGCAACACTGCTGAGACACGAAAGATCCAGGAAGTAACAGTCGGAAATATTTTACCCCAATTGAGCGCTTGAAAAAGATATTTTCAGAGAGAAGAATTGGACTTTTGACACGACACCTGACAAAAGCGTAGGAATTCGTAACAGTGTTCAGACAGTGATCCTATCAAATACGACTTCCGTTTGAAGGAACACGAGTGGGAAAGATGTGTTGCAATATTGTGAAAAGTTTTCCAACTAGGTAACTGTGTTCTCATGTATTATTAAAAGTCTCAATATAGTTCTACGGCCTGAGAATTGAGCCCCCTTGCGATCGCTCAGCGGCACACAACACGAAAGTGGTTGGCGACTGGGCCAACTTTAAAGGAGTGTAGGCCTATGACTCGTGGGCCAATATAATATTTTACCTATTCATGCATAAGAGGTAGCTTACAGCAGACGGTAATAAGTATGTAGTCGATTAATGTACTGCCTCTGCCTCAGAAAATGGTAAGGTAGGACTTAACGAAATTTCAAGGCATGGACAGCAGCAGGGCCTAATGAAATCAGATCGCATTAACTGACTAAAGTAACTAACCAAACAGACTTTTTCAGGCCTACTGAAATCAAATAACAATTGCAAAAAAGCATCGAAATAAGCAGGAATATGTTGGATTTGGTTATCGATTTGTGCCGTTCTCGCTGCCAAGGTCACGTGCGCCAGTTCAATGATTACGGTACGCGTGTCAATAGTAGGCCTGATTTTAAAGTATTTGGTTTGACTCGGTGGAGAATCGCACATGGTACCTAACGATCAGAAAGCGGCCAGTCAAACCACGTGGCCAACTGAGTGGCGAAGATCTATTACTATTTGAATCGTCCGCCATCGGCTCCACTATTTTTCGAACGTTATAAGACAAACTGTAAAGTATTTTCAAGATGCAAGATTGTGAAGATGGCGCCTATTAAATTAATGCGTACAACTTAATTATCCACAAATAATCCATACTCTCTCAAAGTTTGTGACTCAACACACCAAGTCACCGACTCTATGGCTGCCTTGCGGTATACTGAAAGCACATAGACTTTGCTAAATGACATCATGGAGTTGTTTTCAGTCGGCAAGGCGTAACTACAACGTTGTAGATAGCAACTACGATTCAGCTGTCGATGGATAATCAGTCAAGACATCAAATATTACTCATGATTACTGATAAGTGAACTTTCCGACACGTACTTGAGCGTTTGCTTCTTTAGTCTAAGCCAGGTTGTACAGTTTGATTTGTGATTCATGGAGAGGTCACGTCTCATTTCCATTACACAAGTCACTCACTGGATAGGAAGATTGATTCCTGTTAAGTTGAGAACACATATTGTACTGTATCTGTTTTTTTTTACTTTCCCATCAGAAATCGTGTCGCCAAATCAAAACTTTCGAGTCAAAAGTCACCGTGACTTTCAATCCATCGATTCCGGTTGGGTTGAGAACACATAGCCTACTGTACTGCATCTGTTTGTTTTTTTACTTTCCCATCAGAAATCGTGTCGCTAATTCATTACCGTCGAGCCAAAAGTCACCGTGACTTTCAATCCATCGATTCCTGTTGAGTTGAAAACACATACTTGACCAAGTCACTTCTTGCAAGTCAAAAGTCATGTCAAGTCACAGTGACTTTGAGTCCATTGATTCCAGTTGAGTCGAGAACACATATTGTATCTGCTTTTACTTTCCCATCAGCAAAAATCTTGTGGCCAGGGGCTGCTGGGTGCATCTTGTGGCAGTGGCTGCTGCCCTGGTTATTCTAGTTCGACGAAAGCCATACGAAAGAAGATGTTGCTCCACTACATTCATTCGTATCTTGTGAAGTTTGCTCGACGATTTCACTGAAATAACCTTGAATTGTTTATTTATTGTCATAATAATGATCGATGAGAGTTTGATAAAGCACCAACATTCCAAATACAAACTCCCAACTTACTGCACAGGTTTCATTATCTTAACATTCCAGTCTCGAACCTGCAATGATCTATTGAGTTGTATTCCTTCAGCTTATCCTTTAAGATAGAATGTTGATTTTTGATCTTAAAAGTTCCTTTTCTGTTTGACAATGTTTAAATGTGGTAATGAGGCGATGAAAATCGCTCTAAGCAAAGATATCGGTTTACTTTACCAGGAAAGCACACACCGGCCACCAAAGGCCATGCGAGATTGTAGCCTCGCGCCATACGTGGGCCGTACGTAGATTTCTGATTGGGATAAGCATTGAACTGGCGTATGCGTAGGCCTACACCTGACCTACTCAAGGCCATGGCCATGGCCTACCCATTAGCTTACGTCAATCGCGACCAACTGGTCTGTCGCAAAGGCATTCTAATATCTGCCCTCACAATGGCGTCTACATAAATGTACAGAGTTGTATTGTTCAATGCAGTTTGATATGCGGTAATGCAAGGTACACCAGCATCATCAAACGGTGACATAAAAATAATTCTCATCTCTACATCTAAATCTATTGATCGTCCGCAATCGGCTCCACTATATTCTTCGATATATTTACAAATACGCTAATGATTCTTGCACTTACGGTAGGTGATAGATTGATTATTTTGACTCAGTCAATGTCAAAGTACAGTAGCTATCACGCTGAAAAATTGCGTGCACCACTGATAGTTGAAAATGCCATAAATCAAAAACAACAACAAAAACTGGCACTACAGGGCAATTCATATTACAGAAGACCTTTACTATTGAGTTGAGATTCCCTTCTCCTTGTGATCTGATTTCACGCCAAGATGCATATCACCTTATACTTATTAACATTTCAAGCCCGAAAAGCATAGGTGTAGAAACCTTTGATGACTAAGAGCGCCTTGTGAACATCTGCGCAAGTTCTAAAACAAATACAAATAAGGCAAGATGGAATCAAACTTTTCGCCATTTAGTATTCATTTAGAGTTTAGAGAGCTTCACGCATGAGCACTCCCTCATAATGCTCGTTACGAGGAATGAAATCGAAAGTTTAACTTAAAAAATTCCCGACTCAACTCAAACCAAAGACTTTAAAATTGGTATCCGTTGCGTCGCTGTTTGATAGACGATATGGGGAGTGCGGAGCGTTGTGGTTGTGTTAGTGATCCGGGGAATTAGGCGGGAGTATCGACACGCGTACTAGGCATTGATTAGTATGCCTACAGTAGTTGATAACGCCATAAATTCAAAGCGACAACATTAGCTGCCTCATAATTGTGAGTAATATCGAAATCGCATGTTATAAGAATTGATTTGTAGGGGCCTACCTACCGCACATGACTTAGGCAATTGAAAACCTCAGGTCAATGCTTAGTATGCCGTACGCGTGTCGATACTTCCGGTTTATAGCTCGCAACGCCATTATAACCACAATACTCCGCACTTCTCCGATCATAACGACTTAGCAGACTAGTAATGGAATAAGTCTTTGGTCTATCGAACCCGGAATGTCCTGATCAGGAGGGGCTCAGTGACATACCATTCTGCCGATTTAGCGGTGCCTTGTTGCGGTAATTGCAATCATATTGTACTAGAAATCCCTATAGTTTTGCCAGTCGAAACCAGCAATCCAGTTTTCCATAGAGTATTTCAAAACGGTGGATCTTTTCGGATGAGGGTTTAGATATTAGTTTCAAGAAGGCTTGATGCCAATAGTTCTATGTAATCGGACTTTTTGTTTACGCCACAACTATGATCAAGTTTTCAGTGCAACAGCAATCGTAGCCTATTTCGGCAAAATACACCGATCCCAGGTGATTTCGTGAGTCGCATATCTAACTGTGAAACGCTAATGAAGTAAAACGAGATAGAAAACTAAAACATTCCCACGTGGAATGCAATACCAGCGCGGAATGGTCAAGTTAATCAAACATCGTTTAAAATCAAGAACTAAATTTGACACCGGCGTTTAACCGCAAAGTGTCGCCGAAAGGGGGATACTGTTTATTCTCGCAGTGATTCTGAAGTGTTCTTCAAACGCACTTTGATCCTTCATTCATGTCTGAACGTCGTCTAATATTGATGTCAAAGTCTTCACGGGTGGCGTAGAGTAACTCTGCATTCCATAGTATTGATGTTCTCTTATTTACTTCACGGTGCGTCGAAAGATTTATTTTATATTGGTCGCTATTCTTCTGAAATCAACTCCTTTATGATAAAACAGATACTTGCAGTATGCGACTTGATAAGAAATACTTGAGACAGATAAGGTAAAGTATGCTTTTATCTTGACGTTGTACAGAATGTGAAATCACGTTGCAACTTTGGAATTGATATAACCTGAACATGCTAGGCCGCTAGGGGCTAGGTAACCCAGCCCTACAGTTGCAAGCCTTCCACTGCAGTCATCTTGCGAACGGCAGACAATTTTATGAAATTTCCATGGTATGGAAAATGGTGGTATAATTGTTGATTCCTTATTCGGCCGAAAGCGAAGATACACTATTTTTCAAATTCCCGCCGATTGTACGTCGCCGGTCAAATGCCAAAGTCTAGTGTATACTTCCTAACTGCTATATCCGTTCCCGCCTCTCTATGTGCTTGGCGCACAGTATCAGGGGAAGTGCGGAGAGTTGTGGTTAAAGATCTGGAACGGCGTGTCTAGTAGAGGGATCCCCTCAGTCCGCCATGGATATAAAATCAAGGTACAATCTTGCAAAAGATCTTACTAAAACACGAGAGCCAAAGACATGTGCAGCGCTTAGCCTGTATATATATATAGACAATCAACTGCGGAAAAACGTTGAAACATTGGAATAAGATTCCTTACGTATACGACAATGATCAACGTAACAATTACGCAATCAGTGAATCCGCTGTTCGCTACACTAGGCTACGATCCACGTACTATCAGCATTGATCTAACGTAGGCATGACTTGAGTAGGTATAACACCGCCATAAATTCAAAACAATAACGACTTCCACCTTTAAATTAAGCCATCATCATATTCTCACTGCATTTCATTTTTATATTTTCATTTTTTTTATTTCAAATTCAATCGCAAAACAAAACTTTTACATCTATTTCATGAGCGAGGTGTCTCCGTCATGGACAAGTCCCCTAGGTGGGAGCTTGCCGATTAGACTTGAGGTGTATACTTATGAGCATGAAAATTTCCCCAGGGAATAAATATTCCATCGCGTACCGGTGTATAGGCATGTGGTATGTTCCAACCTTCGCTATTAATATGAAGATGAGGATTTGATCAAGAGCGCCGGTCAATTGTATGAAGACGGCCTTTAAGCTTGCGTGGGAAAATGATGGTTGACACAATTTCATTCACGTTTACAATCACTTCAATTTCAACACTACCTATGTGCTTCAGTCTCTATATGATTGTCTTAAGTGTATGTATACATACACTTAAGTTACAACATTCCAACATGTGGCTTGATAAATTCTCTCTAAATGAGGACTTGATGTGATAATATTATGCGTGGTCAATGACCACGGATGACTTGAATAAAATTTGTCACGGAATGAGCTCGATAATAGTGGTTTTATTTCATAATGTGGGGGTGGGAAAATGCCTCTGTGCCAATCTGGTTGGTTTGTGAAATGAAACGACTGCTGTTTGCCACGCTAGAATGGCTATTCAAGCCATCAATCACAAGCCGCCTTCAAGTATATACAGTACCTGGCCAGTGGCCTAGTGGACAGGTTACCCCTTCAGTTATCGCGATTTCCAGGTTACTATGACAGCAAGATTTAATCTTTCCCGAACCAGCTAATACAGAAACAGCTGAAACTGGCGGAATGTGTCGTTCTTTTCTTACTGAGTTCTCTTCCAGTCTTTCCCGATGATTGCGGATACTTGATTAGTTTCGCGCTGATTGTCTTTTCGACGTTTCTGCGCCGTTTCGGCCATTCGTGCTCTACCGCCTTGCATGGTGTGCAGTGTTTCAGTTTCTGTTCCTAATCGATAATGCTTTTAGATGATGTGAATAAGTTTAACAAAGCCTACAGTACGTTAGGTGGTTACAAGTTGTGTTAAGAATAATTTCCGAGCGTAGAAGCAGTTAGGTCTGCTCGATACGTCTGTGTGACAAATGGCAACACGTAACGTGCTATCGATAGGTTATACTAAACGGCGGACCAAGAACATGTGGACATCGTAGCTATTTCAGAGGCGATACTGTTACCGATAAGGTTATATGGCACGATATGTAGTGAGATAATAGTATCTTCTCCTTTCGTATGGCTTTTCGTTTTTCAGACTAGACGTCAGGGCAGCCCGCAGCAGCCGCACTGATGGGCGGCCTCATCTACGTTCTTCACAGTTCCGACCAGTCACTCGATCCGTCGAATAACAAAAATCCTGTCCAACAGTTTTTGTAACCCGCTGGGTCCGCCGTTTAGTATCACAAAGTCCGCAGTTCGTGTGGTCCGTTGTTTAGTGCCACACTTTATCGATTCCTATCGATAGTAGGCCAACTTCCCTCGCATTTGAATGATTTTATGCAAAAGACATGTTAGACTTGTAACTTGTAAGATACAATACCGGTAGGGTTGAGAGATATGGAATTTCATTGAGTCATATGACATGCCATACGTGATGCGTCGGTAGCAGAAAAGGCTGACGCGCTGGTTGATTGGCGCGTGCCCACAGTTTATAAATGTTACGTCAGGTGAGAGAAGCCATTCAGTAGTTGTAGGCAGTCGGTACGGCGAGAAAAGCCTTTTGAGTCGGTTGAGTAAACGTTATGTATGTTATTTACCTTTCAATTCGTGGTCTTAATGAGTCGATTAGCGTAGTGGGTGAGGTTTTTAAGAACAGCTGTGTCACTTGAAAGAGTGATATTCTATATTCACTCACCAGCTGATTTTAGGATTCGTCGCGGGCGATAATGCGTCGATCTTCGGCGACGTTGAATGCTAGACGTCGATGTTAAAGCCACAATCTCTAGATATAGTCTGTCTCGATCTAGTTTTAACGCTAGGTCGATAGTATCAACTTCAAGTATTTTTGATGAATTGAAAGTTGGACATGCGTTGAAAATATGACTATTGCTCAAGTACAAGTTTTAAGGGCCTAATGGATATACCAAGATGTCGCAGAAATCGCAGATATCAAATTTTATGAAAAGGTTACTACAGATCAACTAAAGTTCATGACCTTGCAATGTGACGATATATAAGAAGGCCATTCGATCATATCGTCACGTAACTGCGTGATTTCGGCGATACCTACTTGATATCTGCGCGATATGCGATATCTCGGTATATCCATTAGGCCAGTTTTAAGCATAGGAAACATTTTGGCTGTACTTGTATTTCACGAAAGGTTGCAGACAAAATTGTAGTAACACCACAAATTTAACGTCGTCCAGCTTCGGTATATTCGGAAACGAAGTCACAAACTTTCAGGGCACTGCTCCTTCATTAGGGGAAAATGGAAGAGTTACGATGTTCGTGCTTCAGGTGTTTGTACAGTCGATTCGGATAATAGGAAACATTCCCGTGAGTGCTCTAATGCACTCTTAGCCGCCGTGTAGATCTCGCGTTTTCGTCTAGCTGTTGTCATTGGAGTGGGCGCCGAATCTGCGGATCGTCGGCTATCGGCTCCATTATTTTCTGAATTTAAGGCGTTTTTAACTATGGGTCATGTACACGTATATAGGTATAGTACGCGATTTCCGGTTTACAGCCCGGATCAGTGTCACAACCACAACTCTCCGCACCCTCCTTTACTGACTACCAAGCAAACTCGAATAAAGGATGTCGATTTTGACGCGGTCGTTCGAGCCGGCGCCATCCCTATCAAAAGGTGAGAAGTTACAGCACTCGCCCACTGAGCTAATGTTCGTTCATTGCTTGATTGATTAATTGATCATTTCAGAAGCCTTTTGATATCATCAATCACATATACTCCACCCTTATACGCAAATTGCAGGAATTGATAAAGGGAAAATTATCCAAGCGTTGTATAAAATAAGTCACCACAGATTTAACGTCCAGTCCTCCATCTTCACCGGACGAAGTAACGGAGCTCCGAAAGCCCGTGAATTATATTCCAATGGACTAGGCGTTAAGTCTGTGGTAACTTATTATACTGCATGTATTACTATTTAGATCGTCCGCCATCGGCTCCGCTATTTTTCAAAACATTGTACACTGGTGTTTAGCCACATTGCTATTTCACACACAAGGTCGAAAAGACGAGAACAAGAGAAAATGTCAGATCGCTGAGGGTATCAAACTATCACTAAGTCACGATTTCGCCACCCTTGGTTTATTTTGAAAGCAATAACTACAACGTACAGGTGATCGCGAGTATCCTGCGTAACAGAGGTACCAATATGTCAAACACGCCGAATGATGTGACCGTACGTATTACGTATAGGAAGCACTTGAGTTATAAATACACTCTTCTCCATTCGCCTGTAGGTCTATATATATGAAACGTTGGCACAATGCAATGTATGATCTTATCGCCTCACTGAGGCGTCATTTTGTAGAATTTTTCACTTATTGCATCGCAACGAACAATGGTATTTACATGGTTATGGCCACGAGTCGGCTTGCTTGGCGGTCGTCAAGTCGCCACGCTGGTCGCCATTGTAGTTGCGACCAATACCCTCAGTGTCAGTGGATGCCTAGGTATGTCTACAATGCATGTACCTCCCTTCGCATGCCTGGGCAGTAATATCTAGGATTCCTGAGAATATCCGAAATTGATACATAACCTGGGTAATGTATGTATAGCCATAGAGTCTTTGTACCCAGTACTTCTCGATCAGAAGGCAAGCTGTCAAACTATAGTAGTGTATATCACGATGAGGTTTTATAATGCTTTTAGTCAAGAGCAGATCCAGCGCTATGGTTTCCTTGTAGTCATATTTCAGTATCTAATGGTTTTGCATTCTGTTCGATTGTGATTGTTTTGATATGGTTTTTGGCAGGCTTCCCTAAAATATCATCCAACACATGTCTATCCTACACGTGTGGTCTTCAATAATAGAAAACCCCAGTGTTTCCTCTATCTTAATGCGTTGAGACTAATCCTTTTTAGTACCCAGCTGCATAATTGATCCCTCGTTGATATGCGGCCGTCTTCAGGCATGGATTAACGCATCTATGTGGAATAGTTTCCAAGCTCGAAGTCGACGATTTTTGGTAATTCAGCGATGAGTCAATTTTTGAGTGAGGTGGAAATATTTTTCTTGAATTTAAACAAGTGTAGTCCCCGAATTACCGGGAAACTGTTGAAAATTGATTTGTTTTGTCTGGTTACCTCTTATACGTTGTCTGCCCAGTCTGAAAACAAGTGAGCGTCACTACGTGGCTCACGTGTGAGGTTACCAAGGTTTGCGTATGCAACGCCAAACGGTTTGATCCATGCATTGAATTGCCCATGTGCTATCGCACTCATGTGGACCAGGTATGGCCTGAATAAAACCTTAACTGTCCAAAACGTCGTCATATACAGTGTACACCTGCTGACGTTGCGTTTGCACGCCATTGCCGACACAAGGCCACGCGCTATTGTGGCCACGTGCCACGGGCTGAGCGTAAATTTCTGATTGGGTGTAGGCCTAATCCATCCACTACTTTCGTACAATGATTACGGCTTTGGTAATATATTATGTTACGACCGACGATGACGTCACACAGTAGACTAGACTAGACCTTAAATCCCCTCAAAGTTTCCTCATTAACTTATCACCAGGAAATATATCCGGAATTTACGCAAGTGTAATAAAATCGAGTGGCTACAAAATCTCAGCTTATTTTCGGAAGTATTTCGCGAGCCTTGCTTTGTTTTATAGATTTATTACATTACGGTACTTAAAAAAGTGGTAATTTCGGTTCGATCACTATATAAATGTCTATCGCGACCGGTTTTATGATGCCTGGTTAATATCCTTGGCAACGAAGGGGGAAACTGTAACTCATTGTGACGTAATGTATGTCAAGTCGTAAATGTAACGCGCTTAAGAGGTTGGTTGCTGTTACTCTAAGACTAGATACGGGCAAGTCGAGTTGAGATGGAGCGCAGGGGATTGTTCCAGTCAGAAAAATGCGAGCGTCCTTACGTGATTGGCGTGTCCGAAATTTACATTCGGCCCACGTATGGCACGAGGCTACAATTTCGCATGGCCTTTGTTTTCCCATGTGTGGCTAAGGGTATGCAAACGCAACAGTGACCCGTGTACACATTGCCGTCTTTGGCCACCTACGGCCTTGCTCAGTCCATACCTGCCACATATGAGTGTAGTCGTGCATGGACCATGTGTGGCAAATACATACATGCGCCATATAATACCCTAAAAAGGCTAAGAGTGGGCCTTATAACGTGTATAACGGTGTTCCATACGCAATCCTTTGCAACCCCACACGCGGGCCACGTAAGGACGTTCGCTTTTTTCTGACTTGGCATTGGCAAGCCTTACGTGTGCAACGCCACACGTTATATGGCAAATGCATGGCATTATTACCTGGTCCATTGTATTGTATATATATTTACCACACATGGCCCTCGCTCTTTTGCATTCATGTTGGCCACGCTCCCAGGTATGGCCTGAATTCTATTTGAGCAGCGGCGTCGATACTATATCCTTGCATCTTCATTTCAGATTTTTATCAATATAATATGCACTATGATTATACAAATCATACCTCACCGAATACAACAAATGGATTAAAGAAATATTACGGGATGGGATATATATTTATCATGGATCAATTACTTCAACATTTTGTAAAGACTATTGTAATAGTAAGTTGGCAAGTCCGCATTATTTGATAGGATTGTTGCATGGGCTGCAAGGTGGGCCTGCACGGCAAACGCGAACGCCAAGTAGTGTATTTTATTTTCCAGCCAAAACTGCCCTGATCTCGAGCAATGTATGTTTTCCTCTTACTCTGTCTTCCTCCACTCCCGCCCGCACCGGACATTGCAAAAAATGCCTCCGGATTCGGGTATTTGCATATCGCGTTGGTAAAGATAACGTTGTTCGGAAGACATTACAATTTGACTAATACTCATAAACCAAGTCGGCAGTCGATTTGGCTCATGACTTTGTTTCTCAAAATATTACAAGACTTGAACTCGACTCATACTTGAACTTCTCTGAGAGTCGATTTGACTTGCGATTCGGAATTACCGAATTTGTCGCAATTAGGGCTTGGCACTCGAATTCGAATACTTCGAATCGAATCGAATAACAAGATATTCGGACCGACTCGAATAGCAATTCATTCTCTTTTTAAATTTCGAAAACTACAACAACTTGAGAAAGCTCTATACGCATTTCAACGTATACGTAGGAGAGGTTTAGCTTGAAGCACTCCTTTTCTCTGGTGCCATAGTTTTGAATTGGATTTTTGTGCATTTTGCTATTACCCATAGAGCACACTTTGAAGTCGCTATGACTTCATATTTGGCTAGTTGCGTCTATGAATGTTCCTGACCGTTGATAATATATTTTCAATCAAATTTAATCGAATTAGGTTAATAACTAGGCCGTGTTTATCGGTACTCGATTCGATTGAAATTGTTCGATTCGATCCGCTATTCGATTTTGCTCAGCCCTACTCGCAATACTGGTAGGAAGATAGCGAATCTCTGTGTGTCGATCACACATTTCATTTCTGTTACAATTTTCTATTTACTGACTTTGAAATTGGGCAGGTTTTTTTTTTCGTCGCGTCGTCTCACTGTGAACCAGGTTGCGTCTTCAAAAGTTTCCGTGACATCTGTGTTTTCGATTGCGGTTATTCTAATCTTACGACAGTTCCTTCTTTCATTAACAATCACCAGGTGAGGAAAATTTCACAATATCGTTTGGTACATAAGCTTACTGAGCTCCCGTCCTGACTGGCTTTCGTGGTGTAATGGAAGGTCGGCCACGAAATCGATATGTTTCGGGATGGAATCCGAGGCAGCATTATACATACCACAGATGTTCGAAATGGTATCCGGAAGCCTCGCTACGCGGCCAACGCGTTTAGCATAGTGCGGAGGGGTGGCGCTTGACTTCGATAACCTATACCGGCTCCTTCGGTGCCTACTTGTACAGCTTGTATAGTTCACACCATGCTCGCGTGATATGCACTGCATGAGTAGTATGCGTGTGTGTGTGTGTGTGCGTGCGTGCGTGCGTGCGTGCGTGCGTGCGTGCGTGCGCGCGCGCGCGTGCGTGTGTGTGTAAAGTAGATGCAGCAATCACCAAATACGGACAGAAGTAAACAGCATCAAGTGAAAATGAAACATGTTGTTGTTGTTTTTGAATTTCTAACTGCTGTCTGACTGGGGTCAGCATTGTATCCATCTTATTCTGTTATAATCTAGTCATCGTTATATTTTCACATGAATCGATTCGATTCGGCGCGATCTTAATGTACCCCTCTATCATTTATAGATTCAAGTGCTCAACTTACGTTATAACAAGCTATCAATACTGCGATCGTATGACTTCGTGTACTATTTTCGTTTGGAAAAGCTGGACTTACGTGGCAATGAGCTACGAAGTATTGAAGAACTGACTTTCGCCGGGTTACCAAGGTGAATCTCGTGTTGTAACTTGTAATCCGTAGCGAACTGAGGGTTAATTGCATGGCGCATAGAACCATAGTGTTGTTTTCGTACATTTATTAGCGTTTATGGTGATTGCAATATAGCGGCACGGTTGTGTGATCTAAGTCACCTCTTTTTCATTTCCCGTCACGGTCACGACTGATTGCGTTTTCCTACCAGCGTAAATAATGTTTCAGGCGTGTCTTTATGCTATGGACATCACGATAAAAATGCCGGTTTTCGAAAGCTTATCTCAGTGCTATAGTGTTCTATAAATCGTCCGCCATCGTTCCATAAATAGTCGTTATCTTTATGTTCAGATTGAGAAAGTTGGATTTATCTGATAATTTCATCCGCTATGTCCATCCCAATTCTTGGGGCCCGGTAGCGATCACGTTAGCAAGGTTGTCGTTAAGCATGAATGCACTTGGGGAATTACCTAATCTGTCTACCATGGTGACGCTCCATTATTTGAACGCTTCTCATAACCCACAATTGAGGCATATAGAGCCAGGTTAGTATATTAAATTTCATTGTTGGAAAATCTGTAGGGGTTTGTTCTTTGTGGATTTGTATATGACATGTTCAGTTGGTAAGGTGTTGTGCGCCCGCAGGTCAATTCTCGTGGTTGCCTTTTCGATCTCGATAGTTTAGTGGCAGTGGGCTGGGCGTTAAATCTGCACATGGTGAATCTGCTCTGCGATATCTATCGATCGTACAACATCGCTAGTTTGTAGTGAGTGGGCTGGTCGTTAAATCTGTGGTGAAACTTCTTTTCGAGATCTATTGATCGCCCGCAATCGGTTCCAGTATATGTTCCAAAATTCTTTACAGTAATAAATATAATAAGTCACCACAGATTTAACGTCCAGTCCAGTTTATTGGAATATAATGCACTTTATGATATACAGCCACTGGCAAGACGTTTTCTTTGATAACTGGCATCTGTGTTATTTTAGTTATAATCATATTTACACCACAAGCCCCTCTAAGTTTCTCAACATATGTACATTTCCGCCCTAGTTGAAAATAGGTACAGAGGATTAGCAAAAGTTACTTGTAACTTGTTGTGTATCCATTTCAGGCTCATTTCCTTCAAGTTTATCTCAGCTTGATTTACATTACACGGGGATAAGGTTCATTTCACGATCCCTTTTCCAGAACCTTAATTGTAAGTATGCCTAATTAATCTTAAATGAAACCCCAATGACTTAATAAAGGAGAAGTTATTACTTAAACAGATTTAGTAGTACAACCATGGGCAACTTTAGTTTAGAACTTCAGAAAGGCCATAAGGTATAAAGCATTCGGCATTCTGCGGCGGCCGAATCGTCTGCGGCCAAGCTGTCTGATTTCGGATGGGGGCACAAGCACATGCTATACCTGCGTGAATGCATATGCATAAGGATAAAGACGTCGTTTATTTTTGTCCGTTGTTCTTTTTGCTGCATTTACACAGACTCACCCGATGAATAAGCGGAGCGCTGAATACTTGTGAATTATATATTCCAATAAACTTGATGTTAAATATGTGGTGACTTATTCTATCTCTTACTATGTGGGTCTTCCGTCATCGGCTCCATTATTTTTGTATGATATACACAATTTTCAATTAGTGGTGCTTTGAAGTACTTGGTCACATACGCCAGGTTAATTCTAACAGTACCAGGTCTCGATATTTCCGGTTTGTAGCCCGGAAAAATATTACATAACGGCCGTGATCCTTCGCACTCCACCTATACTGACTGCCAAGTAGAGAGTAGAAATATGACTGTATATTTTTTTTCTTTTTTAATTTTTGCTGCATTTACCGATCCACATGATACACACGCACACACACACACATACACACACTACTGCTGCATATGTATATCGTTCTACATATGTTTACTTATTCAACAGATCTAAAGAGACTCCATCTTCAAGACATGACATCCTCATCAGCTCTATGTTTCGAAGATGGCGCATTCGACAACTTAACAAGATTGCAACATCTTGATTTATCAAGAACATTCTGCAAGAAATTGCCAACAAATAGTTTTCGAAAACTTAAAAATTTGCGAACATTACGCATGAAAAATTGTTGGCTATCAGAAATGCCACAATTGTTCGCGCAACATCAAAAGAATGCAACCAAAACCGCGTTTTTCACCCCAAAATTACAAGAGCTGGACCTATCTACAAATAGGCGAATGGGTATTTATGACGATGACGAACATCAAAGGTTTCCATCCTCTTTAAGAATCTTGTCGTTGGCGAGAGTTAAACTCCCCAAAATTGACTCGAGTTTGTTTCGGAACATGAAAAAAGCAAGTCTCTCTACTCAATTAAAATCAATTTTCAAAATCTGTTCTACGGAGTTATGACTTGGAGACAGGCCGCGAGTAATCTTACTCATGGCACCTATACGTTTACTTTACACGCGATTACAACTCGTAATCCTATTATGATAATTGAATTATGTTAAAAGTTTATGATAGCTAGCTGGGTCGGCATGTCGTCTATGTATAGATAACATTTCCGCGCTATGAATATGGTGATTATGACTGACGCCGTAAGTTCAAAAAAGTGTGAATTGACTTGAAAGATTAGATGGCATGCCTGCCTAGTTAGTTAATAAGGTACCACGTAATTTACCCTTCAAATATTGTTATGACTGAGTGACTCAATCTGCGCTCTTTATGACGTTGCAGAACGCCCGCCATTGTGATATTCAAGCTTGTTATAGCCGTTTGGTTTAATTGTCTGCTTTCTGATCGGGAGGTTCTCGGTTCCATTCCCGCATTTCCGGTCAGAGCGTACCTACGTGGCTCACGTGTGTTGTCGAACGCCATATATAAGCTTGTTAGGACATTACCGGGCATGTGTATATTTGTCACGCATTTTCCATACTTTCTGCAGTTATGTGGGCCGTTTGTTGCCTGAGAAAATTCGTAATGGCCCAAACACGTCGATTGAATCTACATTGTTAAGGAACGCTCAGTTGGCCGAGTGGTTTGATCGGGAGATCCCACTTTTCAAAACTGGACCAAACAAAACCAAAGACTTCTTAAAATTGATGTCCGTTCTACCTCTACTTGATGTACATGATCCAAAGTTTTTGAACACCCCATAAATTCTGAATAAGAAGTGGATCACTGGGTTCGGGATTCGTTCGCGATTGAGTATGTACTTTGCCAAGGAGCGCTCAGTTTGCTGAGTGGTGACCGTCCGCCTTCTGATACCGGGGGTAGACTTTAAAATTTCTATCCGGTATTCCTCCTAATCGTGGTAGTCAGGATCGGAGACATGCGGATGGTCGTTGTTGTGATAGTGATCCATGGCTTTGAACCCGAAATTCGACACGCCTAATAAGCATTTACCTAGCGTACGTGATCTAAGCAGCTGAAAACGGCGACAGCAAAATCTTTGATTTAACCTGTACAGGAATCGAACCCTACCAACGTAGTCATGAAATGAAGTCTCCATAATTTTCGCTGTCATCAAATTAATTTCTATTCCTATCATTTCAGCTTCAAGTACTCGATATCCGGCAATCCAAAGTGAAAACCATCGCCGTTGACGCTTTTAAAGACCTTGAAAGCATACAAGAACTACTGTTATCTGTCAATCCTTTCGAGCTAGGCCCGACTTTTCCTCAAGAACTGTACAGTTTCAATATATCTTTTACTCACTTGAAATCCATCACAGTTGAAATGATGAAGAAGTTGTGTTATGCTACTGAAGTTAACATGAGCGCAAATGAAATCGAATCGATTGAACCTGATAGTCTACATAATCTGACGTCTCTGCGATATCTTGATCTGTCTAGGAACAAACTACGGAGCGTTGGAAACATTTCGATCGGCTCGTCGGCTCCTTACGGAAAGTATGATGATTGATGACCTTGTTACTATTTGTTGGTGCATGTGTGTGGCTACTTGATATCACATTCCCGATATACCTGTAAGGAACGGCGGAAGATGTAACGCTGTGAATTGGCGCATAACATCATAGCATGCATGGGATATTGTTTTGCCAATTTTCATGCGGCTGAAACTTGCCTACCAAGAATAACGGGGTCGCTCCCGGTTCTGGGAGGTTACTGGTTCTTGTCACAGTCAGAAAAATGCAGGCGTCCCCATGTAGGCCTACTGTAGTCAAGGCTTTCGTATGGAACGTCATACGTTATATCACCCACACAGGACCTTGTTAGTGAAATACCTGACCCACGTATACATATGCTTATTTCGGACTCCTGTGAGCCAGGTATCGCCTGAATAAGGCCGTACATGACCCAAACACGTTTCTTCTGTTTCTGATAGGTCTGCATCGAAAAGCCCTTTTCAAAATCTTGACTGTCTTGAAAAACTTTTGTTGAATTCAAACCACATTGAGGAGTTACTCGACGAGGATTTCAAGGGTCTTACAAAATTACAGGTATGGGCAAAGGTCAATTTCATTGTCCTGGTTGTAGTTTTGAATTTATGGCGTTTACAGCTGGTTAACGGATGCACTCCTGATCAATGGCCATAGTAGCATGTATTGCAGCTTATTTTGTAAGGATATTTCCGATTTGTAGCTTGAATCACTATCCCAAACAAGACTCTCCGCACTCGCCAACACCGACTGTCAAGTAGAGAAGGAACGGATACCAAATGCGAAATGTGGTTTTACTCTGTCGGGAATAGAACCGAGTAGGCTACCTACCGATCAGAAGGCGGATACAGGAGTCAAACCAATCGACTGCTCGGCCATCTCAGCAGTGTGAAGTCACGCCGAGCCACTTTACTGACGCTAGCGCCTTGAAATTACGGAAACTCAGTGCATTTTCCCGCTGCTGCCAGTCACGGCCTTGCTACATACCACTCAAAACCATCATTTTTTGTTGCAGATCCTAGATTTGAGCGATAACATGCTCACGACAGTCCGTTACACAACGTTACGTCACTTGATCAATTTGAAAGAACTCCATTTAAACAACAACGACATTTTATCCTTCGCGATTGTGAAATCGCCGAACCTGCAATATCTCGATTTATCTCAGAATCAACTGCAAGAACTTCCAGTTTGGAAAGAAAACAATTTGAAAATCTTGAAAGCACATGAAAATGAACTCACCACAATAAAAGCGGCGTCTTTTGACGGCCTTGTTGATATTGAAGAAATCAACTTAGCCAAAAATCAAATACACGTCATAGACTATAAAGCGTTTGCAAACGCTCTTGTATTAAGCCATCTAGATTTATCACGTAACGAGATTGATAATTTCCTCGATGTGCGAATACCGAATTTACAACTGCTCCGTTTGTCTGATAATAAATTGACTAAATTAGGTGGGAAACTGGAGGAATTATGTCCACTTCTAAGGACGTTAGAGTTAATCCATAATAAAATATCGTATATTGATCCTGCTGTTTTTGAAGGTGTGTTTTCTTTAACGCTCGTGGATTTTTCTTTCAATGTATTCGAATGTGATTGTAATCTGAAACCGTTTTTATATTGGATGGATCAAAATGCTGATATTGTTGTTGATGGTTTCTCGTATTTTTGCACTCTACCTGAAATCAATTCGATGGTTGATGTGGTCAGAGATTTAAAGTGTGGTGGTGAAGAGGAAGCTACTGAAAGAGAGATGGTGAGTTTGCTTTGATGTTTTATGGATTCTTTCTGTTGTACAGACCATGTCCCGGTCAGAAAAAGGCGAGCGTTCCTACGTGGCCCACTGTGGGGTTGCCAAGCCTTGCGCATGGCTTTGTTAGGGTATTGCTTGGTCCAAGCGCATATTTGGCACACATGGCCAAGCCCTTTCGCATCCGTGTGGGTCAGATGCGGCTGTAGATGGCGCAAACACGGCCACGTGTACACTGGCTGGGGTTGCGTTTGCATACCCTTGGAGGCACACGAGCCGCCCGCGACGCCATCGTATTAGCCTCGTGCCGTACGCGGCCGACCTTAAATTTCTGATTGGGTGTTTATAACCGTGGTAGTCGCATATTCCACATATTGATTCTGTGAATGCGACATTTTCAATTCGTGAAATATTTAATAAAATCAAAAAATAAACTGAGTTGATACGCCCAAGGTAGGCTGTTCACGGTAATGATATGTTTTTCAGAACGACGCAAGCGACAGCGGTTACTGCATTTGTCTTGACATGTAGCATACCCACAGGAGGTATGTACGTCATCACTTGCTGAACGCTCACCACAAAGATAGAGCTACGCCGACTCAAGGTTACCATCTTCAGCCGGAATTGAAATGTCTAACTAGTGTTACACTGCATTTTGTGCAATAAGTTTTCATGCCTGTCAGTGCCAAATAATTTTTCAATCTATCTATGTTGTCGATTTACCATTTGTTATCTTCGTAAATGGATACGACTGTCTGAATCTGTGTTAGATGAAACAGTCGTTCTTGCGAATCATATATGTTTACACTGCCAATTTTATGTGATCGCTTGACTACTGACAGTGGAATTGGTACCGCGTCAGTTTTTACAAGAGATAGAAAGAACTGAATAATGACGAGTCATAATCTGATTATGGTTCGTAACGCACTTCAACGAGAAGGACAGACCCACTTTTCTGGGTCTCCGCCTCACTTTTAAAACGGTGAATTGAGACCCGCTTCGGGGTTTTGCCAGATCACCCCCTCACTTTTAAAACGGGAAACCCGTGCCGCACTTATGCGGCACCCGCTTCACTATTAAAACGGCGAATCGCACCCGCCTCGCTTATAAAACGGCAAAGCCGCCGCACTTTAGCGAGACCCGCTTTACTTTACCTCGAATCGAAACGTGCCTCACTTTTCGAGTGAACAACCTCACTTGCAAGGCGTCTCTCTATCTCTATCTCTCACTTCATTAAGAATAGCAAATGAGGTGGGTACTCGTGTCTGAAAATCGCGGCATATTAGACCCGCCTCGAACGCGGCCTCAGAAATCTTGCCTCGAAAATCGCCTTCTTGTTAGTAAGAATCATATTTATATTTAACATTTGAGTTGCATCACGAACTGATCTCATGCGGTTGCTCAGCGTCTAGCAAGCAAATCTCGCCTTGTGCATTTATCTCTGTTGGTAATTTGACTCCAAGAATATTCATAATAGTCAGGGTCATATTCACACCGTTCCTTGACGGCGATTGTACCGTCTTCTTTTGTTAATCGCGACTTGCACATGTACAGTCTGTAGAATGTCCAGTCTGTGATTGAAATCGTCTCGAAGTAATATCCTTTCCATTCTGCCATCAGTTGACTTTGTATTTCTTCCGGGGTGTCGTCCATTGTATTACATGAGTAGTCTAAAATTAGTTAGTTTGAAGCATATACACTAGGAGTAAATACTGGTATGTAGTAAAGAAAGTTGGGTGTTTGTGCGGTAACTAAGCTAGGAAAACCGTTCATGATTTGATTGTACATGGAGAACACCATTTTTCTTTCGATGTATATGGGGAACACTATTTCTTTTCGGTTTACATGGAAAACACGTTTTTCTTTTCGGTGTACATCGGGAACCCTATGTATTTTCGGTATACATGGAGAACACGCTTTTTCTTTTCGATGTATGTGGATAACACGCTTTTATTTTTCCTCGTTCCTAGCGTTGCGTCGGTGCCTGGAATTCTCCCTCGCTACACTGGTGTATATTATATGCGTACTGTGAAAGTGACTACCGAATAAATACCTCGTGGCCAGTGACCGCCAGGGCACATGCTTTCAAATACTGTCATTCCCAACTAGAATCCAAACCCTGCCGTTTAATTTTGGATCCCCCTACCTCGACAAACACCAGACCATATATAGCCTAGGCTTATACGTATATAGGGCCTACTTACTGAATGAACTGCACGCCAGAGGCAAGTCTACCCTGAGGTGAAAATTAGCGACGTTCCGAATTTGTGGTGTTCCAGACCCCTCCAATTCAACGGGGCATAATATTGATCCATCCTCCATTACAAAAACTCCAGACTAAAAACGAAAATGACAGAAATCGTTGGCATTATCGAGTTATAGTTGTGCGAATGTTAATCAGTATATTCAGCCTACCAGAGCAAATCCATAACTGTCCTCAACACGAGTGACAATTTCGAAGTCATACAAGATGTAAGTCCTCTCCTTGGTTCCAGTCGCAAGATATATACGATACTCGTTGCCCTAAAGTGATAGAAAATATAGCAGTTAAAATAAGATACCCTGATGATTCACATGTATCAGTAGAATATCAAAAGGTGTGCCGAAGGACGGATGATGGAGCGAACGAAGCCTAACTAAGTTTGGGTCACTCTTCGACAATTTTGGTAGTGCGTGAGTCCGCCGCTTAGAGGCACACCCCTGTGGATTGCAATTTCGGCCGAATATTCGGTTTCAGCCCGAATCGAAAATAGGCGGTACACCTGTATATATGTCCATTCCTACCGTTGTCTCGTTCCATTTTACAACAACTACGTTGTCTAGGATGAAGTTTACAGCTCTTGTTCTGTTCCGAAACTTGTTTTCTAGCGTGACACGTTCTTCAGCGGTGAAAAGGTATTGAATTTCAATATCGGCTGCAAACAGACTCCATTGATTAAATTATTAATGTTATGGGGCAAGTGGATGTTGCCTTACAAATATGTCAAAATTAGTTGGACTTTAGAAATCAGAACCTTCTTCTTCATAAGATGGAGATCAAAAAGGTGACGTAAATCGCTAAACCTGGTATAATTTTTATTTAGGGTTTAAAAAATTATAACCGCGTGACAAAAACATAGAATTGGTCGTAAATCTGGGTTGTGAGAAGGAATTTATCTTCGAACTTATTCCCGTCTATGGAGGTAGCTTAACTAGAGTGATTGCTAGGTCGGCGCGGGTTCTGGATAGGTGGACTACGTCCTGAGTCTTTTGTCATATTATATTGAGACCGGATGAGAACCAGGATTAAAACCAGGCATATCTTTTGACATCTTTTTATTGATCCCCGCTCTTTGAAACTTGGAAGACTCACCGGGTACATCTGGCATCAGGAGAAGAGGTGAAAATATGATAGCTTTAATTTTAATAAAGTCGAGCCTGGAGCTGAGAATGGGCGCACCAAAGCTCACTCCTCCAACAGAGTTTACCTGAAATGGAAAAAATCAACTGAGCCAAATTATAAAATAAAATACAGATGACCGAGAAAAAACTCAGATTGTTTAGAGGTTTAATATGGTTTAGGTCTGGCCACCATTATAACAATCTTCGCCTGATGATGGAGCGGAGCTCTGAAAGCTTGTGAATGGCATAATTCTCAATACACTAAGGCTCGACATAAAATCTGTGATGAATTTTCTTTACCTGATGAAGGAGCAGAGCTCCGAAAGCTTGTGAGGCTATAATTCTCAGTAAACCAACACTGAATGTTAAATCTGTGGTCTAATCATCTTTACAATAAGAAAATGCATGAAATACTTACATATAATGTTGAGAACTTCCCATCACCAAAAAGTCTTATTGAAAATGGTAGTTGAATGGCGAATTCCTTGTCTTTAATATCAAATGAATTAGTGGTATTGATTCCTTCACGTGGAAAGGGAACTCCGTGAGCCAACGCCAACATAAGTAAAGCAATAAATATCTGTGGTTTGTAGCGGACGTTGGTTGGCTTTGAGATTACAATGTT
The DNA here is from genome assembly GCA_030412335.1 of Botrylloides violaceus. Taxonomy (NCBI): domain Eukaryota; kingdom Metazoa; phylum Chordata; class Ascidiacea; order Stolidobranchia; family Styelidae; genus Botrylloides; species Botrylloides violaceus. The sequence goes on along the minus strand of JASFYC010000541.1, from coordinate 270,950 downwards.
GGTCAAGTCGAAGTACATTGTCCTGTTTGGTGAATCCTACTGTAGTTGTGTATCTTCCGCTGGAAGGCGGAGGCAGAAATTTGCTAACAAACACACTGTGTATGCAAGGAAAGAATCAGCGTATTCTCAAATGATAGACTTGCTGTATGTAATTTAGGCTACTAGCAGATTCGAGGAACAGTGCTGTCTAAATATGATATTTAAGGTTGGGATCACAAAGACCTCAAAAGATATGCCTGGCTTAAGCCTTAAAACCTGGTTCGCATCCGCGTCCAATATCAGGCGCTAGAAGACTCATCAGGGCGTGTTACTAGGATCCAAAACTTGTCCCGACTACACAATCTCTCTAGGTAAACTACCTCCATAGCGTAAATTCCTTCTCCCTAAACCGGGTTTGTCGTCTATTCGAAGTTTTGAAACCCGGCGTAAAAATGTAGACCAAGGTTAACGAGTTGCACATTACACCACTTTTTTGATCCATACGTTGAGGGTGGGGATCAAAAAGGCATCATAAGATATGCCTGGTTCCTTGCTCCCATCCGCGTCTATTATAATGCGAAGAAAGCGTCACTGGAGCGTGTTTCTCCTTTCCAAAACTCGTGCTGCCGACTACGCAATCGCTCTATAGGTAACATTGCCTTCACAGACGGGATAAGTCTGAGGACAGCTTCTTTCTCATAAGCCGAATTGGCCATCTATTCTACATTTTTATCGCACTGTTGGAAGTTTTTAAACCCCGGAACAAAATTCATAACAGGTTTAACGAGTTACGCCACCTTTTTCATCCCTATACCCTCGGTGAATCAAACTCGACGATTTTTGGGACTATATTCAATAACTTCAATAACTGGGCTAGATAAATGATTACGAGTCGTTATATCTGATAATTAGTTCAATTATGGCAATGAAAGTAGGATATTTAATTGATCAATTCTCGTCATTCTTGCCAAATGTTGTCGTCACACGAATGGATAGTGCCGCGTTCTTCTTAAAAGTCAAGATATAAAGAGTATCGATGTGGGAGGCGTGGAACAGGATGACGCTGTGCGTGCGGTTACAACCATTCGATAATGTGGAGTCAAGTCATGCACTTTACTCAATCGGTTAGGCACCGCTCGGCACAGTGGCTGTGATAATGCGCTCGCTAACGTGATATGCAAAGATACTTTGAATAATCCCAGTCAGAAATGTACGTTCGGTCCACGCATGAAATAGTGCGCACAAAATTCCTAACAAAAAGGTGACAGTTATTGTTTTCACATTTAAAATACAAGATCTTACCTTCTCATTAATAGGCAATGACAAATTTTCGACGCACGTAACACTTCATGAGTGAAGCGTTGCAGATACACTATAGATATTCATTATAATCACTGTAATTAAAAAAACACATAATAAATTAATTGGTTGATCTTCCCACGTGCCGAACAAGGCCATAAGCTATAACGATGTATACAGATGCTGTGCGCGGAATGCAGTGACGAATGATACATGACTTATTTAGAAGTGGTCTGAGTCTTGAGTCAGCTTTATTGAGGAACGGATGTAAAGCGGAATGCTGATAATTAAGTAAGACATAATTGATGGCTAATAGGATGAGTGGCTGAAACAAATGACGTCAGTTACTCTCACGTATTGTACTTCATGGCGTCGTCCCATTTCCTAACTCATTTTGTACATCCTTTGAACAAATTTGAAACTTTGCCATCAAAATATTTTCGTAATCACTCAACAAAAGCCATTTTAACAATTTGGCTGACAAATTGCATCTGTGATCACCAGACTGGAACGCGTCGACTTTGTTTTCGTCTCTCTGTGGTCATATTTTCATATAGGCCTATCGCAAGCATAGCGGAGCCGGAGAGGATGGCGGACGATATCATAAAGAATATTCGCTACAGATTTAACATCCAGCCTTAGTTTATTCGAAAGGACCGCAGCCAGCGGATCATTCGCCAAGCTTCTTGCCATAATGAATGACTTCTTCTGTTTCCCATCAAATCGCCACACATCCATCATGCTTCATGAAAAGATCTTTGTACAATTTACCCACAATGTCTGTGTCTGTTGCCTGCTTTCTACCTGCAAACAGCACAGACACATACGCGTCAAAACCCTGTTGCAGAGTACCCTCTTCTAAGAGCCTACTGCAAAGTAGGCCTACCTTCTTCTAAAAGCAGACTGCAAGTCGCAAAGGCCTACTGGTGTTGTGGTGTACACACTGTACCTGTCGTTGATCAAGACCTCGTTGTTGCCGGCAAGAAATAATCATAGCCGAAGAAATATTCATTGGACTTCAACTGTGTTTCCTGAAGAACATTCTAAGATTAATCCTTGATCAAGCAAGACGTGTAATTACTGTTTATTAGGAGCCATTCACATCCCTCTCCAGTATAATTACATGTGAGCGGTGTTTAATTTTCTTGGCGAAATCTGTTAGTGCGCCGATGTAATTGTAGGCCTACACTGCAGTAATTTGTGGAACAATGAACTCAACTGTGAACTGGTCTGACGTTTTTCAGTGCCACCTGCGATGGCCTCTGAAATCAAATTTTATAGAGTGCTTTTATGTCAACATCTGCGTTAAGATTAAAGTTACGAAGGCATTGGATGCTTGATTATAGCGTAGGCTTGTCGCAGTCGCCGTTCACAGAATGCTGATAGTCTTGCACTAGCTGCTCTTATAACACCACACCATCAATCACAAACATTTAGTATTCCCGTTGGAAATAGGTAACCTAGGTTATGACAATACTTTGAGGCCACAAATTTCTGTAGGACAAAGAAGCGTAGCCTATGGTACAACTATTCAAAGACGATATCCTAGATCCAGTTGTCAGTATCCATATTCAGAGATAACATCAAGGTTGCTGGCGCTGTCCGAGTTGCCAAAGCTTTCATGATCCTCAGAACCTGTGTATGAAATCACAGTCTCGTCTGGAATCCTGTATAGCGAACTATACGCCTAACTGTACTAGAAAAATGCCGGCGTCCATAGGTGGCTCATTTGTTGGGTTGCTAAGTCTTGGGTCGTGAACGCCGCATGTTAGATGGCCGAAGCATGGCCTTGTTAAGGCATTACCTGGTCCATGTATACATTTTCCACACATGGTCCATGACTTTTCGCATTCATGTGGGCCAGGTATGAACTGAATAAGAAAGTCCACGTGTAAACTGGCCGTTGTTGCGTTTGCATACCCATCGCGACACACGGGCCACCCAAAGCCATGCGGAATTGTATCCTCGTGCCATGCGTTGGCCGAGCGTACATTTCTGATTCGGATTGTATGATCAATACATGAAATAAGATTTCTTGATACAATATAATTTACCTTTTTCACATTCCCCTGCCAGCGGCGAATCGCGATTTACTTTCTGCGCGAGTGTTTCGTTATCCATCCATCTCATCTTCATACAATTCATTGGATAGTCCTGCCCCAAGTCAGTCGTTCCGAAATTATCAAGTACATCTAACACTCCCAGACGACAGGCGTACTGAAAATTTGTACTACGTGTTTTCATTCTTTTTCAATCACGTCTCTCCCCAATTTATAATGATAATGAGAGCTCTGAAGTGCAGTTCACGGTCCAGTAGGGCGGGAGATTTCTCTGCAGTAGAGTCAACTCACACAGAGGAAAAGCCTATTCACCTTAACGAAGAACAACCCGGCAGAGCTCCGAATTCACCTATACAGTGTAGGCCCTGTGGCGAACACGCAACCCTCTAATGATTATAATCAGTAATAATTATTACTCAGTAATTTTACTTTATTGCAATCAATGATGACCACTCCACCCTTGCACCAAAGTATAGGCATGGCGTGTGTGGTTCCAGTCCGTTTGATCTGTCGAGGGAGCAACACCTTGTCGAACTGCATAGTTTTTATCTGATATTTTATATTAAAGTCGGTACCGGCAGTTCGCCTCATTCAGCAGTCCGCGGACATTGAGAACGCGGCCAAGAGCACGCCATATCCCTATATACAGCGAATATTTGAAAGTGTAACAAGCAGTAAAACATAGAACATGTCCGCTATAACTGACATCAGATCCGCGCCTAGATTTTAATTTCACGGGCGGCACAATGACGTCATACCATGTGACGTCAAACTTACAATCATGAGACAATTCACGCGGAAGTGTATGATGTTAAGCTCTAGTTAGGTATACCTACGTGTTAAAATTTGGATTGAAACGCAGCCGTGGCACCACTGGTCGCGGTACTTTCTGACGTCATCGATATATTCTTACCTGCGACATCCAGTCTGCAAAAGATATCCTTCGCCACATATTTTGTTTTTCTTGATGTAGATAACAGTTGAAGATGATCAAAAACGCATACAATTCCAATCCAAGGTAGGCCCGGTGCTTCAATATCAAATATTTCTCGAATGTCTTCGCCTTCATCGCCTAAAATTGTTCATTGCTGTTTGTGAAGTAATAGCGTTTCCAACTACTAAGGACAAGTACTCAAGGTCAATGCTTACGATACACGTGTCAACACTTCAGTTTATAGGCTTATCACAACCTTGTTAAAATCTGTCGTGAATCCTCTTTGCGAACGCCTTTGGCGTGACGCGATTCGAAACCAATCTGTCGGATTCGGCAGCCAACGCATCCCAATCAGAAAGCTACATATACCGCCTACGTATGGCGCGTGGCTGCAATTTCGCATGGCTATTGGTGGCCCGTGTGTGATTAAGGGCATGCAAACGCAATATTGGTCCGTGTACACGTGGCCGTGTTCGGGCCATTTACAGCCCTACTCAGGCCATAACTAGCTCACGTGAGTGCGATACGGCATGGGCCATCTATAGCAAAGATGTATATGGGTCAGGTATTTTCCTTACAAAGCCTGTCTGGGGCCTCATAACGGGTGGCGTTCCAGGTGCAAGCCTTTGCAACCCCACACGTGGCCCACGTAGGGACGCTCGCATTTTTCTGATTTGGATTGACCATTGCGCCACCAAACGGATAACCACCAATCTCACGCCAGCTCTGCCTGTCCGCCATGCTATCTCATGTCTATAACAATATATATTAGCTATTATACCTTCTCGAAGCACGGGTTGAGATGCTCACGAAGATGATAATGCATAGTGCTCATGTTTTCATGACAAATATCCAAAGCTGCGTCGACTTCCTTCTTTCGATGATGACAATCCGGGAGTATTTGCATCAGCTCAAGTATCACCTAGCAGTAACGAACTCTGGTCAATGTTGACTTCGCAGACTCTATACTACTGTATAATATATAAGGATTCCAGTGAATTGGGCTTTCAGTTACATACGTTCTCAACAAGGGTGGATTTCTTCACCATATAGTACGGCGTGATGGCTGCATGTCCTACTTAAATTAACTATATTTCCTCGAATCTTGACAATATTGCTTTGTGTTACCTTCCTTCCTAAAGACACACGCCGCATTTTGGCAAATCACAGGTCACTGCGGTAATAAGATACTCGCCGCATATGGTCGCGATGACAAACGTGCATGCTGTTGTATCAGCCTTACCATGGCCTACTATAGAGTAGGCCATGGCCTATCATACAAATATACAGATTCCTACTACTGATTAATAATAAAGTATGAAAACAAAGTCGTGTACTAATATTGGCTGTTCTGCTCATGGAGTCAAGTTGAACCCCACTCATAGCGTCGTAAATCGTATAGGTCCGTAAGTTTGAAAGACCCAGATCAAGAGAAAGGATGCTGTTTATTTTTGCCCTTACTTGAATTTTACTGCATTTACACAGACTCGCATGATACACACACACACACACACACACACATACTACTGGTGCGTATGCAGGCCAGACAAGGAGGTACCTATGGAGCAAAATCATCTTCCAAGTATACAAATATGATAAAGACTGCTTCCTCCTTACTTTATATTCTCCCTTTGTAAGCTCATGTGCACAAAAATCAACGTAGTTTGAGTTGACTGGTGCATCGCCCAGATCGAATTTCTGCAGATAGAAAATAGGCTTGTATGTAAAATCTTAAACACAAGTAGCATAAAGATTTTCATCTAATGAAAAAACAACGAAATAAAATATCTATTAAATTTATAATGTGTATTACACTTACTGTAAGTCCCACGTCACATCCCGTTGCCATGTTTGTTTAAAGTAAGTAGGTAGGTATCGCGATATTTCACCAAGTAATTTGGTCGCGATTTTACGTTGAATTCGGTAGGCAACACAAATGATAAAATACGGCCTGAATTTCACGTAAAACAGCCAATTATTTGCTGAGATATTCAGTTTTATATGTCAGAGCCCACAGAGAATTTCAGTAGGGGAATACTCTCTGAGGCGTAACGAGAATATTGACGGATATGATTTCAGTCGAATTGTGTGGTATCTGCGCTTAGGTCGATCAGAAGACAGTGTCATCAACCGGTAAAGTAAGCCTTACCTCAAGGTGAAGCAGAACCAGGGACGCTGCCACCATCATATTTGTTGTTCTTTTCTTCCCGTTGTGGCAGAAAAAGATGAAAGCTGTATCCTCACAAACGTCTATCGCATCTCTTAATGTCGTAATCAACTCATCAAAGCACTGTAGTGAAAAATGCACTCTATAAAAAATGGCAGAACCCTCGCAGGATCAGCGAACGTGCCTATTTCTGCGTACATTACTAGCGTTTACGGTGGCTGCGATATATACTGTCACCGCCAGGCGATCGGAATTACGGACCGAGTGTGGGCTTACATGTTCGACGTTTACGGGGAATGAAATATTGAGCATCGACGGTAGGTCGGACTTGGTCCGGGATTGGGCAAGCCAGCGCATTGAGAAATGTGGAGGGATTGCCTGTGACTTCAATAGCCTACTACTTGTCCAGCTTGCATATATGCACAGCATGCTCACGTGATACGCACATGCATGAGTAGTGTGTGTTTATATACTATCATGAGAGAGAGAGAGAACTTCATTTTGTCAACTAGGAAAGTATCAAGTACAAGTAGGCCTACAAGTGCTTTTGCGTAAAGCCGACCAAAATCTAACAAGAACAAAAAGATACAACTTTTGTCCTATAGACAGTTCATTCGCTGCTACTGTAAAACGGCGTCCTTACCTCGAATCTTGGGATGCGATACTTAGGCAAAGGAATTCGTTTATAATTGATGTCGTCACAAAGCTCTTTCACTTCGTCATCAGCTTTGATGTCGAACATCATTTGTTTGGTACTTTTCCATTCACCTGGGTCTTAAATTATGTATATACCTCATCACAATGATTAGTGGAGCCATGGCCTACTACTACTGTAGTAGGGCATGGTGGAGCCTATGGCGGACGATCAGATAGTGAAACAGTACAGTTCCGAAAGTACGAACCGAACTATCTTTCAACCTAGTCAGAAAAACTGCAAGCGTCTCTACATGGCTCGCAAGCGGGGTTAAGAAAGCTTGCGTGTGCAACGCCAAACGTTGGATGGACCGTGCATGCATTACCTGGCCCATGCATATATTTCCGAACGGGGCTCACGCCCCTTCGCATTCATGTCGGTAAGGTATGACTTTAATAGCGCCGTAGATAGCCGAAACACGGCCACGTGCACACTGGCCGATGGAACGTTTGCTTACCCTTTGCGACACCGAATGCCACGATCAAAAAGATGGCGTAACTCGTTAAATCGGGTATAAATTTTATGCCGGGTTTAAAACTTTTAACCGTGCGACAAAAACTTGGAATAGATGGAAAATCCAGTTTGTCGGAAGGAATTTCCAATTTACCCTCTGACTTATTCCGTATTGGCGGTAGTTTAATTTGACCGATGACGTCGTGGGCACGGGTGGTAGATAGAAAAAAGATGCTCCGATGAATCTTTGTCGCCTAATTATGGATGGCAAGTTGGGACCAGGTTTAAACTCAAGCCAGACACAAGTCATACCGTCTTTTTGATCCCCGCACTTAGTTTTAATGACTCGACTTGACCTGTGACTCGGAATAATTGACATAATCACAACCTGATAGGCATCCACTCACCGTCCGTGACATTTCTTCCATAATCACATTCAGCAAATGACGTTGAGTCAGGGTAATTTGAAAATATCATACTGAGTCGATCTTCCACAGCCTACAACACAACATCATTAATTATTCACATCAAGGGAGATTTACTCGCGGCTCGTTTGATGTCAGTTCGCGGCTGCTCAGTCGAGCGACACTATTGTAGGATAATCATTCGGCAGGTTTAAAGCGATGCGTTAAAAATATGGTGGTTTTTGAATAAATAATGATGGTATGGTATGAATTGCCGGCAGTGGTTATATTTAACAGTACGTTTTGATGCTCGAGATTAGGCCAAAATGTATAGTGTTTAGAAATGGGAACCATCTTCCTAGCCAAGTGGAGGTCGGAAACAGAAGAACACCCAACTCTACCTCTACTTCCCCACCCCTAGCCCGTCCCTAGCCGGCTTCAACCTGCTGCGTCCGGCGTGGACGCGTCTCAATCGCCTCAGAATAGAGGTGGAATGCTTCAGGTCGTCGCTTCATAAGTGAGGTCAGGCGCCCAGTGCGGCATATGCGAGTGGAGAAACAAACCGACTAGTGACTTGCGACTCAAAGTCAGTGACTTGGTCAGAAAGCCGGGTAAAAATATCCGATTCAATGCTTGCTAGTTTTCCAATTTCGCAATCCTAATGACACACAACCAATACGTACGTCTACTATGTCCGCTTTAGCTCCAAACATACACGGCAACGCTCTTGTCAATGGAAACTCCCAAAGTGTCTCTTTATCTTCATATAAGCCCTCCGTACTATAAGGATCGATATTGAGTCAAGTAACACAAAATCGATATTGATTTAAGTAACACAAAAATTGCTTAGTAGAGAGAGAACTAATCACCCGTCGCCTTCTGTTATTTCCTCTTCCTGTTGTCGCTTGCTTGTTGAGGAATAGTGATAAAAAATGGAGTCGTCCCGAACATTTATAAACTCCAAACGTCGATATTTCTTGCGAGAGTACACGCCACATAATCGCTTGACGATTCTAGTAAATCGCTAAAATGGGGAAAAAAATGTCGTAAATGGAAATATGCACACAGTTACCTAGGGGTAATCTGCCCGACCGGTCGCCGATTCTCTATGGCATAGTCCAGGCGTAAAATATCAGACTATCATTATTAGTGATACTATACAACCACTTACGATACCCGATCAGAAATCTACGTACGGCCCACGTATAGCACGTGGCTGCAATTTCGCATGGTCATTGGTGGCCCGTGTGTGGTTAAGGGCGTGCAAACGCAACATTGGCCCGTGTACACGTGGTCGTGTTCAGCCCATTTTTACGACATAACTGGCCTATGTGAGTGCGATACGGCATGGGCCATCGGTAGCAAAGATGTAAATGGGCTATGTATCTCCCTAACAAGGCCATGTGTGTGTCTCGTAACACGTGGCGATCCATGCGCAAGCCTTGACAACTCTATACGCGGGCCACGTAGGGACGCTGGCATTTTTCTGACTGGGTAGCGGTGAAGTATCGTTACCTCTTTCGTAGTTTGGGCGATGCCAAACAACGGACATCCTGCAACCCGATGAAACGTTGGATCCATGGCTATATCACAACTTTGCCCTTCATACATACGCTATAACAAAAGAACAACTACTAAGTTAATTGCAAATGAATTACTACTCCGCCATCAATTCCATTATTTTTAGTAATACACCTCAGTAATATACTGCTCGACATCTTTACTTCACGACAGGCCTTGCTGTATGTGCAGCCGCGGTTTCGTTGACTTACCAGCTCCCGAAATGGGTGTTGTGTGTTGTTTATTTCCGGCATGTCATGGCTGGCGCTGCTGACTTGTGAAATATCGAATAGATATTTAGGATTGTAGGCAAGCCATTGCGTGAAGGATACACGGAGAAAGTAAGGGCGCTGGAACAGAGTGACAAATTGTTATTTTTACTCCTCCAGAGATGAACGGGACAGCGATACTTGCGGTTTATAGCCCGGATCCCAATCAGAAAATTTACCCTCGCCCGCGTATGGCACGAGGCTATAATTTCGCAAAGTTATTGGTGGCCCGTGTGTGGCTAGCGGTATGCAAACGCAACAACACTGGCCCGTGTACGCGTGGTCTTGTTTGAGCCATTTACAGCCATATTCATAGGCTATACCTGACCCATATAAATTCAGAAGGGTATGGGCTATGTGTGACAAATATATACATGGGCCAAGTAATGCCCTAACAAGTCCATGTGTGGGCCTTATAACGTGTTGCGTTACATACGGAAGCCTTGGCAACCATATAGGCTACACGCTGGCGGCTGGCCACGTATAGGGACGCACGCATAGGGACGCACACATATTTTGACTGGGATAATTATTACAATCACGACCCTTTTAATTCTCAATAATTAACCGAGGTAAATCTGTGGTGATCTTCCTTACGATATCTATTGATCCTCCGCCCTTAGCTTCACTATATTATTCAATCACAACCCTCCGATACTGTTTTAGTCTGAAAGTGTTTGATTTGGCTCGGTCGAGAATCAAATTCGGCAACTCCCGGTCAGAAGGTGGAGCAAACTGAGCGGGGAGTGGCTTAGTTAAAGGGAGATGTGAACAAAGCGAGGCTGACAGAAAGTATTATACTATGGAGAATGATATGTCCGAGAAGTAGTTACAACTACAACTTTACCTGAGCAATGACATAAGTACGGAAAACTAACAGAAGGTAATATATATCCATATTGAATAATAGTGATTTCATCAGTTTCTCTTCATCAACAAATTCCAAACGAATTCGCATCGTTAATCTACAAAAATCAATTTATAAAGTTTAATCAGGCTTCGTTTTAACGTGGTCGGAAATGACAGCCGGGTTCTCGTAATCTGACGGCGGACAGTCGAACCACTCCGCCAACTGAGCAAGTGATCCCCCACAGTGGCTGGAAAACGTCAAAAATTAAAAAACAATATTTTGTTGGGCTTCGAGGCGCGTACCTACTCATATCGTTGTCGCTACCGATACTTGAAATGCTCAACTCCGATACCTCCCGCAAGGTAATGTTCGCCAAACTCTCTAAAACAATAAGTGCACCCGCAAATCACAGTGAATGAGAGAGAGAGAGAGAGATATTGATAAGAGGCTACTATGTCCAAGAGAATTTGAAACACACACGTAACCAACAGCAAAAAGGCAACTTCAGTAACGACTTCAATGGTCACCCTACCCATTAAAGAGTGCCGCTTTAAGACCCACAAATCACTCCAGAAACCTGTTGTTGCAGTCCCGTGAGTTTACCGGGCTACATGTTTTGGTCTTGTCTCCAGATCAGAAGGTTGGACAGTCAAACCACTCGGAAAACTTATAGCTGTGCCGTTAATAAAGGCAACGCGCTATATATCTATACACTGCGATGCGTTCACATACCTGTCCTAAAAAATTGGTTCCTGCCCTGTAATTTGCTGGTGATCGATTTTTTTGCGATCAATTCTTCATCACCCAACATTGATATGTAACCATCCATTGACGGAAGTCTCGACGTGATAGAATAGATGCCGTCCACAGTACTGAACCTTGCGATAGCGCAATCAATCTGCATACATACAATCTTTAGACCGCAGGGTTACATCCTTTCCCAGTCAGAAAAATGCGAGCGTCCCTACGTGGCCTGCGTGTGCGGTTGCCAAGGCTTGCGCATGGAACGCCACGCGTTATGAGGCCCACACATAGCCTTGTTAGGGATATACCTGACCCGTGTAGGCAAACTTCTTTGCTACAGATGGCCCATGCCGTATCGTACTCATGTGGGTCAGTTATTGCCTGAGTCGGGCCGTAAAAGTCCCAAACACGGCCACGTGTGCACGGGACAGTGTTGCGTTTACATGCCTTTAACCACACACAGGCCACCAATGGCCATGCAAGATTTCAGCCACACGCCATACGTAGGCAGTACGTAGATTTCTGATTGGGTTAGAAATTCTGCTATTCCTGCCTGTGTCCAGCCACTTTATTTGGGACTGCGTAACAGGATAACTCAGATATACCTCATGTTGAGTACGGTCCGAGATTACATCAGTAGTGACATTTTTCGTCATGTATGTTCTCCATTTCAGTTCAGATTGAATGCTTCGTATCCGATCCAACATTTTCCTGTCATATTTCACCGCATTAAGTCGCATATTTTGTTGTTGTTGTTTTGAATTTACGGTGTTTTCAACCACTAAGGTCATGAGCACCAGGTCAAAAGCTTACGGTTTATAGACCGGATCACTATCACAACCACAGCTCTCCGCACTTCCCGGTACTGGGACTGTGAAGCATAATGAGAACAGATATCAATTTTAAAGTCTTTGGTTTGAATCGGTCTGGAATAGAAAGTGGAGCCTCGCAATCAGAAGGCAGATTGTCAAACCTAGCGGTTTGAAATTTCTGGTGTCACAAATTGTGAGTCCCTTTATTTACCTTTACATCAATGGTCATGAGAAGGTGGTTCACCATTTCGCAACTGTGTCAATTTCTGACAAGCCAAAACATGACCAGGCCTATACACTAAAACTTGTTGCAAAATACAACTACTGCATTTATGTTTTCCATGCCTTTATCTATTCAAGCCACCATCATATTTTCACCACAGACCACAGACAGACTACAGACCACGGGCCAATGATTCAAAAAGTATTTTACTCTTCATCTGGCGTGATTGATAAGAATGGATTTTCCAATGATAGCAGCGCCACCATGGCCGCAAGGCGGGCGGCTCCTTCCCCTGTCAGACATTGAAACACCAAGGCAACATTGTCATGATTTTTGTTGGCCATGATTTCCTAAAAAGTCAGTACAAAAAGAACATTACCGATGAACGGATCCTTGCACTTGGAATGCGTTGTGGAGAATTTGTGGCGTCTGATCTTATTTACATGCCTCGAGGCACGGCCGGAGAGTGAGGCAAATTTGACGACGCTTAAAACATAGGTGGTTTGGGTAGAACCTGGGTGATAATTTTGTGTCAGTCACGTATTCGGCATTATTCGGCCCCCTTCAAGTCCGACAGATTCGGCGACGTCGGGCCTGAACCTGATAACAGACTGATCTCCATCTCTGATCCATAGTACGCCTGCCTTCGCTGTTTGGCATTCAGTATCAGGTGAGTGCGAAGTGTTGTGGTTGCGATGGTGATAAGCATGCCAAGAGCATCGACCAGGCGTACACGACCTTTTTGAAAACGCTGTGCATTAAAAAAAACACTGCGTGTACTTATCCTTACCTTCATTACGTCTACTAAAGATTCGATCCATTCCGCAGATGGGTCTTCACAATGCGGTAACACGATACGTCTGTATCTAAATGCAAAAGCCCTTCATCGATTTGTTACATCGCTGTTGATTTTACGCTGCCCGTAGATGCACATGGTTCCCAATGGAGTGACTGGTCGGAAGAACGTGGATGAGACCACCAAACAATGGCTGATGTCTCTGTCCCTGACGTAGGGAGCAAGGAATGGTTCGGTAATGAGGTTCTTAAGAACGAGCAACGTACAGTAAGTGCATTAAACTGCGACGCCTTTTCAGACAATAACAAGGTCGCTGGAACGCGAGAAAAGCAATTTTCCAGTTTTAATCACATTTACCTTGTTCACTGATGTCACAAACACATAGGCCTACTCTTTAGTATTCTCTCGGGACCTAAGTTTTCATTCCATAACCGCAAAGAATAGCATAGTAACGGCTTAAGAACATCGAAATGAAGTTGCGTGTTAGGTTTATCAAAACATCATCAATATTTCAGATACATATTTGCGCATGCGACTTCGCAAAAAGCTTTCTCAGAGCACGCAAACAGAGATTGTTTGGAAGATAAAACCGTAGGGTATTCCTAAAGTACGAGAGGACGGGATGAATGGGAGGAGCGGGAGGTATCGCTTATTTCTTTCGTTCGTTTTCTTTTCTTCGCACTACAGACTTCATGGCAACGGCAACCACTGTTTGGTAGCCGAGTTCCGGTTTTTCGGACTGGTCACTCCACTGGGTGATTTGTATATTATACAGGAATGGATGACATGGTCTGCGGTTTGCTCCTCCGAACCACACTTGCATACCGCACCGGGGACAAGACCACACTTGTGAAGGGACGACATGAAGCTCCCCACCCATGTTCTGAGTCAATTGAGACACGTCCACGCCAGACGCGGCAGTTTGAAGACGCTTGGGTCAGTGGTGGGGAAGTAGAGGTGGAGTTGCGTGCTCTTCTGTTCCCAACGCCGCCAACCCCCACTTGTCGTCGTTCCAGTATGCAGATCTGAAGGTATCACTAATATACGGAAAGGGACGTGAAGAACGGGAAATCGGAAACACGCCAATCCTAAAATGCGGGAAATGCATCGGCAGAACGAGAATAGCGGGATATGATCGAAGACGCTGGGCGAGCGGGGGGAGGGTGGTCAACGATGATATCACGACCACCAGATTGATTTGGGATCGCCCGAACTCCAGCAGTCGAATTGCGAGGAAATTACACACGATTGGAGTCTAGCGCATGATGCATGTGCCACCCATACCCGCCCACAGACACCTCTGCCTAAGAAAATGAAAATAAAATTGGGCTTTAATACATACTTGAAATTTGGATTCTCAGATTGCACTTTGGAAAACAGCTGGCGTGACGTGATCAAATCTTCTATCGCTGTAGTCTGATACATATGCGGTTCATCTGGAGACGAATCCAGAACATTGTAGTAATAAAACAACCCACTGTTTGCAGCGGCGATTTTCAAAGCCTGGAAAAATACGAGATAAAAGTGTAATCAATATAATAAGTCTCCATATAATTAACGTCCAGTCCAGTTTATTGGATAGTTTACTGGTATCACTTACTCAATAACGAAGAATCAAAGATTTGTCTAAGAGATTCACCACAGATTTACCCCCCAGCTCACTATCAGTACTCTAGCCATGATCTGCGTTCAATAGATATCGTAAAAATCAAATTTTATTGAATTATGTTATATTGTTTATATATTGTCAGCCGTGTATATATGGTAGTCGATTCGTTTCGATTTTGCCCAGTCCAAAGTATTACCTGTAACTGCATCTCTCTCTCAGCGTCAAGGATATCTCTCTCCTTCCTAAAGACAGTCGATTCATCTGATCGTTTCGGTGTGTACGCCGAGTAAGGAACGAAATCACCACTGCGGCGTAAAAACAGAGTCGGGAGCGCTCTGACGTTGATGTAGTAAATGAACTGCCAATAAATACACAAAGGTTATATATAGATCTAGATTCTAGATAGTAATAAATGATTCTTCATGCTGTCCATCAACGCATAGTTATGGCGTGTAAAAATATCATGTTGCGACTGTGCCTACGTGCCTCACTTGTGGAAGTACCAACACCTACACATATAAGGTCATGCGTGATGTGGCACATCTCGTCTATGTATGGAAGTACCACAACATGTTGCCTGCCCATGTGTCCACGTGGCTTACATGTGGAATTACCAACACATATGCATGTAAGGTCACTCGTGATGTGGCCCAAACAAGGTGTAGTTAAGGCATTGCCTTGTCTATGTATGGATGTGCTACACGTTGCCCATGTCCGTTCGCACTCATATGGGTTAGGGTATGGCCTTCATAAGGCCTTACATGGCTTCGACATGGCCACATGAACAATAACCGATGTTATTTTGCATACCCTTAGCGACACACGCGCAACCCCAACGCAACGCGCAATCACGGCCTAGGGCGATATGTGTGCCAGACGTCAACTTCTGATTGATAGGTCTATACTTTTGGTACAAAATAAATGGCATGTAGGTCTACTTTTGGGAACAGCCCGGCTATCTCTCTTCTCTCTTCTGCTCTGATGTTGTATCACGTAGTTCTAATCATTATATCCGTGCCAATTAGGTAAAGTATTCACGCGTGGAAGCTTTCATTTGCCGTGTTGCACGATCGTTGACGCTGCGCTGTTTGTGTGATCGACATCGTTGACGCCGCGCTGGTTGCAACTCGTTTGGTATCAACACCAAAAATATAACCGGTATCATCGTCATCATCGTTGGGTTTTCTCTGTTGTGTTCGGAGGCATGTCGAGTTAGTTTGTCTACGGACTCGTTGCCACGTATTCGGGTGTGGCATGGAACTAAGGCGAAATTAACAGTGTGCCGCGATGTTGAATTGTGTTGAAGAACAGTTATTCGAGGGATAGGATACCAGGTAGAACCAGACATTGCTGAAGGAGGGAAAGAGAGAGAGAGAGAGAGTTATTCGCAGTTAGTTATACACAAGCAAACAACATTCGGGGCTAATGGACAACGAGGAGGGGTGTAAAAGACTCCAGTGAAGTCGGTACACCAAACAAAACCTTTAATCATCATCATCATTTCTCAGTTGTTTCTTGTGGTGTGACTTATTAGTTTTCTTTATTGTCGTCTATTTCTATTACCCTAGTCAGTGATTTCTGGATCAGGGGGGAGTGTGGTTTGCATACGCCACATGTCTACCTTTCCTCATGTGCACCACGACCTGCGAGAAGAGACTGTATAGTCTCGGCGTGGGAAGACAGAGACGACAGCAACTAGGTCGGTACGGTAGCTGCGTCGATTCAGTGTATTTTTCGTATTCTGCTTCTAATAAACTCTACATTTCTCAGTTCAACAAACCCTCACTTATAGGTTATAAAATTTTCATCATTATTTCTATAAGCGGAAGATAGAATCCTATACAGCAACTGACTTCCTAGTTTTAGTGAGTAGCATGTATTGCAACCAAAGAAGAAAGTGCGACCACAGAGTGTATTACCTTTTCGCAATCCAGAACAACGTCGCCTGATTAGTGCGTTCAGCGTGCTATATATAGATGCTATAAGGTAAATTGGTTTTAATTCTACGCCTCGCCTGTTTGATTAAATATACAACTAATGACTGCTATTATACTATTCAATCAAATGATAATGTTTCTTGAGTAAAGCGATTGAACCGCTTGTATAGAACGCCGGGTGGATTTCATTACACTGTGCTCTCTGTCGTGCTGGGAACCGCTGTGCTGATATCCTCTCGGGCTGAAAATCTAATTACTAACAGATTTGTGGCGGCAGACTTGGCAATTTGCATGCTTCTATTCGTCATAAGAAAAGTAACCATTGACGACAGAATCTTTATAGTCAGCGTTGGGCGGATGAAGTGTCATTTTTATCAGAAATTTACGCTCGACTCACTATGGCACGAGGCTACGATTGTGCCCCACAAAGCCCTACTCTTTGTCCGCCCCTGATCAATGTGATCATATGTTAAAACCAACCGTGTGCTTGGTCATCAGAGCATCCGTGAATTTTCGAAGTCCATTCATGGTTGGTTGACCTACAGCGTAAATGGTAGGTTTTTCTCCAACCACATGCATATTTGGCACTCCATTTTCTCCAGTGGTTTCGTGTCTGTCTACGCCGACGAAGTTGTCTTTTAGAAGGAAATATTTGTCCTACAAGTAACCAGTTCAGTATCAAATTTTTGAACTGCTACAGAAAATTCTTTGCTTACCAAAAGCAATTCATGCTCAGTAGATTGCTTGTGTAATTGTCCTGTTACGTTTCGCTTTGTGTTTACCATTTGATATTCCTCTGAGCAGTTCTTTATGATAACAGGTCCGACCTGCAGGTGCAAGTGCGCCCGATAGTAGTAAATTCCATTGCTCCCCCATCCCGCGTGTGGCACGAGGCTATGATTGCACGTGGCCTTAAACGGCCTTGCATGGCACAAACATTTACGGCCATATTCAGGCCATTCCTGGTCCACATAAACGCGAAAGGGCACAAGTCTTGTGTGGCAAATATACACATGGACTAGGAAATGGCCCAAACACGGCCACTTGTAGGCACTGTACACGGGTCAATGTTGCGGTTGCATACCCTTTGCCACGGGCACTTGCAGCCTCGCGCCATGAGTAGGCCGTACTTGAATTTCTGATTGGGACACGCAGCCATTGATTGGGTGAGCCACGTATGGACTCTTGTATATTTCCCTGACTGGGATACGTGACCTCGCCTCAGCAGTTCAAAGCAACAAATACCTACGATTTACCTTATTTCCGATTACAGTGTAATTATTCTGCATGGCGAAGTCTTCAATGCTATATTGCCGAAATAAATCCGTTGTCGATGCAGCCTCAACAGTACTGGGGAAGCTCCGAGCAAGCTGAACAGGAAGGAGTACCGGTACGTGACTCGCGGCGGTAGGCTGCTCGTTTCTATGAAATGTTTAGTTATAGGTCTGCCAAATGTT
Organism: Botrylloides violaceus; assembly: GCA_030412335.1. NCBI lineage: Eukaryota > Metazoa > Chordata > Ascidiacea > Stolidobranchia > Styelidae > Botrylloides > Botrylloides violaceus. The sequence goes on along the minus strand of JASFYC010000541.1, from coordinate 252,703 downwards.
AGTGAACACATTGGCCAATAGCCATGCAAGACATAGGCTGTGGTGGAATTAAGAGTGAACGTAAAGTAAATACGAAGCTTCTCTCGAGCCATCCGTTTCTAACAATCCCAAGAGGCCTCACCGGTTGGCCTAATCTAATGCTACGGTTCACTGACTATAATTAACTCGCCTGGCTGTGCCTACCTGGGTGCGTGCATGTCTCTTTTTCGCAAACTGCAATGTACTGCAGCCAGCGATAGTCAGTCTATCAAGCATTCAATGAAATATATCGCTAGTCGAATTGATTATACCGCATCACTTGTTAGCATGTTAAACCATATCCGCAATACCGAAATATTCTGCCTACAAGGCCATGGTTGAAGTAGCAAGAATTCGGTGGCCTACCTTGCCAGAAATTGAATACGACAGTCGCTTGCTGGTCGCTGATGAACTGCGTCTTCTTGGATGATTTAGTAGAGGTGAATCGGTTCTACGACGTCTGCTTAACTGCTTCAGGTTACGCTGATGGTTGGTCGATACGTTTGGACAAAGTGAGGACTGTAAATGGAGGATGTGAGTGTGAAATAACGGTGTGGCTTGCCGCAGTCTCCATTTATCGTTTGGGGAAGTTTCAAACCTCTGCTGTAGTGCCCGGTTTGGTGGGCAATGCTTACAGCTTTCCACCTAGCCTGTTGTTCAACTCCTAGCGCAGTACGCGCACGCACGCACGCAGAGCTCTGAATGCTTGTGAACTACATTGAATTTGACTGGACGTTAAAACTATGGCGATAGTCCACCATCAGCTGGCCATGCTAACGGATTTCGATAAAGCTGTAGTAGTCTACCATATTTTATAACATCCACAATCACTTTTTAACGACAGTATACTGTACTCCCAACAATTTCATCTACCGACACGCTCTCTTTCGACGCTAATTTCACTGTTACTCCGTCAGGCTACAATCATGACTCGACCCACCAATCGGATAACGATGGTGCTATCGATCTTGCGACAGATGGAAAGATTTACGCTAAAAGCCTCAACAGGTGTAATTAAGGCTAGCTTTAACTTAGGTCAAATCAAAGTACATACAGTGCGCGATAATAATCCTTTGTACACGTTTGTTTCCAAATGTAACAAATGCAAGTTGTCACTTATTGTCCGCGCTTTTGACATGATATTAAACAGATTATAGTTTAAATGAAGTAATAAACTATTCCGATTTTCTTTCGCTAATCCTATAATGTCTGTCACAGGATTACCGCAGATAAGTCATCTTATATATATAACTCAAATGGCTTGAATTCGGTTCCATAGAACACCCTGAAGCTAAGCTTTTTCCATAAGTAATCATGGCCTGTCCAGACTGTATCGGAATTTATGCGGATTTCGGTGTCGTATTAGTAAGGCTGTCGGCAACAACTGCGGTTGGCTGTGGGGTTGAGTTCCAGTTCGGATCGTGTCATAAAGACGACGCGATTCAATGACTCAACTTTAGTCACTCGCGTGGAATATTTCGACTTGAATCGAAACTCGCCTGTGACTGGATTTTTGACTCTGGTTTTTATAATATCCGTAGCTTTCAATTCCACAATGGTACTACTGTGGATCGGGACAACTGAAAGCCTACCGACTCCTTTTGTCTAGACCATGGCCTAATAATGTAGGCCATGTCTACTCCTATACACACACAATATTCACGCATGAGATATGTCATGACGGCTGCGTTGAAGGAGCGAAAATGGTGCAACCACAACTAAAATATCCTTCTATTATCCAATTATACCCTGAAATATTGCGTTCAAATTGCATTAACCTGTGGTAAGCAAATTCCCTCAATGTCTCTTTGTCTCTGCCTGCGCTTTCAATTTAGCACTATTTTGAACTTCTGCATCGCATGAACGCAGAAATTAGCATTGATTTAGTATTAAATATTTCAGAAATTCTTGATCGGTATTCACTGCATTATAAATTTCGCGATTTGAACATCGCAAACATTTTGAACTTGTACATACTTACCCAAAAATCCATGGTCGTCCTGCTTAATCCCAATTTCAATGGTGTATTAAATCACCCTGTTGCATTTGTAGGAAGCAAGCCGACTCAACGCCTCATCAAAAAATCATTCGACGAAATGATAAGCGAGGATATGCAACACTCATCGTCAACGATGCGAAAAATGTAGCATGGGTCTCGAGAAATGATACGGTCTTGACGGTTATTGATGAATAATGAAGGAGTTTTCCTAAAATATAATTTTGATGGAAAACAGTGATAGATCAGCCGAACATATCGATTGCAGGTATGTAATATTGACATCAAAGGGTCTAAAACAGTGCATATAAGCTGATATGTGTATATGCCTACTACATTTGAACTTTTGACCCAACTTCCGCTATTTTTAATGCTTTAATGACGTTGTTATTTCATTTGAGTTCGTCTGGCCCTACCTTTTGTTTTCTAGTTAGGTACACTAGTCCATATTGCTACGTGGCTTATCCTGTAGCATCTACTTCTGTTAATTGTATGCCATTTTATGGCTTTCCCAATCAGAGCGAGCGATCGTCTCTACATGGCTGACGTGTGAGGTTAATAATAAGGCTTGCGTGCGGAACTTCACACGTTATATGGCCGATACATCGACTTGTTAGGGTATTACTGGTCAATGGAAACATGGGGCAGTTTTGCGTTTGCATACCCTTAGCGACACATGGATTACGTACAACTGTAGCCTCGCACCATACGACGGCTGAATGTAAATATTATTCGCGGAAATATGAGCTTGTGCGCTTGCGCCACCTAGTTTCAAACGGACGAGATTGACGTTATATCCGCGACTAAATGCCTTCACACGCAGCAGGCGAGGCCCTTGTCGCCCGAGTTCATTAGTTGCTTACTGACTGTGGCGGGGCGAGAGCACGCTGCCTGCCTGCCTGCCTACCTGCCATCCACATCAGGTTAGAGATTGCGAAATGCAGTGAGAGGAGAAGCCTCCATTCGGGAAGCGAATTTGTTTCGACGAACTCGCGAATTCGGGGATAAACTCTTTGGCCAATATGACCACTGCCAAAAATGATTTTTTTTATATATATAATATCTTTCATTCGAGCCAGCCTCATATTTAGAGCGCCGTGACGCTACGTGTAAAACGCCTTGTTCGCATTCTTCCACCTGCACCAAGTAACCTACTAAATATACTCGAAAGTTTTTCGGAAACTTTTTTATTGAATATTGAAACTATTTGTTGCCTAAGAAATAATAATGAGGTAGGTCAATATACAGTATAACTAAAATATGATTGTCTCGACGGCCGCATCCCAGCATGTGGATGAAAGTCTTCATTTCTAACGATGCCTTTTGCGACGTTCGTACGTAGAAGAGCCGTATCGGGATTTGGAGGAGCTGGAATCAGAGTTTGATGAACTTCCTGATATACCAGACTTATTCATTACCCGTCTCAGGAACTCTTCGCACAAGCGTGCATGTGTTTCTGAATCATACACTCTTCGATTGCATCTTCGGGATTCGTAAGCTTGTGAACTTCTGCAATTATTATTTTCGCAGAATTTCCTTTCTGATAAAAGTTTGCTGGGTTGGGCCGGTTGACTTTCGCGGTGATGTGACGAATGAATTCCTCTTGATCGCCGATGACCGAGTCGATCGCTTTGTGCTCCATGTAGTCGCTTTTTTTTTCGGTACTGGCGCTTACCAGGATTGCTCTCACAATGGTTAAAGCGTTGCACTGTAGATAATATTTTCCGTGGTGTAAGGTCATCATGACTACAGTGTTCGTCCTCGAAGTATACATTGACGTCATCACTCTTTAAGCCAACTTGGTCAATGCGACGTCTTTTTTTTGCTGATGACCTTTCGGAACATGGCCTCTTGATTCCAAGCTTTCCAGACATTGTTATTTGTTAGTAGTAACTACACGTATTTAAGGTAGTGAAGAAATTCTGCAACACAGAAAAATATCTCATAAGATGCACTTGATCATCTAATAACAGCCGACGCATGAAATTTCTGCATATATATCTACTGTATATATCCTCCTTCTCGCCCTGTCGGATGTGTTTCACTTCTGTATAGGCCTATAGCTACAGCGTATCGAACCGCTCATATTTTGGCAGTGACTGTTTACGCCAGATTCCCCATCGAGTCGCGACCCTCATCCCGGGCTTGCGTCCAGCCGTGGCTTCGAAATTTGAAGTTTTTGCCGCGGCCATACATTCGTAAGACATTCTGCATTTCGCTTACGATGCATGTAGATATTGCTAACATAACCTGTTCACTGAACTGGCTGCTGCGGTATTCTGACGTCATTACGGAGCTGTCGCCTCTCCTTATGTCCAACTAAGTGTCAACTGCAAGGAGAAGATGGTAGACTGACCATGCAATTCTTGACTTCTCCTATATAGAAAGACCTGAACAATGGTCAGAAAAAAGGGCAAGTCCATTTTGAGGTCCATATCAGACTCGCAGCTTTCCTGCAGCGGCACGAGACACCTCCACGAAGACACATTTAGGTGGCGGGTATATAGATAACAATGGGGATGGTGTGCTCATGAAAGCTGCGGTCAGGCTTTTCCGTGCCTAATTAATCTCTTTAACTATTAACAGAAGGTGACCTGTTTATATGCAGTGCTTGTCTGCAAATTGACCCAATAGTTATCGCATCGGCCTCAAGAAATCAGTCGACTTTACTGTCAAGTATAATGTTTCAAAACCATTTGAGCCCAACACACCATTCCCGTGGCACACCTCTCGTTAACTGTGTATGCAAAGGCACCATACAATTATTCGTGCGCGCCAGTCGAGTCCGCTCTCCGCCTCTCCCCAATTATTACTCCACGATTTACACGACAAACAGGGCCTGGTATTGCTCGTTGATTCACTCTCCGCCACCAGTCATAATTTTATGTTTGGCCTTCGTAAGGCACGGCGCTACAATTGCGCGTGCCCTTGGTTGGCCCGTGTGTTGTTGAAAGACAACCTCATCTTCGTTTTCCTTGTAATCGATTCGGCTGACACAAAAGCTGGTAAGATATTGGACCTTGGAAGACAATTAAATTTGAATATACAATCGCAACACTAATCGACATTTCTGAAGAGCTGGTAGGATGTTGGCTGATTATTGCGATAACGGCTACAGGTGCTAATTACAGCTAAATTATTTTAAACCAAGAGCACGCCAATGAGACAATGGAAGTGCGCAACTGCAGCAGGCGAGGCCCTTGTCGCCCGAGTTCATTAGTTGCTTACTGACTGTGGCGGGGCGAGAGCACGCTGCCTGCCTGCCATCCACATCTGGCTAGAGATTGCGAAATGCAGTGAGAGGAGAAGCCTCCATACGGGAAGCGAATTTGTTTCGACAAACTCGCGAATTCGGGAGTAAACTCTTTGGGCAATATGACCGATGCCAAACATGATTTTTTATATATATAATATCTTTCATTCGAGCCAGCCTCATATTTAGAGCGCCGTGACGCTACGTGTAAAACGCCTTGTTCGCATTCTTCCACCTGCACCAAGTAACCTACTAAATATACTCGAAAGTTTTTCGGAAACTTTTTTATTGAATATTGAAACTATTTGTTGCCTAAGAAATAATAATGAGGTAGGTCTATATACAGTATAACTAAAATATGATTGTCTCGACGGCCGCATCCCAGCATGTGGATGAAAGTCTTCATTTCTAACGATGCCTTTTGCGACGTTCGTACGTAGAAGAGCCGTATCGGGATTTGGAGGAGCTGGAATCAGAGTTTGATGAACTTCCTGATATACCAGACTTATTCATTACCCGTCTCAGGAACTCTTCGCACAAGCGTGCATGTGTTTCTGAATCATACACTCTTCGATTGCATCTTCGGGATTCGTAAGCTTGTGAACTTCTGCAATTATTATTTTCGCAGAATTTCCTTTCTGATAAAAGTTTGCTGGGTTGGGCCGGTTGACTTTCGCGGTGATGTGACGAATGAATTCCTCTTGATCGCCGATGACCGAGTCGATCGCTTTGTGCTCCATGTAGTCGCTTTTTTTTTCGGTACTGGCGCTTACCAGGATTGCTCTCACAATGGTTAAAGCGTTGCACTGTAGATAATATTTTCCGTGGTGTAAGGTCATCATGACTACAGTGTTCGTCCTCGAAGTATACATTGACGTCATCACTCTTTAAGCCAACTTGGTCAATGCGACGTCTTTTTCTTGCTGATGACCTTTCGGAACATGGCCTCTTGATTCCAAGCTTTCCAGACATTGTTATTTGTTAGTAGTAACTACACGTATTTAAGGTAGTGAAGAAATTCTGCAACACAGAAAAATATCTCATAAGATGCACTTGATCATCTAATAACAGCCGACGCATGAAATTTCTGCATATATATCTACTGTATATATCCTCCTTCTCGCCCTGTCGGATGTGTTTCACTTCTGTATAGGCCTATAGCTACAGCGTATCGAACCGCTCATATTTTGGCAGTGACTGTTTACGCCAGATTCCCCATCGAGTCGCGACCCTCATCCCGGGCTTGCGTCCAGCCGTGGCTTCGAAATTTGAAGTTTTTGCCGCGGCCATACATTCGTAAGACATTCTGCATTTCGCTTACGATGCATGTAGATATTGCTAACATAACCTGTTCACTGAACTGGCTGCTGCGGTATTCTGACGTCATTACGGAGCTGTCGCCTCTCCTTATGTCCAACTAAGTGTCAACTGCAAGGAGAAGATGGTAGACTGACCATGCAATTCTTGACTTCTCCTATATAGAAAGATCTGAACAATGGTCAGTAAAAAGGGCAAGTCCATTTTGAGGTCCTTATCAGACTCGCAGCTTTCCTGCAGCGGAAAGCACGAGACACCTCCACGAAGACACATTTAGGTGGCGGGTATTTAGATAGCAATGGGGATGGTGTGCTCATGAAAGCTGCGGTCAGGCTTTTCCGTGCCTAATTAATCTCTTTAACTATTAACAGAAGGCGACCTGTTTATATGCAGTGCTTGTCTGCAAATTGACCCTATAGTTATCGCATCGGCCTCAAGAAATCAGTCGACTTTACGTTCAAGTATATTGTTTCAAAACCATTTGAGCCCAACACACCATTCCCGTGGCACACCTCTCGTTAACTGTGTATGGAAAGGCACCATTCAATTATGCCTGCGCACCAATCGAGTCCACTCTCCGCCTCTCCCCAATTATTACTCCACGATCTACATTACAAACAGGGCCTGGTATTGCTCGTTGATTCGCTCTCCACCACCAGTCATAAATTCTTGCTTGGCCTGGGCATGGCACGGCGCTACGATTGTGCGTGGCCTTGGTTGGCCCGTGTGTTGCTGAAGGACTCAAACGTAGCATTAGGTCGTGTACCCGTGGCCAAAATGAGTGCTAAGAGGCATGGGCCTCGTTTATCAATTGTATACACGGAGGTGGCGATGCCCTGACTAGGCCATTCAAATTGATATAGGCTGATCGTGCGTGTATTATAATGGCGTATTGGTGTATGAATTACTGCAACAAGTCCTTTTCCAATACACTTTTCGTATGATTGATCCAGGACCAGAATCAGATAGGCCTAATTGTCACGCGATTGCACAGCTTTCGGTAGGCTTATTCAATCGCGTTCTTGTTTCAAAAATATAAAGCCGACTCATGGTAAGTCTGAATTTTTGATATTTAATTACGTTCAAAATTTGAATTTTATGAAAGATGGAATTTCATCACAGGGGTCTTTTGTGTATTTTAAACCAAGAGCACGCCAATGAGACAAAGGAAGTGCGTAACTGCAGCAGGCGAGGCAAATTCTCGCCCGAGTTCATTAGTTCCTTACTGACTGTGGCCGGGCGCGAGCACGCTGCCCGCCTGCCATCCACATCAGGCTAGAGATTGCGAAATGCAGTGCGAGGAGAAGTCTCCATATGGGAAGCGAATTTGTTTCGACGAACTCGCGAATTCGGTGGTAAACTCTTTGGGCAATATGACCACTGCCAAACATGATTTTTTTTATATATATATTATCTTTCTTTCGAGCCAGCCACATATTTAGAGCGTCGTGACGCTACGTGTAAAACGTCTTGTTCGCATTCTTCCACCTGCACCAAGTAACCCACTAAATATACTCGAAAGTTTTTCCGAAACTTTTTTATTGAATATTGAAACAATTTGTTGGCTAAGAAATAATAATGAGGTAGGTCTATACAGTATAAATAAAATATGATTGTCTCGACGGCCGCATCCTAGCATGTGGATGAAAGTCTTCATTTCTAACGATTCCTCTTGCGACGTTCGTACGTAGAAGAGTCGTATCGGGATTTGGAGGAGCTGTCATCAGAGTTGGATGAACTTCCTGATATACCGGACTTATTCATTACCCGTCGCAGGAACTCTTCGCACAAGCGTGCATGTGTTTCCGAATTATACACTCTTCGATTGGATCTTCGGGATTCGTAAGCTTGTGAACTTCTGCAATAATTATTTTCGCAGAATTTCCTTTCTGATAAACGTTTGCTGGGTTGGGCCGGTTGACTTTCGCGATGATGTGACGAATGAATTCGTCTTGATCGCCGGTGATCGAGTCGATCGCTTTGTGCTCCATGAGGCTTTTTTGTACGGGACTGGCGCTTACCAGCGTTGCTCTCACAATGGTTAAGGCGATGCACTGTAGATAATATTTTCCGTGGTGTACGGTCATCATGACTACAGTGTTCGTCCTCGAAGTGTACATTGACTTCATCACTCTTTAAGCCAACTTGGTCAATGCGACGTCTTTTTCTTGATGATGACCTTTCGGAACATGGCCTCTTGATTCCAAGCTTTCCAGACATTGTTATTTGTTAGTATTAACTACACGTATTTAAGGTAGTGAAGAAATTCTGCAACACAGAAAAATATCTCATAAGATGCACTTGATCATCTAATAACAGCCGACGCATGAAATTTCTGCATATATCTACCGTATATATCCTCCTTCTCCTCGCCCTGTCGGATGTGTTTCACTTGTGTGTAGGCCTATAGCTACAGCATATCGAACCGATCGTATTTTGGCAGTCACTGTTTACGCCAGATTCCCCATCGAGTCGCGACCCTTATCCCGGGCTTGCGTCCAGCCGTGGCTTCGAAATTTGCAGTTTTTGCCGCAGACATACATTTCGCTTACGATGCATGTAGATATTGCTAACATAACCTGTTCACTGAACTGGCTGCTGCGGTATTCTGACGTCATTACGGAGCTGTCGCCTCTCCTTATGTCTAACTAAGTGTCAACTGCAAGGAGAAGATGGTAGACTGACTATGCAATTCTTGACTTCTCCTATATAGAAAGATCTGAACAATGGTCAGAAAAAAAGGGCATGAGGTCCTTATCGGACTCGCAGCTTTCCTGCAGCGGAAAGCACGAGACACCTCCACGAAGACACATTTAGGTGGCGGGTATTTAGATAACAATTGGGATGGTGTGCTCATGAAAGCTGCGGTAAGGCTTTTCCGTGCCTAATTAATCTCTTTAACTATTAACAGAAGGTGACCTGTTTATATGCAGTGCTTGTCTGCAAATTGACCCAATAGTTATCGCATCGGCCTCAAGAAATCAGTCGACTTTACTGTCAAGTATAATGTTTCAAAACCATTTGAGCCCAACACACCATTCCCGTGGCACACCTCTAGAGAACTGTGTATGCAAAGGCACCGTACAATTATGCGTGCGCGCCAGTCGAGTCCGCTCTCCGCCTCTCCCCAATTATTACTCCACGATTTACACGACAAACAGGGCCTGGTATTGCTCGTTGATTCGCTCTCCACCACCAGTCATAATTTTATGCTTGACCTGCGTATGGCACGGCGCTACAATTGCGCGTGGCATTGGTTGGCCCGTGTGTTGTTGAAAGACAACCTCATCGTCGTTTTCCTTGTAATCGGTTCGGCTGACACAAAAGCTGGTAAGATATTGGACCTTGGAAGACAATTGAAAGAGCACGCCAATGAGACAAAGGAAGTGCGCAACTGCAGCAGGCGAGGCCCTTGTCGCCCGAGTTCATTAGTTGCTTACTGACTGTGGCGGGGCGCGAGCACGCTGCCTGCCTGCCATCCACATCTGGTTAGAGATTGCGAAATGCAGTGCTAGGAGAAGCCTTCATACGGGAAGCGAATTTGTTTCGACGAACTGACGAATTCGTTGGTAAACTCTTTGAGCATTATGACCACTGCCAAACATGATGATATATATATATATTATTATCTTTCTTTCGAGCCAGCCTCATATTTAGAGCGCCGTGACGCTACGTGTAAAACGTCTTGTTCGCATTCTTCCACCTGCACCAAGTAACCCACTAAATATACTCGAAAGTATTTTTGGAAAAATTTATTATTGAATATTGAAACTATTTATTGCCTAAGAAATAATAATGAGGTAGGTCTATACAGTATAACTAAAATATGATTGTCTCGACGGCCGCAGCCCACCATGTGGAAAAAAGTCTTCATTTCTAACGATGCCTTTTGCGACGTTCGTACGTAGAAGAGCCGTATCGGGATTCGGAGGAGCTTGAATCAGAGTTGGATGAACTTCCTGATATACCAGACTTATTCATTACCCGTCTCAGGAACTCTTCGCACAAGCGTGCATGTGTTTCCGAATCATATACTCTTCGATTGGAACTTCGCGATTCGTAAGCTTGTGAACTTCTGCAATTATTATTTTGGCAGAATTTCCTTTCTGATGAAAGTTTGCTGGGTTGGGCCGGTTGACTTTCGCGATGATGTGACGAATGAATTCGTCGTGATTGCCGGTGACCGAGTCGATCACTTTGTGCTCCATATAGTCGCTTTTTCGGACGGTACTGGCGCTTACCAGCGTTGCTCTCACAATGGTTAAGGCGGTGCACTGTAGATAATATTTTCCGTGGTGTACGGTCATCATGATTACAGTATTCGTTTTCGAAGCCTACATTGCTTTCATCGCTCGTAAAGCCAACTTGGTCAATGATTTCATATGTTTCTTTCATGACGCAAATTTGGGGTAGGTCCACTCTGGTTTTCGTCTGCATATTCTCGTCGTTTTCAACGTTGGACCTTCTATCCATTGTACGTGTCACGGATATGCGACGTCTTTTTCTTGATGATGACCTTTCGGAACATGGCCTCTTGATTCCAAGCTTTCCAGACATTGTTATTTGTTAGTAGTAACTACACGTATTTAAGGTAGTGAAGAAATTCTGCAACACAGAAAAATATCTCATAAGATGCACTTGATCATCTAATAACCGCCGACGCATGAAATTTCTGCATATATATCTACTGTATATATTCTCCTCCTCGCCCTTTCTAATGTGTTTCACTTCTGTGTAGGCGTAGCTACAGCGTATCGAATCGCTCGTAATTTGCCAGTCACTGTTTACGCCAGATTCCCCATCGAGTCGCGACCCTCATCCCGGGCTTGCGTCCAGAAGGGGCTTCGAAATTTGAAGTTTTTACCGCAGCCATACATTCGTAAGCCATGCCGCATTTCGCTTACGATGCATTTAGATATTGCTAACATAACCTCTTCACAGAACTGGCTGCTGCGGTATTCTGACGTCATTACGGAGCTGTCGCCTCTCCTTATGTCTAACTAAGTGTCAACTGCAAGGAGAAGATGGTAGACTGACCATGCAATTCTTGACTTCTCCTATATAGAAAGACCTGAACAATGGTCAGAAAAAAGGGCAAGTCCATTTTGAGGTCCATATCAGACTCGCAGCTTTCCTGCAGCGGCACGAGACACCTCCACGAAGACACATTTAGGTGGCGGGTATATAGATAACAATGGGGATGGTGTGCTCATGAAAGCTGCGGTCAGGCTTTTCCGTGCCTAATTAATCTCTTTAACTATTAACAGAAGGTGACCTGTTTATATGCAGTGCTTGTCTGCAAATTGACCCAATAGTTATCGCATCGGCCTCAAGAAATCAGTCGACTTTACTGTCAAGTATAATGTTTCAAAACCATTTGAGCCCAACACACCATTCCCGTGGCACACCTCTCGTTAACTGTGTATGCAAAGGCACCATACAATTATTCGTGCGCGCCAGTCGAGTCCGCTCTCCGCCTCTCCCCAATTATTACTCCACGATTTACACGACAAACAGGGCCTGGTATTGCTCGTTGATTCGCTCTCCACCACCAGTCATAATTTTATGCTTGACCTGCGTATGGCACGGCGCTACAATTGCGCGTGGCCTTGGTTGGCCCGTGTGTTGTTGAAAGACAACCTCATCTTCGTTTTCCTTGTAATCTATTCGGCTGACACAAGAGCTGGTTAGATATTGGACCTTGGAAGACAATTAAATTTGAATATACAATCGCAACACTAATCGACATTTCTGAAGAGCTGGTAGGATGTTGGCTGATTATTGCGATAACGGCTACAGGTGCTAATTACAGCTAAATTATTTTAAACCAAGAGCCCGCCAATGAGACAAAGGAAGTGCGCAACTGCAGCAGGCGAGGCCCTTGTCGCCCGAGTTCATTAGTTGCTTACTGACTGTGGCGGGGCGAGAGCACGCTGCCTGCCTGCCATCCACATCTGGTTAGAGATTGCGAAATGCAGTGCTAGGAGAAGCCTTCATACGGGAAGCGAATTTGTTTCGACGAACTGACGAATTCGGTGGTAAACTCTTTGGGCATTATGACCACTGCCAAACATGATGATATATATATATATTATTATCTTTCTTTCGAGTCAGCCTCATATTTCGAACGCCGTAAAACGTCTTGTTCGCATTCTTCCACCTGCACCAAGTAACCCACTAAATATACTCGAAAGTTTTTCGGAAACTTTTTTATTGAATATTGAAACTATTTGTTGGCTAAGAAATAATAATGAGGTAGGTCTATATAGTATAACTAAAATATGATTGTCTCGACGGCCGCATCCCAGCATGTGGATGAAAGTCTTCATTTCTAACGATGCCTTTTGCGACGTTCGTACGTAGAAGAGCCGTATCGGGATTTGGAGGAGCTGGAATCAGAGTTTGATGAACTTCCTGATATACCAGACTTATTCATTACCCGTCTCAGGAACTCTTCGCACAAGCGTGCATGTGTTTCTGAATCATACACTCTTCGATTGCATCTTCGGGATTCGTAAGCTTGTGAACTTCTGCAATTATTATTTTCGCAGAATTTCCTTTCTGATAAAAGTTTGCTGGGTTGGGCCGGTTGACTTTCGCGGTGATGTGACGAATGAATTCCTCTTGATCGCCGATGACCGAGTCGATCGCTTTGTGCTCCATGTAGTCGCTTTTTTTTTCGGTACTGGCGCTTACCAGGATTGCTCTCACAATGGTTAAAGCGTTGCACTGTAGATAATATTTTCCGTGGTGTACGGTCATCATGACTACAGTGTTCGTCCTCGAAGTATACATTGACGTCATCACTCTTTAAGCCAACTTGGTCAATGCGACGTCTTTTTCTTGCTGATGACCTTTCGGAACATGGCCTCTTGATTCCAAGCTTTCCAGACATTGTTATTTGTTAGTAGTAACTACACGTATTAAAGGTAGTGAAAAAATTCTGCAACACAGAAAAATATCTCATAAGATGCACTTGATCATCTAATAACAGCCGACGCATGAAATTTCTGCATATATATCTACTGTATATATCCTCTTTCTCCTCGCCCTGTCGGATGTGTTTCACTTATGTATAGGCCTATAGCTACAGCGTATCGAACCGCTCATATTTTGGCAGTCAGTGTTTACGCCAGATTCCCCATCGAGTCGCGACCCTCATCCCGGGCTTGCGTCCAGAAGGGGCTTCGAAATTTGAAGTTTTTACCGCGGCCATACATTCGTAAGACATTCTGCATTTCGCTTACGATGCATTTAGATATTGCTAACAAAACCTGTTCACTGAACTGGCTGCTGCGGTATTCTGACGTCATTACGGAGCTGTGGCCTCTCCTTATGTCTAACTAAGTGTCAACTGCAAGAAGAAGATGGTAGACTGACCATGCAATTCTTGACTTCTCCTATATAGAAAGATCTGAACAATGGTCAGAAAAAAAGGCAAGTCCATTTTGAGGTCCTTATCGGACTCGCAGCTTTCCTGCAGCGGAAAGCACGAGACACCTCCACGAAGACACATTTAGGTGGCGGGTATTTAGATAACAATTGGGATGGTGTGCTCATGAAAGCTGCGGTCAGGAATTTCCGTGGCCCTATTAATCTCTTTAACTATTAACAGAAGGCGACCTGTTTATATGCAGTGCTTGTCTGCAAATTGACCCAATAGTTATCGCATCGGCCTCAAGAAATCAGTCGACTTTACTGTCAAGTATAATGTTTCAAAACCATTTGAGCCCAACACACCATTCCCGTGGCACACCTCTCGTTAACTGTGTATGCAAAGGCACCATACAATTATTCGTGCGCGCCAGTCGAGTCCGCTCTCCGCCTCTCCCCAATTATTACTCCACGATTTACACGACAAACAGGGCCTGGTATTGCTCGTTGATTCACTCTCCGCCACCAGTCATAATTTTATGTTTGGCCTTCGTAAGGCACGGCGCTACAATTGCGCGTGCCCTTGGTTGGCCCGTGTGTTGTTGAAAGACAACCTCATCTTCGTTTTTCTTGTAATCGATTCGGCTGACACAAAAGCTGGTAAGATATTGGACCTTGGAAGACAATTAAATTTGAATATACAATCGCAACACTAATCGACATTTCTGAAGAGCTGGTAGGATGTTGGCTGATTATTGCGATAACGGCTACAGGTGCTAATTACAGCTAAATTATTTTAAACCAAGAGCACGCCAATGAGACAATGGAAGTGCGCAACTGCAGCAGGCGAGGCCCTTGTCGCCCGAGTTCATTAGTTGCTTACTGACTGTGGCGGGGCGAGAGCACGCTGCCTGCCTGCCATCCACATCTGGCTAGAGATTGCGAAATGCAGTGAGAGGAGAAGCCTCCATACGGGAAGCGAATTTGTTTCGACAAACTCGCGAATTCGGGAGTAAACTCTTTGGGCAATATGACCGATGCCAAACATGATTTTTTATATATATAATATCTTTCATTCGAGCCAGCCTCATATTTAGAGCGCCGTGACGCTACGTGTAAAACGTCTTGTTCGCATTCTTCCACCTGCACCAAGTAACCTACTAAATATACTCGAAAGTTTTTCGGAAACTTTTTTATTGAATATTGAAACTATTTGTTGCCTAAGAAATAATAATGAGGTAGGTCTATATACAGTATAACTAAAATATGATTGTCTCGACGGCCGCATCCCAGCATGTGGATGAAAGTCTTCATTTCTAACGATGCCTTTTGCGACGTTCGTACGTAGAAGAGCCGTATCGGGATTTGGAGGAGCTGGAATCAGAGTTTGATGAACTTCCTGATATACCAGACTTATTCATTACCCGTCTCAGGAACTCTTCGCACAAGCGTGCATGTGTTTCTGAATCATACACTCTTCGATTGCATCTTCGGGATTCGTAAGCTTGTGAACTTCTGCAATTATTATTTTCGCAGAATTTCCTTTCTGATAAAAGTTTGCTGGGTTGGGCCGGTTGACTTTCGCGGTGATGTGACGAATGAATTCCTCTTGATCGCCGATGACCGAGTCGATCGCTTTGTGCTCCATGTAGTCGCTTTTTTTTTCGGTACTGACGCTTACCAGGATTGCTCTCACAATGGTTAAAGCGTTGCACTGTAGATAATATTTTCCGTGGTGTACGGTCATCATGACTACAGTGTTCGTCCTCGAAGTATACATTGACGTCATCACTCTTTAAGCCAACTTGGTCAATGCGACGTCTTTTTCTTGCTGATGACCTTTCGGAACATGGCCTCTTGATTCCAAGCTTTCCAGACATTGTTATTTGTTAGTAGTAACTACACGTATTTAAGGTAGTGAAGAAATTCTGCAACACAGAAAAATATCTCATAAGATGCACTTGATCATCTAATAACAGCCGACGCATGAAATTTCTGCATATATATCTACTGTATATATCCTCCTTCTCGCCCTGTCGGATGTGTTTCACTTCTGTATAGGCCTATAGCTACAGCGTATCGAACCGCTCATATTTTGGCAGTGACTGTTTACGCCAGATTCCCCATCGAGTCGCGACCCTCATCCCGGGCTTGCGTCCAGCCGTGGCTTCGAAATTTGAAGTTTTTGCCGCGGCCATACATTCGTAAGACATTCTGCATTTCGCTTACGATGCATGTAGATATTGCTAACATAACCTGTTCACTGAACTGGCTGCTGCGGTATTCTGACGTCATTACGGAGCTGTCGCCTCTCCTTATGTCCAACTAAGTGTCAACTGCAAGGAGAAGATGGTAGACTGACCATGCAATTCTTGACTTCTCCTATATAGAAAGATCTGAACAATGGTCAGTAAAAAGGGCAAGTCCATTTTGAGGTCCTTATCAGACTCGCAGCTTTCCTGCAGCGGAAAGCACGAGACACCTCCACGAAGACACATTTAGGTGGCGGGTATTTAGATAGCAATGGGGATGGTGTGCTCATGAAAGCTGCGGTCAGGCTTTTCCGTGCCTAATTAATCTCTTTAACTATTAACAGAAGGCGACCTGTTTATATGCAGTGCTTGTCTGCAAATTGACCCTATAGTTATCGCATCGGCCTCAAGAAATCAGTCGACTTTACGTTCAAGTATATTGTTTCAAAACCATTTGAGCCCAACACACCATTCCCGTGGCACACCTCTCGTTAACTGTGTATGGAAAGGCACCATTCAATTATGCCTGCGCACCAATCGAGTCCACTCTCCGCCTCTCCCCAATTATTACTCCACGATCTACATTACAAACAGGGCCTGGTATTGCTCGTTGATTCGCTCTCCACCACCAGTCATAAATTCTTGCTTGGCCTGGGCATGGCACGGCGCTACGATTGTGCGTGGCCTTGGTTGGCCCGTGTGTTGCTGAAGGACTCAAACGTAGCATTAGGTCGTGTACCCGTGGCCAAAATGAGTGCTAAGAGGCATGGGCCTCGTTTATCAATTGTATACACGGAGGTGGCGATGCCCTGACTAGGCCATTCAAATTGATATAGGCTGATCGTGCGTGTATTATAATGGCGTATTGGTGTATGAATTACTGCAACAAGTCCTTTTCCAATACACTTTTCGTATGATTGATCCAGGACCAGAATCAGATAGGCCTAATTGTCACGCGATTGCACAGCTTTCGGTAGGCTTATTCAATCGCGTTCTTGTTTCAAAAATATAAAGCCGACTCATGGTAAGTCTGAATTTTTGATATTTAATTACGTTCAAAATTTGAATTTTATGAAAGATGGAATTTCATCACAGGGGTCTTTTGTGTATTTTAAACCAAGAGCACGCCAATGAGACAAAGGAAGTGCGTAACTGCAGCAGGCGAGGCAAATTCTCGCCCGAGTTCATTAGTTCCTTACTGACTGTGGCCGGGCGCGAGCACGCTGCCCGCCTGCCATCCACATCAGGCTAGAGATTGCGAAATGCAGTGCGAGGAGAAGTCTCCATATGGGAAGCGAATTTGTTTCGACGAACTCGCGAATTCGGTGGTAAACTCTTTGGGCAATATGACCACTGCCAAACATGATTTTTTTTATATATATATTATCTTTCTTTCGAGCCAGCCACATATTTAGAGCGTCGTGACGCTACGTGTAAAACGTCTTGTTCGCATTCTTCCACCTGCACCAAGTAACCCACTAAATATACTCGAAAGTTTTTCCGAAACTTTTTTATTGAATATTGAAACAATTTGTTGGCTAAGAAATAATAATGAGGTAGGTCTATACAGTATAAATAAAATATGATTGTCTCGACGGCCGCATCCTAGCATGTGGATGAAAGTCTTCATTTCTAACGATTCCTCTTGCGACGTTCGTACGTAGAAGAGTCGTATCGGGATTTGGAGGAGCTGTCATCAGAGTTGGATGAACTTCCTGATATACCGGACTTATTCATTACCCGTCGCAGGAACTCTTCGCACAAGCGTGCATGTGTTTCCGAATTATACACTCTTCGATTGGATCTTCGGGATTCGTAAGCTTGTGAACTTCTGCAATAATTATTTTCGCAGAATTTCCTTTCTGATAAACGTTTGCTGGGTTGGGCCGGTTGACTTTCGCGATGATGTGACGAATGAATTCGTCTTGATCGCCGGTGATCGAGTCGATCGCTTTGTGCTCCATGAGGCTTTTTTGTACGGGACTGGCGCTTACCAGCGTTGCTCTCACAATGGTTAAGGCGATGCACTGTAGATAATATTTTCCGTGGTGTACGGTCATCATGACTACAGTGTTCGTCCTCGAAGTGTACATTGACTTCATCACTCTTTAAGCCAACTTGGTCAATGCGACGTCTTTTTCTTGATGATGACCTTTCGGAACATGGCCTCTTGATTCCAAGCTTTCCAGACATTGTTATTTGTTAGTATTAACTACACGTATTTAAGGTAGTGAAGAAATTCTGCAACACAGAAAAATATCTCATAAGATGCACTTGATCATCTAATAACAGCCGACGCATGAAATTTCTGCATATATCTACCGTATATATCCTCCTTCTCCTCGCCCTGTCGGATGTGTTTCACTTGTGTGTAGGCCTATAGCTACAGCATATCGAACCGATCGTATTTTGGCAGTCACTGTTTACGCCAGATTCCCCATCGAGTCGCGACCCTTATCCCGGGCTTGCGTCCAGCCGTGGCTTCGAAATTTGCAGTTTTTGCCGCAGACATACATTTCGCTTACGATGCATGTAGATATTGCTAACATAACCTGTTCACTGAACTGGCTGCTGCGGTATTCTGACGTCATTACGGAGCTGTCGCCTCTCCTTATGTCTAACTAAGTGTCAACTGCAAGGAGAAGATGGTAGACTGACTATGCAATTCTTGACTTCTCCTATATAGAAAGATCTGAACAATGGTCAGAAAAAAAGGGCATGAGGTCCTTATCGGACTCGCAGCTTTCCTGCAGCGGAAAGCACGAGACACCTCCACGAAGACACATTTAGGTGGCGGGTATTTAGATAACAATTGGGATGGTGTGCTCATGAAAGCTGCGGTAAGGCTTTTCCGTGCCTAATTAATCTCTTTAACTATTAACAGAAGGTGACCTGTTTATATGCAGTGCTTGTCTGCAAATTGACCCAATAGTTATCGCATCGGCCTCAAGAAATCAGTCGACTTTACTGTCAAGTATAATGTTTCAAAACCATTTGAGCCCAACACACCATTCCCGTGGCACACCTCTAGAGAACTGTGTATGCAAAGGCACCGTACAATTATGCGTGCGCGCCAGTCGAGTCCGCTCTCCGCCTCTCCCCAATTATTACTCCACGATTTACACGACAAACAGGGCCTGGTATTGCTCGTTGATTCGCTCTCCACCACCAGTCATAATTTTATGCTTGACCTGCGTATGGCACGGCGCTACAATTGCGCGTGGCATTGGTTGGCCCGTGTGTTGTTGAAAGACAACCTCATCGTCGTTTTCCTTGTAATCGGTTCGGCTGACACAAAAGCTGGTAAGATATTGGACCTTGGAAGACAATTGAAAGAGCACGCCAATGAGACAAAGGAAGTGCGCAACTGCAGCAGGCGAGGCCCTTGTCGCCCGAGTTCATTAGTTGCTTACTGACTGTGGCGGGGCGCGAGCACGCTGCCTGCCTGCCATCCACATCTGGTTAGAGATTGCGAAATGCAGTGCTAGGAGAAGCCTTCATACGGGAAGCGAATTTGTTTCGACGAACTGACGAATTCGTTGGTAAACTCTTTGAGCATTATGACCACTGCCAAACATGATGATATATATATATATTATTATCTTTCTTTCGAGCCAGCCTCATATTTAGAGCGCCGTGACGCTACGTGTAAAACGTCTTGTTCGCATTCTTCCACCTGCACCAAGTAACCCACTAAATATACTCGAAAGTATTTTTGGAAAAATTTATTATTGAATATTGAAACTATTTATTGCCTAAGAAATAATAATGAGGTAGGTCTATACAGTATAACTAAAATATGATTGTCTCGACGGCCGCAGCCCACCATGTGGAAAAAAGTCTTCATTTCTAACGATGCCTTTTGCGACGTTCGTACGTAGAAGAGCCGTATCGGGATTCGGAGGAGCTTGAATCAGAGTTGGATGAACTTCCTGATATACCAGACTTATTCATTACCCGTCTCAGGAACTCTTCGCACAAGCGTGCATGTGTTTCCGAATCATATACTCTTCGATTGGAACTTCGCGATTCGTAAGCTTGTGAACTTCTGCAATTATTATTTTGGCAGAATTTCCTTTCTGATGAAAGTTTGCTGGGTTGGGCCGGTTGACTTTCGCGATGATGTGACGAATGAATTCGTCGTGATTGCCGGTGACCGAGTCGATCACTTTGTGCTCCATATAGTCGCTTTTTCGGACGGTACTGGCGCTTACCAGCGTTGCTCTTTGGCGTTGCTCTTTGGCTGCCAGAGTGTTTGAAAATAAAAAAACCCCTTTGGCTGCCAGGAAACGAGAGAAATGTCGCTATCTGAAAATACTGCTATAATCCCTCACAATATCATCTATTGACCTTCATGCATGTACTCCAGTAAAAAAAATTCCGAAAAAATTTCATTTTATACCCTTTTTTGACAAATTTCCGACCGACCACGCCTCCTGGCCACGCCTCTAGACTCCTGTCAATCAAAGCTTTTGCCGACATTAGATGTACTTGTAGGCCAAAAAAACCAAAAATTCCCGCAAAAATCTAGTATAAACCCTTTGCCAACTAATTTCTCCACTGCAGAAAATGTGACATACCCATCCATCCCCTTCATTACAACCCCACCCCTGACCCACACAATACATACAGCCTAAAACTCTTTTCCATTGTAGTTCTGATCTATATTCACATGCCAATTTTACCTTACCTTTCCCCCGTAACCCCCACCCTCACATCCTCGCCGTAAGAACCCGCCCCCTCACCCACATCGACCCCCTCACCCGCCCACCCAAAATTTTTTTTTTGACGGTACAGCTATTAAAACTCCCCTGCACTGTCCCCCTCCCATAACATCGCCGCCACCCCAACACCTCAATAATATCACGTAAATCAAGGCATTTATATCTCAAAGCAGCCCTTACCTGAACACCCACTCAAATTTACCCTGGTCCCACCCAACCCGCCAAAACCCTTCCTCCACACCGCCAAAACATTACCCGATGACACACGCTCTCAAACGACACCAAAAAGAGGTTGAAACACCGACGGAAGCATGCAATACACGGGTAGGTAATTTGAACAACATCAGCTGATCCACGTTTTCTTGGTGGGAATCCCCTACGGTAGGTATACGAAAATAACAACACGTGATTATGAAACTACTATCGATTAGCTCTCTAGAGACACCTGACAGAACTTAAAATACCGACGGGAACATGTTTTTAAACGAGAGAAGATTTGCACCATCATAATGGTTGTCTGGGGGTCAACGGACTATTTTCTAAAAACCATTATAGTGGTTGTCTGGCAGCCAAAGCGGTGCACTGTAGATAATATTTTCCGTGGTGTACGGTCATCATGATTACAGTATTCGTTTTCGAAGCCTACATTGCTTTCATCGCTCGTAAAGCCAACTTGGTCAATGATTTCATATGTTTCTTTCATGACGCAAATTTGGGGTAGGTCCACTCTGGTTTTCGTCTGCATATTCTCGTCGTTTTCAACGTTGGACCTTCTATCCATTGTACGTGTCACGGATATGCGACGTCTTTTTCTTGATGATGACCTTTCGGAACATGGCCTCTTGATTCCAAGCTTTCCAGACATTGTTATTTGTTAGTAGTAACTACACGTATTTAAGGTAGTGAAGAAATTCTGCAACACAGAAAAATATCTCATAAGATGCACTTGATCATCTAATAACCGCCGACGCATGAAATTTCTGCATATATATCTACTGTATATATTCTCCTCCTCGCCCTTTCTAATGTGTTTCACTTCTGTGTAGGCGTAGCTACAGCGTATCGAATCGCTCGTAATTTGCCAGTCACTGTTTACGCCAGATTCCCCATCGAGTCGCGACCCTCATCCCGGGCTTGCGTCCAGAAGGGGCTTCGAAATTTGAAGTTTTTACCGCAGCCATACATTCGTAAGCCATGCCGCATTTCGCTTACGATGCATTTAGATATTGCTAACATAACCTCTTCACAGAACTGGCTGCTGCGGTATTCTGACGTCATTACGGAGCTGTCGCCTCTCCTTATGTCTAACTAAGTGTCAACTGCAAGGAGAAGATGGTAGACTGACCATGCAATTCTTGACTTCTCCTATATAGAAAGACCTGAACAATGGTCAGAAAAAAGGGCAAGTCCATTTTGAGGTCCATATCAGACTCGCAGCTTTCCTGCAGCGGCACGAGACACCTCCACGAAGACACATTTAGGTGGCGGGTATATAGATAACAATGGGGATGGTGTGCTCATGAAAGCTGCGGTCAGGCTTTTCCGTGCCTAATTAATCTCTTTAACTATTAACAGAAGGTGACCTGTTTATATGCAGTGCTTGTCTGCAAATTGACCCAATAGTTATCGCATCGGCCTCAAGAAATCAGTCGACTTTACTGTCAAGTATAATGTTTCAAAACCATTTGAGCCCAACACACCATTCCCGTGGCACACCTCTCGTTAACTGTGTATGCAAAGGCACCATACAATTATTCGTGCGCGCCAGTCGAGTCCGCTCTCCGCCTCTCCCCAATTATTACTCCACGATTTACACGACAAACAGGGCCTGGTATTGCTCGTTGATTCGCTCTCCACCACCAGTCATAATTTTATGCTTGACCTGCGTATGGCACGGCGCTACAATTGCGCGTGGCCTTGGTTGGCCCGTGTGTTGTTGAAAGACAACCTCATCTTCGTTTTCCTTGTAATCTATTCGGCTGACACAAGAGCTGGTTAGATATTGGACCTTGGAAGACAATTAAATTTGAATATACAATCGCAACACTAATCGACATTTCTGAAGAGCTGGTAGGATGTTGGCTGATTATTGCGATAACGGCTACAGGTGCTAATTACAGCTAAATTATTTTAAACCAAGAGCCCGCCAATGAGACAAAGGAAGTGCGCAACTGCAGCAGGCGAGGCCCTTGTCGCCCGAGTTCATTAGTTGCTTACTGACTGTGGCGGGGCGAGAGCACGCTGCCTGCCTGCCATCCACATCTGGTTAGAGATTGCGAAATGCAGTGCTAGGAGAAGCCTTCATACGGGAAGCGAATTTGT
Source organism: Botrylloides violaceus (assembly GCA_030412335.1). Taxonomy (NCBI): domain Eukaryota; kingdom Metazoa; phylum Chordata; class Ascidiacea; order Stolidobranchia; family Styelidae; genus Botrylloides; species Botrylloides violaceus. The sequence continues at coordinate 229,447 of JASFYC010000541.1, read as the reverse complement.
TTCGACGAACTGACGAATTCGGTGGTAAACTCTTTGGGCATTATGACCACTGCCAAACATGATGATATATATATATATTATTATCTTTCTTTCGAGTCAGCCTCATATTTCGAACGCCGTAAAACGTCTTGTTCGCATTCTTCCACCTGCACCAAGTAACCCACTAAATATACTCGAAAGTTTTTCGGAAACTTTTTTATTGAATATTGAAACTATTTGTTGGCTAAGAAATAATAATGAGGTAGGTCTATATAGTATAACTAAAATATGATTGTCTCGACGGCCGCATCCCAGCATGTGGATGAAAGTCTTCATTTCTAACGATGCCTTTTGCGACGTTCGTACGTAGAAGAGCCGTATCGGGATTTGGAGGAGCTGGAATCAGAGTTTGATGAACTTCCTGATATACCAGACTTATTCATTACCCGTCTCAGGAACTCTTCGCACAAGCGTGCATGTGTTTCTGAATCATACACTCTTCGATTGCATCTTCGGGATTCGTAAGCTTGTGAACTTCTGCAATTATTATTTTCGCAGAATTTCCTTTCTGATAAAAGTTTGCTGGGTTGGGCCGGTTGACTTTCGCGGTGATGTGACGAATGAATTCCTCTTGATCGCCGATGACCGAGTCGATCGCTTTGTGCTCCATGTAGTCGCTTTTTTTTTCGGTACTGGCGCTTACCAGGATTGCTCTCACAATGGTTAAAGCGTTGCACTGTAGATAATATTTTCCGTGGTGTACGGTCATCATGACTACAGTGTTCGTCCTCGAAGTATACATTGACGTCATCACTCTTTAAGCCAACTTGGTCAATGCGACGTCTTTTTCTTGCTGATGACCTTTCGGAACATGGCCTCTTGATTCCAAGCTTTCCAGACATTGTTATTTGTTAGTAGTAACTACACGTATTAAAGGTAGTGAAAAAATTCTGCAACACAGAAAAATATCTCATAAGATGCACTTGATCATCTAATAACAGCCGACGCATGAAATTTCTGCATATATATCTACTGTATATATCCTCTTTCTCCTCGCCCTGTCGGATGTGTTTCACTTATGTATAGGCCTATAGCTACAGCGTATCGAACCGCTCATATTTTGGCAGTCAGTGTTTACGCCAGATTCCCCATCGAGTCGCGACCCTCATCCCGGGCTTGCGTCCAGAAGGGGCTTCGAAATTTGAAGTTTTTACCGCGGCCATACATTCGTAAGACATTCTGCATTTCGCTTACGATGCATTTAGATATTGCTAACAAAACCTGTTCACTGAACTGGCTGCTGCGGTATTCTGACGTCATTACGGAGCTGTGGCCTCTCCTTATGTCTAACTAAGTGTCAACTGCAAGAAGAAGATGGTAGACTGACCATGCAATTCTTGACTTCTCCTATATAGAAAGATCTGAACAATGGTCAGAAAAAAAGGCAAGTCCATTTTGAGGTCCTTATCGGACTCGCAGCTTTCCTGCAGCGGAAAGCACGAGACACCTCCACGAAGACACATTTAGGTGGCGGGTATTTAGATAACAATTGGGATGGTGTGCTCATGAAAGCTGCGGTCAGGAATTTCCGTGGCCCTATTAATCTCTTTAACTATTAACAGAAGGCGACCTGTTTATATGCAGTGCTTGTCTGCAAATTGACCCAATAGTTATCGCATCGGCCTCAAGAAATCAGTCGACTTTACTGTCAAGTATAATGTTTCAAAACCATTTGAGCCCAACACACCATTCCCGTGGCACACCTCTCGTTAACTGTGTATGCAAAGGCACCATACAATTATTCGTGCGCGCCAGTCGAGTCCGCTCTCCGCCTCTCCCCAATTATTACTCCACGATTTACACGACAAACAGGGCCTGGTATTGCTCGTTGATTCACTCTCCGCCACCAGTCATAATTTTATGTTTGGCCTTCGTAAGGCACGGCGCTACAATTGCGCGTGCCCTTGGTTGGCCCGTGTGTTGTTGAAAGACAACCTCATCTTCGTTTTTCTTGTAATCGATTCGGCTGACACAAAAGCTGGTAAGATATTGGACCTTGGAAGACAATTAAATTTGAATATACAATCGCAACACTAATCGACATTTCTGAAGAGCTGGTAGGATGTTGGCTGATTATTGCGATAACGGCTACAGGTGCTAATTACAGCTAAATTATTTTAAACCAAGAGCACGCCAATGAGACAATGGAAGTGCGCAACTGCAGCAGGCGAGGCCCTTGTCGCCCGAGTTCATTAGTTGCTTACTGACTGTGGCGGGGCGAGAGCACGCTGCCTGCCTGCCATCCACATCTGGCTAGAGATTGCGAAATGCAGTGAGAGGAGAAGCCTCCATACGGGAAGCGAATTTGTTTCGACAAACTCGCGAATTCGGGAGTAAACTCTTTGGGCAATATGACCGATGCCAAACATGATTTTTTATATATATAATATCTTTCATTCGAGCCAGCCTCATATTTAGAGCGCCGTGACGCTACGTGTAAAACGTCTTGTTCGCATTCTTCCACCTGCACCAAGTAACCTACTAAATATACTCGAAAGTTTTTCGGAAACTTTTTTATTGAATATTGAAACTATTTGTTGCCTAAGAAATAATAATGAGGTAGGTCTATATACAGTATAACTAAAATATGATTGTCTCGACGGCCGCATCCCAGCATGTGGATGAAAGTCTTCATTTCTAACGATGCCTTTTGCGACGTTCGTACGTAGAAGAGCCGTATCGGGATTTGGAGGAGCTGGAATCAGAGTTTGATGAACTTCCTGATATACCAGACTTATTCATTACCCGTCTCAGGAACTCTTCGCACAAGCGTGCATGTGTTTCTGAATCATACACTCTTCGATTGCATCTTCGGGATTCGTAAGCTTGTGAACTTCTGCAATTATTATTTTCGCAGAATTTCCTTTCTGATAAAAGTTTGCTGGGTTGGGCCGGTTGACTTTCGCGGTGATGTGACGAATGAATTCCTCTTGATCGCCGATGACCGAGTCGATCGCTTTGTGCTCCATGTAGTCGCTTTTTTTTTCGGTACTGACGCTTACCAGGATTGCTCTCACAATGGTTAAAGCGTTGCACTGTAGATAATATTTTCCGTGGTGTACGGTCATCATGACTACAGTGTTCGTCCTCGAAGTATACATTGACGTCATCACTCTTTAAGCCAACTTGGTCAATGCGACGTCTTTTTCTTGCTGATAACCTTTCGGAACATGGCCTCTTGATTCCAAGCTTTCCAGACATTGTTATTTGTTAGTAGTAACTACACGTATTTAAGGTAGTGAAGAAATTCTGCAACACAAAAAAATATCTCATAAGATGCACTTGATCATCTAATAACAGCCGACGCATGAAATTTCTGCATATATCTACTGTATATATCCTCCTTCTCCTCGCCCTGTCGGATGTGTTTCACTTGTGTGTAGGCCTATAGCTACAGCGTATCGAACCGATCGTATTTTGGCAGTCACTGTTTACGCCAGATTCCCCATCGAGTCGCGACCCTCATCCCGGGCTTGCGTCCAGCCGTGGCTTCGAAAATTGAAGTTTTTGCCGCAGACATACATTCGTAAGACATTTCGCTTACGATGCATGTAGATATTGCTAACATAACCTGTTCACTGAACTGGCTGCTGCGGTATTCTGACGTCATTACGGAGCTGTCGCCTCTCCTTATGTCTAACTAAGTGTCAACTGCAAGGAGAAGATGGTAGACTGACCATGCAATTCTTGACTTCTCCTATATAGAAAGACCTGAACAATGGTCAGAAAAAAGGGCAAGTCCATTTTGAGGTCCATATCAGACTCGCAGCTTTCCTGCAGCGGCACGAGACACCTCCACGAAGACACATTTAGGTGGCGGGTATATAGATAACAATGGGGATGGTGTGCTCATGAAAGCTGCGGTCAGGCTTTTCCGTGCCTAATTAATCTCTTTAACTATTAACAGAAGGTGACCTGTTTATATGCAGTGCTTGTCTGCAAATTGACCCAATAGTTATCGCATCGGCCTCAAGAAATCAGTCGACTTTACTGTCAAGTATAATGTTTCAAAACCATTTGAGCCCAACACACCATTCCCGTGGCACACCTCTCGTTAACTGTGTATGCAAAGGCACCATACAATTATTCGTGCGCGCCAGTCGAGTCCGCTCTCCGCCTCTCCACAATTATTACTCCACGATTTACACGACAAACAGGGCCTGGTATTGCTCGTTGATTCGCTCTCCACCACCAGTCATAATTTTATGCTTGACCTGCGTATGGCACGGCGCTACAATTGCGCGTGGCCTTGGTTGGCCCGTGTGTTGTTGAAAGACAACCTCATCTTCGTTTTCCTTGTAATCTGTTCGGCTGACACAAGAGCTGGTTAGATATTGGACATTGGAAGACAATTAAATTTGAATATACAATCGCAACACTAATCGACATTTCTGAAGAGCTGGTAGGATGTTGGCTGATTATTGCGATAACGGCTACAGGTGCTAATTACAGCTAAATTATTTTAAACCAAGAGCCCGCCAATGAGACAAAGGAAGTGCGCAACTGCAGCAGGCGAGGCCCTTGTCGCCCGAGTTCATTAGTTGCTTATTGACTGTGGCGGGGCGAGAGCACGCTGCCTGCCTGCTATCCACATCTGGTTAGAGATTGCGAAATGCAGTGCTAGGAGAAGCCTTCATACGGGAAGCTAATTTGTTTCGACGAACTGGCGAATTCGTTGGTAAACTCTTTGAGCATTATGACCACTGCCAAACATGATGATATATATATATATTATTATCTTTCTTTCGAGCCAGCCTCATATTTAGAGCGCCGTGACGCTACGTGTAAAACGTCTTGTTCGCATTCTTCCACCTGCACCAAGTAACCCACTAAATATACTCGAAAGTATTTTTGGAAAAATTTATTATTGAATATTGAAACTATTTGTTGGCTAAGAAATAATAATGAGGTAGGTCTATACAGTATAACTAAAATATGATTGTCTCGACGGCCGTAGCCCACCATGTGGATAAAAGTTTTCATTTCTAACGATGCCTTTTGCGACGTTCGTACGTAGAAGAGCCGTATCGGGATTCGGAGGAGCTTGAATCAGAGTTGGATGAACTTCCTGATATACCAGACTTATTCATTACCCGTCTAAGGAACTCTTCGCACAAGCGTGCATGTGTTTCCGAATCATACACTCTTCGATTGGAACTTCGCGATTCGTAAGCTTGTGAACTTCTGCAATTATTATTTTGGCAGAATTTCCTTTCTGGCAAACGTTTGCTGGGTTTGGCTGGTTGACTTTCGCGATGATGTGACGAATGAATTCGTCGTGATTGCCGGTGACCGAGTCGATCGCTTTGTGCTCCATATAGTCGCTTTTTCGGACGGTACTGGCGCTTACCAGCGTTGCTCTCACAATGGTTAAGGCGGTGCACTGTAGATAATATTTTCCGTGGTGTACGGTCATCATGATTACAGTATTCGTTTTCGAAGCCTACATTGCTTTCATCGCTCGTAAAGCCAACTTGGTCAATGATTTCATATGTTTCTTTCATGACGCAAATTTGGGGTAGGTCCACTCTGGTTTTCGTCTGCATATTCTCGTCGTTTTCAACGTTGGACCTTCTATCCATTGTACGTGTCACGGATATGCGACGTCTTTTTCTTGATGATGACCTTTCGGAACATGGCCTCTTGATTCCAAGCTTTCCAGACATTGTTATTTGTTAGTAGTAACTACACGTATTTAAGGTAGTGAAGAAATTCTGCAACACAGAAAAATATCTCATAAGATGCACTTGATCATCTAATAACCGCCGACGCATGAAATTTCTGCATATATATCTACTGTATATATTCTCCTTTCCTCGCCCTTTTTGATGTGTTTCACTTCTGTGTAGGCGTATGCTACAGCGTATCGAGTCGCTCGTATTTTGGCAGTGACTGTTTACGCCAGATTCCCCATCGAGTCGCGAACCTCATCCCGGGCTTGTGTCCAGAAGTGGTAATTTGAAGTTTTTGCTGCAGCCATACATTCGTAAGCCATGCCGCATTTCGCTTACGATGCATTTAGATATTGCTAACATAACCTCTTCACAGAACTGGCTGCTGCGGTATTCTGACGTCATTACGGAGCTGTCGCCTCTCCTTATGTCTAACTAAGTGTCAACTGCAAGGAGAAGATGGTAGACTGACCATGCAATTCTTGACTTCTCCTATATAGAAAGACCTGAACAATGGTCAGAAAAAAGGGCAAGTCCATTTTGAGGTCCATATCAGACTCGCAGCTTTCCTGCAGCGGCACGAGACACCTCCACGAAGACACATTTAGGTGGCGGGTATATAGATAACAATGGGGATGGTGTGCTCATGAAAGCTGCGGTCAGGCTTTTCCGTGCCTAATTAATCTCTTTAACTATTAACAGAAGGTGACCTGTTTATATGCAGTGCTTGTCTGCAAATTGACCCAATAGTTATCGCATCGGCCTCAAGAAATCAGTCGACTTTACTGTCAAGTATAATGTTTCAAAACCATTTGAGCCCAACACACCATTCCCGTGGCACACCTCTGGTTAATTGTGTATGCAAAGGCACCATTCAAATATGCGTGCGCGCCAATCGAGTCCGCTCTCTGCCTCTCCCCAATTATTACTCCACGATTTACACGACAAACAAGGCCTGGTATTGCTCGTTGATTTGCTCTCCACCCCACCACCAGTCATAAATGTATGCTTGGCCTGCGTGTGGCACGGCGCTACGATTCGCGTGGCCTTGGTTGGCCTGTGTGTTGCTGAAGGACGCAACCGTAGCATTAGGTCGCGTGTACCCGTGGCCAACATGAGTGCAAAGAGGCATGGGCCTCGTTTATCTATTGTATACACGGAGGTGGTAAAGCCCTGACTAGGCCATTCAAATTGATATAGGCTGATCGTGCGAGTATTATAACGGTGTATTGGTATTTGAATTACCTGAACAAGTCCTATTCCAATATACATTTCGTATGATCAAGGACCAGAATCAGGTAATCAATTGTCACTGCGATTACCCAGCTTTCAGTATTCAATCGCGCTCTTGTTGCGAAAATATTAAGCCGACTCCTGGTAAGTCTGAATTTTTGATATTTAATTACGTTCCAAAATTTGAATTTAATGAAAGATGGAATTTCATCGCAGGGGTATTTTGTGTATTTGCCGACTAATAGGATGCAACCTCATCTCCGTTTTCCTTGTAATCGGTTCGGCTGACACAAAAGCTGGTAAGATATTGGATCTTGGACGACAATTGAAATGAATAAACAATCCCAACACTAAAAATCGACATTTCTGAAGAGCTGGTAGGATGTTGGCTGATTACTGCGATAACGGCTACAGGTGCTAACAACAGACCTTGAAACAAAATCCATTATTCAATTGCATGTACATGAAGAGTCGTTTATTTGGATAAAAAGCGAAATGAAAAATGCAACCAACAGTGACTGATGTGTACAGAGCATAGAAGTGTTTGTCAACCTAGGGGTCATGACCCCAAATAGGGTCGCGTAGTATACATATATATTTGTGGGGTCGTTTCGATGCACAGCCGTACGACAGCTGACCGATGTTATACAGGTTCGCAAATGCTGCAGTTTCAGTTCGTCTCGTCACAGACGTGGCTGCCCAGAATCAAACGTGCGAATTTGCAAAATGCGAAGCGTTGTCACTGCCACGAACGAGATGGATTAGCTTAATTGGAATCACGAACCTGAAAAGGTTGGGAAACAATGAGCAGCATATACCTTTGGCTACAAGAAAAGCTTACAGAGACTTGTGTTGCAATAGCAAATGCGGGATTCCCTTACAATTATTGCTCAATTCTGATTCCGGAAGCGAGGATTGGGACAATGATTTCTTGTATGTCGTTCAAGGAACACAAAATAGAGGCATGAACGATCACAATTTCTTGCTACTACATTATTACAGAATTCAAAGTATAGTATTGAATGGTTCAGACACAAACAGGTAAGCCTGGGTTCTGGGCGTCGGTGATTTGGACTTGACAAAACAAAGCCAACCTGTCACGGTTCATTACAGCTGATGTGGTTTTGGTGAACCACAATGAGTCGAAACCTTGCGCGGTAACCTAAATTATTTTTGACGCCAAAGAGGGGGTTGATAGTGTCAGGAGTCGGGGCACTATGGAGGGTTGGTTTCTAGAGTTAAGAGGCTTTTGCGATGGAATAATTTACTCATACCAAGCGGCGGTAGGAAGGAACCCAACCCAACTTGCAGGTTCACCCAACAGGTAGCATTTATGCAAAAAGTCCAGTTCACTTAGTCCGAATCACAAAGGCCCAACTAATCTAACATAACCTGTCTCAATTAATCATAAATTAAAGCATCACATCAACTAAAGGCATCTCTTTTATACTGCACACAGTTCGAATGATGATTATGAATGAATGATGAAGATTTTTGACAATTGTAAACAATATAATATATAATTTTAAATGTCCTTTGGCTTCATGACAACGAAAGGAAAATTGTACTCGTCAGGCATTCCTTCATGATGTGGCATATATGACTGCCATCTGAAAGGTTTTATGTGGCTATTACCACCCACAGTTGGACCACTCACAGCATGTGAAGTGAAATTCCGAGCAAGCTGGTAATCAGTCACTTTTGTATCATAACAACCTGATAAGCTGTAATGTTGACTCAAGTCGCCACGACAACAAATAGAATCACATGCATCATATTCGGAGTATCTATCATTTCTGTAATCGTTAAATCGCAAAATATATTTCATGCTTTTGATATCTATCACATTACTTTGATCGCGACGAAATATTTTAGCTCTAGGCGCCATGTCATGTGTTTGATCGTTATCGTGCTTGGCAACTTCAGCATAACCGCTAATATTAAAAATTGTTTCATAAAAAGGAACATTGTACGAAGCCCAATACCCTTCTCTAAGGATTTTAGTTTGGTCATGTGATTCTATTAACCCAGGGATTTGCTCTACGACATAAAAAGCACCGTCTTCAATACTCACATTAGGTTTAAACTTCTTTAGATCCATTACCATGTATTGGTTATTATAAGTGCCAGAGTTATATTTTTTCATGATTTCGCCCCATTCCCGTGCGTCATTCGCAAGCAAATTAGCAACCCGCACACGGTACCATGCAAGAACCGCTTCAGGTTTTACCTTGTCATACAAAGACGAGTTGAAAACGTTATTAGTTGTTTGAAGCATAACCATACCACTACCGAGAATATAAAAGTCATCAAGGGAATTGAGAAAGCCAGGATAACTCGAAAAAGAAGATTTCGAATGAATATTATCATCACCAAACACTCGAATATCATAATGTTTGTATATCCGTAACATTGCGCTGTATACAAACCAACTAGAATGTCCCATATAGATATTTTCAAACCCAGGTGTCACTTTCACCAAGGCCGAACAATGGCCGCTCTGTTGAGTATAACTTCGTAATTCCGACTTAAGCATCTGCAGATATTCTTTGAGTGCAGTTCTTTTTAAAACATGAACTAGATCGATGATGTCACCGATTCCGCTCAGAATTTGTATCTGACACATTTCCATATTGTTGCTGCCTGTTAGGTTATATCCTGCGTAAAGACCTTCAAGTTGGTTTTGAATAAATCCAACCGATTGCCAAAAGCGATCAGTCTGGTGTTCTGCGATCATACCTTTCATCCACACTTCTTGTTTTGTCAAAAAATCACATATTTTCTGATATGTGTGAAAGGGTCTTCTGTCGAATAAAAATCCACCTAAATTTTGGTAATTTTGATAAATTCTCAACGACGTCAAGGCTCCTTCTAGCATTCCGGCAGCATACATGATTTGATCACCAGTGTATAAGCCACCCACTGATGTAGCTTTAACATCAAAAACTCCCCAACCAGTTTCTGATATGGTGTCATTGTAAACTCCATATGCTATAGCATTCGGAACTCGGCCTTTCTGAAACTTGAACACTCCATCAACCAGAAATATAGATCCATCTTGCACTGTAGCGAATGATCCACATGCTACAAGCAGTAGAACAACAACCTTGAAAATCATAATCTACGTATTACTGCAGTCCTGTTAATTTGAGGTAGATACAGTGAGTAAGTCAGACAGGTTTCACAACAAGGGATACCGAAAAAGTTGCCAATGCCGTCACAAACGACTGCTGTGATGTGCAGACAGCAGGCAATTTCATGAACTTTTTTCTTGGGTATCCTATACCTAGTGGTTGACCAGTGCTTCGGTGTTTTCCAATATTCAGACAACCGGTACAACCCAAGCCAAGACACCAGATCAAGCTGCGAAAGAGTTCTGCACTTAACTCAACGACCTAAGCTCGAACTGAACTGAATGCAAATGTCAGCAACGTCGAGTCTGCTGACTGACTCGTGACTAAAATCAAAAATTGGACTGACTGAAAAGAAGACGAACCAGTTAAAGCTGCAGCCGTGCAGAGAAGCCGCTTGCGGTTTGCAACGATGCGTGACGAAACTCGAAACTTGACCACTGTGTGAATAGTAGCGATTAGCAAAGTCTCGTGCAAGATTTGACCGATTTTGCGACAATTCGATCGAATCAGGATTTTGAAAATAGAGATAAGGAGTGTATTTGATCAGAACCCACCAGATTTTTGTAATGAAGCAGCTTAAGGTTCTTGGTCATCTAGATCGAATCGGATCTGGATTTGACATCTGCAAACTGCTCCTCTGGATGTGGAAAATTCGGAAACCGCTCATCTCTACTGGCGAAAAGTCTTAGACTTCAGCATATGAATATTTGAAATGCTTTTTGTAGTCAACTCTATACTCCTACAGGATACCTTATGATGTGAAAACTTGATGCAGCGGGTTGGGATATTGGAGCTTCACCGGACGGTGGAACCCATTCGCAAAGTTGGTAGAGCGAATTTCACGTCACACCAACCTATAACGCGTGTGATAAGTACTACATTACAAAACATACGCTACTCGTAGAAGATAATATCTCTATGGTATGTCGTTACGGGTCCCTGAACTCGTTGTAGTTCACTCATTTCATTCATAACCAATGTCTAGTGTGCCTCGTCATCGTTCTTCAGATGTTCCACGCTTGCGACGCGTAGGTATAGGCTAATTGCCTGGCCTGCTTAGCCTTGGTTTCTGTCATGCATTGTTCAGTCAGGTGGTACGGCCAATTACAAATGTCACTATGAGTAAGCTTGGTTGTGATCGAGGACTACGCTCCATGCGTGTATTGAGGCGAATAAGACTTCATTCATCTGAGTAGCAAGGAAGCTTCTAGAAGACTGGCAGATTAGATCAAATTCCCTCCAGCTCCAACAAATGTTTCTCCCACACGGGTTATACTAAGGCAGAGCCGTAATTACCGAGAGTAAACAGCGGACCATAATACACTTTAAGAGGAGTCGCTGATAATGTTTATGCAACCTCAACTGTGGATTCCACAATCACTACACAACAAAGATATTTTTATCCTTAAGAGGCTTGCACACCTTACCTTACCACTTCACCCTGCCAGTAAGGGATTATTGATACCAAATAAATGTAGGCACTGACGTGACAGTTAACGGTCCCGGCGATCAAATGAATGCAATTAGCGATCAGGTGACCACTGTTGCGGCTTTGTGGGCAGAATGTTATCGGCCTCTGCAGACTTGCGGACTTGGAAAGGTTGAGTATATAAAATTAGGTGATTACACACTTGGATAAGCATTAGTGCACAGTCGAGATCTTGCCGAATTCGCCTATAAATCCATTGTGATGCAACCTTATGGCATGTGGTCTATGCAAGTCAAAGCAGGCCAGTAACTTTATAGAAAAGCAGCCCATTCAGAATCGCCCCAAATTGTACGTAGATCGATAGCATTTAACCTCCTGAACACAATTATACCCGTCCCACATCTCGGTCGCAACTATTTACGGAGATATCGCTACCCCCTAGGCACAAAAACATATAGCTGAAAGTAGCAGTCTCTATAGCTGAAAGTAAGAGCAGCGGCGAACTATTGAGATATGAATGAAGTCGCATGATTTGGGGTTGCCAGATATATCAATAAATTGGTCAACGATAATGACACTACCGGGAATGCCAAAAAGTCAGGCAGGTGAACGCCACTGCTTGACCCGGCTACGCTTCGCTCCACACGGGTCGCAAAATGATTCGCTTTTGCGAAAACTAACATTTAAAGTATACAGCTCATATCACATGTCTTGATAATGATAGTTTACAAAAGAAATTTTTGTTCTGCAACTCTAACCGCCCAAGGGCGTCGACGAAAATCAACTCAGACGTACCAATATTGATAGGGAGAATTTTCAGCAACTTCTTTCTCATGACATCTGAGGAAGTGGAATAAGCGCCTGATGAGAACTTAGTTCTCCTATAGCAAATTTTGATGATGATGCCTTTGGAGCCTACCATCTCCCTCCCGCCTATGGGATGGGCGTTTTCAAATATTTTTATTTTTCGGGTCGAATATTGACTAGTACTTTTACGTATTCACATCGAATACTTGTTTATCCGGATAATTTTCTGCATGATTCAGATTATATCGAATCGAATACATCCTCAAAATTAATACCGAAAATGCAGCTCATTTACAATGCTTTACATGCTTCTTGCATCTTCTTGCTCATACAGCTAAAGTTTGGCCGAATATCGTCATAAAGAAGGCAAAGGAACTCTGTGCAAATATAAGGTTTAGATAAATTTGCATCCAAATCGATTAGGAGCCTCTCGTCTGGCGGCATGATTCGAATCAGGGGATATCAGATGTCTAGTGATTCGGATCAGAACGAATCAGCCAATATTCGGGTCGATTCGAAACTCCCACTGTAAGGCTATGAGCTGAAATGGCAATCTACCATAGGCATTGTGTCGTCAATGCAAGTTGTAAATGAGCTAGTTTTTCATCGGTAATTTTAATGAAGTATATAGATTCGATTTAACCTGAATCGTGTGTAAAATTACCCGGATACAAAATTATTCGATGTGACGTCAATGCAAGTTGTAAATGAGCTAGTTTTTCATCGGTAATTTTAATGAAGTATATAGATTCGACTTAACCTGAATCATGTGTAGAATTATCCGGATACAAAATTATTCGATGTGTGATTACGTAAAATTACTATGATACCAAAAGATTATCCGAATCTTATTGTAACATAAAAATATTCAGAAACACCTGGATCCCCACTGACAGAAATGTGGTAACCCTAATCTATGATCCGACCAGATAATTAGAAAAATAGGGGAGCCGATGACGGACGATCCAAATAGTAATAAATATAATAAGTCACCACATATTTAATGTCCAGTTCAGTTTATTAGAATATGATATGATAAACTTGACTGGTGACTAGCTATTCTCATTTGTCATATCATCTGACATTGTATACACTTTATGGCCTTCGAATCAGATTCTTTACCGTGCATGATTTTATCATTCAACGTCTGTAATATATTTGAAACAACTTGAGCCTCTACCAAATAGGTTAGCACTCAATCTTATCAGTCCTTTGCAGACTTGATAAGAGACCATTAGCGTTAATAGAACCAGCTCAGTGACTAGTCAATACCAAGATATCCATACTTCTCAGCAGGCATGTTATCATTCACTAAGTGACATTGCTCTGATATGACAGTGTGACCCAGGAGACATACCTCATGCAGTCATGCTGTCATTACCCTAAGCACATTATAATACGGTTGCCTTACTTGCGTCAGCGTACTCAGTCGTCAAGGGTATTATCGGTTAGTTTATATTATTTAACGATGTCTTATTTTTGGATTGCCGCTCACAGCTGCTAGGATGTGACTTTGACACGTTTTGTTGTTTTTCGTTAGCGTATTTTGAGATACTATTCTTAGAAAATTTGGTTTAATACCATCTGTCTAAGTTGGGGATTATTAGTTCTATCCATCACTCAACAGGGTCATCGGTAATCTTTATTGATTTCTATAAATTGGATATATATTCATATATATAATTTGTTTTAAGTTATTGATTTTGAGTGAGTATTTTATTGCTAGTATCTTTGATCTATAAAATGATCAGAAAAGAGTTCTATGAATTGTATCTTTGCAGAGAGAGAGAGAGAGAGAGAGGAGAGAGGCTCGCTGTAGCGCACTTGTGCACTGGTGCTGATTTTCTTCTTTCATTTGGCTTTTTCTTTTCTTTGGACTAGACGCCAAGGCAACATTCTGATCATTTTCTAGGATTTTCTCAAAAACCTTGATTTAGGATTAAATTTTCATTGATTCGAAGTCTGCTCTGGGATTCTTACGTCTGAGGTAATGGAAGACGCCTACCACCACCCGAAGGAGGACGTGTTGAAGTTTTTCAACGTCAGCGAGAGTTTGGGTCTCTCTCAAGAAGAAGTGAAAAAAAATAGGAAGAAATATGGTTTGAATGGTGAGAATTTTCCAAATTTTTTCCTGGCATATCGTTTTTGAAAGGTTTGTGACTTTGTGTGTGACAAGGTGACGACTACAAAGTCTGTCAGGTTGGGTTTGAATCATGTGCACGTCACACCAGAGATGCTAAAATTGATATTCGCATCTGCCCTGCTCAGGACCAGTGTTAGAGTTGATGTGGAAGGGTGGCCCTGGCTTATTGAAACAGTGACAGTGTGGAAGCCTGGGTTCAAATCCTAGTTACATCACACCAAAGACGCTAAAATTGGTATCCACAGCTGATCTGCTCAAGGTCAGCATTATTGTGTTACTGTAGAGGCATAGTGCTGTCTTTGAAGGGCGACCGCTTATCTGCGACAACAGTATTAATAATGTTCTGTTTTTTTCTTGCAGAGCTTCCTGCTGAAGAAGGTATGTTATTTTATCTTTCATTCACCACACATTTAACGTCCAGTCGAGTTTATTGGAATTTAATATTGTACAAGCTTTCGGAACTCCGCTCCTTAATCAGTTGAAGATGGAATGGAATTCATAGGCATACATACCGGTAGCAGGCTAGTGGCCAAGTCGAGAATTGCATGTCTCAAGTCAGTAATATTGGCTTACCAAACCTCCAACTCTAACTAGAGTCCCTATTCGTCTGATATTTATAATGGCTGAGTTACAATTCGAGCTGCCAAGACCTTGAAGATCGAGTCGAGTTTTTTTATATTTAAAAAATCCGAGTCTTGAATGGATCAATAAATCGATTGATTGATTTTGTTGACAATTTGCAGGGAAAGCTCTATGGCAACTTGTTGTCGAACAATTCGAAGACCTCTTAGTTAGAATCTTGCTTTTGGCTGCTGTAATTTCATTCGTAAGTTCTATATCCGCTTTGTTCACGGAAAAAACTCGTTATAAATAATGCCAAATTTGATCAGATACTAGCTCTGTTTGAAGAGGGTGAAGGTACAATCACTGCTTTTGTCGAACCGTTTGTTATATTGCTGATATTGATCGCCAACGCCATTGTCGGGATCTGGCAGGTACGTGTGCAATATTTGAGTAGAACTGGAATTGAAAGGGCTAGTAGCATGTAGTGAAAATATGGTAACTTTCATGAAACTGTAAAATGCTCTTAGCAGTTGTGTTTTCTTTGTCCGATTAGGTAGGCTACCCGGTGGTGGTTTAGAAATTTCACAAGCGGTCAGTAAAATTTAGGGATTTTTTTGGCCTGATTTTGTCGACCTCATGGAGCCCAAGTTTTGCTGTTTTGCTGTTTTGCCTCCACACTGTCCTCAACTCCTCAATGTGGCGGCTGTCTAGCGAGCCAGCTACGATGGATACCATTTTTTTTGTTTGGCTGATGCCCAACCATTTCGCTACGAAGAATTGGCTACTGGTACCGTGAAGAGTTTATATACATTTCACTCATAAACATGGCGATTGATGTTTGTTTGTGACTAGCATTTTTATACAACCAAATAACGTATTAACTGTAATGGTGAATTATTCAGGAAAAAAATGCTGAAAGTGCAATCGAAGCTCTTAAAGAATATGAACCTGAAATTGGGAAAGTATTTCGTCAAGATAAAGCGGCCGTACAGCGAATTCTGGCGAAGGAAATCGTTCCTGGAGACATCGTGGAAGTTGCAGGTAGGAAAATTTGAATGATTTGCTATTTTCCAGTAAACTATTTTCAGCAACATGTCTTTGGTGAAGAAAAATGATCTTACAATTCTGGTCGGAGGCAGGGTTTTGCGTTTTCGAATATATTTAGAAACCCGGCAGCATGCTTATAGATGGTAATGTCCTTAATAAGCCAAAGTTGTAGAGTGTACATGCCGGAAGTATTTCTGCAATTAATGCCTCTGTCTGAAATAGATCAGCACATAGCATACAACACCAGTGACCGAATTTCGTCGAACAGAATATTGCAGTCACCGTAAATGTATAATTTGTAAATCCATGCGGAAAGACCCACGGCCGTGTCTGATCATCTCATGCATTTGGTTATTTTATGTCGTGTTAGCCTATTGATGCTAGTGTGCTTCTTGAATGCAAATACTCCTGGTTCTCCTTTCCCTCTGGGTATTTTCTGTTTTGAATCCCGTTTCAATAGCTTGTGGTTCTACTGGAGCTTCCTTTTGTTTTGTGTTTTCTTCTCGTTGTATGGATGAAAAATCACCATGTCCGGTTGATTGCATTCATCTCAGGAATTGCCATTGTGTCCTTCTATATTGTTAGGAAAGAATTCTGTTTAGTTTTGTCCGTATTTGATTTTTGCTGACATTTACACAAGTCTCTCATAATAATCATGCACCAGCACAGTACTTATTCATATGCATATCATGCGAACATGGAGTGGCCACGGCCTTTGATATATTTTTCAACATGTAAACCTGTCAAATTTCCAGAGTTGAAATCGTGGGCTAACCAGGAAGCTTATGGTCCAGAAGAAAACGTTTCCTTCCCAGTTTTCATTATAGTCATTTGGTCGCGACTGATTGTAAGGCCTTGCGGCCCCGATATTACCTAGCCCATACCTAACACAGCAAGCTATAAGGACAATGAAGTGAGCCATTCCTAGTAAAGGAAAAATTCACAGCAAAAGTTGCTCATATTGGACCTTCCAGAAGGCCCTATTTTGTTCAAATTATCACTAATGTTACGGTTGAAATGAAATAGTATTGGTTGTCTGTCAATCTTTCCATCCCCAATTGCCAATCAGACTGTGTTATCAAGTGATCGTTGTATCTTCAAGTAGACGTAATCTCAGAAGACCGTATATTTACCCATCTCGTTGATTATACTCTGTGGCGTTCAAACATCAACTTCACATTAGCTTAATAAGTTTCTGTACCATGATGACGGGATTTTATGACACACAAATTACGCTTTGCAACTCGATAAGTAGGATAGGCCTTTCTTAATTCTCGTAACTCTACTTTGCATGCTGTAAATCTACTTGCGTTCTGGTAAGTGTGGAGAATTATGAGATTATCTTAGATAGGTCTTGGCATAGTTTATTTTCTATTGAAGGGGCATGCGATAAAAATAGAGACAATTTGAATAGGCGATAGAATCATGTGGAGAGTACATATTGTGCAGCCAATTTTGGACGATTAATGGTTATTGTAAAGATTCGCCACATTTAATAACGTCCAGCCTTCGTTTATAGAGAATTATAACGTTCACAAGGTCTCTGAGCTCCGTTTCTTCTTCAGATTAAGATTGGACCCGTCAACCCGGGGTTTCACTAATTTGAAATTTGCTATGCACAATTTGAATTGCTCTCCAAAAACAAAACAACACCGGGACACATCGAAAAACGTCAGATCTCATGGAAAAACGCTAGCTGACGCCAAAATGGCGGCATTACGTCTCCATTTGATGAATGATGTATTAACTGACGGTCCGAGGAATAATAATAAACGATTTGCCGGTCAGCCTTGGCAAATTGTTGGCACCGTAAATCTCGAGAGATCATGGTTGACTGCGCCGAGTATTAATTCCAATGAAAGCATGGTCTGGTGTAACTGTAGAGGCCAATACGAGATCCGCACAGTGTGTGGAACCTGCTACATAAGCACACCGCCATAGTAAATACGATGCAAAGTAATGTTATAGGTCAACCTCTGGGGAAATCATAGACAGCCTGTACCTGGAGGGAGAAATTACAGTTTCTCATTGCGATGGAAAATACAGAGTACTTACCTACTTTGAGAAATTAATCAATATTATCCTAGCCAAAGCAATTGCGTTTTGTCATTAATATTTTATAACGTCAGCGGCAACTGAATATTCGTAACAAGTTTTGGCATTGTCAGTCTGTTTTTTGAGGATGTCGTTTCGATTCACATTCGAATTTGCAATACAGTAGTTATTACACCATGCCTCCTTCCTGGGTTCGTAGTAGTAACACAAATCAAACACGTTCTCAATAAAATCAATACAGCTCTGAAACAAAATCGTGAAATGCTATTTATAGAATGCATCAACACATCTGTTACTAGATATTCGAAATAGAATGTCTTCGATCAGAATCTTTCAAATTTAGTTGGCATACTGACGGTGTTTGCCCAATCTATTAAATTTATGTAGAGGCTAAAGATCACTTCTGCAATTTGAAGGAATGTGTTACAAACTCGGTCAGTGACGACTGCCAGGGCAGTGTTTTTCAAGCTTTTTTTTGCGTCCCGGTACAATTCTTCTGAGGAAAAAATCCCTCGGCGTGGACCCTTTTGGTTGTGATTTGCGACAGCGATTGGGGCTATAAATTGGAAGTATCGACGCCTGCACGCATTGGCATGACGTATTGACGTACCGGTATATAACATTAATTAATAGTATATAGTTGAAATGGCATAAGTTCGAAACAACAACCAACAGTATAAGTATTTTTTGTGGTAATCTCTCCTGTGACTTCACAATGCAGTTGAATTTTCATTTGTTTTTTAGTCGGTGACAAAGTACCTGCTGATATTCGGATTATCCACATTCGATCTACGACCCTTCGAGTTGATCAAGCTATCTTGACTGGTTAGTAGCTATATAGGTTGATTAAGCTCAACTCTTTTTAACATCTCTCTTGATAAATGACGTCTGTTAATAGGAGAGAGTGTCAGTGTTATCAAGCATACAGATCCAGTTCCAGATCCACGAGCAGTCAACCAAGATAAAAAGAACATGCTCTTCTCGGTGAGTGTTACTATTTAAAGGCATGAAAAATGGTGGAGACGATGGCAGACGATCCAAATAGTAATAGATAGAATACATCAACACAAAATTTAAGTCCATCTTGACCTGATGAAGAAGCAGAGCTCTGAAAGCTTGTAAATTATATTCCGAAAAACTGGACTGGACGTTAAATCTATGGCGGCGTATTCTATCTATTACTAAATTAAAATTAATGGAAGTTGGAATCGTATGAAAGCGTCATCACCATTTTAATACCGGGTGGAAAATGGGCTTGAACCGAAAAAATATTGAATAAAACTGTTGATATCGATTCGGTATTGAATTCGAATTAATGTAGATCTTTCGTGATTACGAATGCGATTCAATTTGTCCATCCCTACCCTTTCTACGTAGTAAATGCATTTTTATCTGCTGCATGATGCAGGGGAGTGCAGTGTTTCATTTATTTTTCACAGGGTACCAACATCGCGTCAGGAAAAGCGGTCGGTGTCGTCATCGGTACCGGAAGCAATACAGAGATTGGAAAAATTCGAGATGAAATGGCCGACACTGAATCTGAGAAAACTCCTCTGCAACAGAAGCTGGACGAATTCGGAGAACAGTTGTCAAAGGTATGACTGAAAAATGTGATTGTGATATTCTCTTTGAGAACATCGAGTCTTATTCTTTCGTGTGGTTTTTGTTTTTCTTCTTCAGACTAGGTGTCAGGTCAGCCACTGTTTGGTAGCATTGTCCAGTCCAGGCCATGTTCTTGAGACCAGTCACTCCATTGGACGGGCTTATAAATAGTACAGGAATGTATGACATTGTCCGCAGTTTGCTCATCTGAAGCACACTCACATGCCGCACTCGGCGCGTGATCCTACTTCTAAAGGGATGACCCAAAGCATCCCATCCTTGTTCTGAGTCGATTGAGACACACCCATGCCACGAGCGACCGGTCGAAATCGGTTGGGACATGTCTTCATCTTCAAAATTCAATTAAAATTCAAAATCTTTTTTTTTTTAGATCATCAGTATCATATGCATTGCAGTGTGGGCAATCAATATCGGACATTTCAACGATCCGATCCATGGAGGATCATGGGTGAAAGGAGCTATCTACTATTTCAAGGTAGGCATATCTATTTAGTATGAAGATTTTACGATCTAGCCGTTGGTGAATAGTGGCAGGGTAGGCAGTAAGTAGGACAGCATTCAATTTTGCCACTAAAAGTACAGTATATGCCGTTTGCTACATATGTTACACAGAGTATCAACCACAATACACATAGAAATTTATTCTCAAAGACTTTTCATTGCCCCTCATCAAGAGAAATCAACAAATCGAGCAGGAAAACAGAGCGAGCAGAGCAACGCAATGTTTTGAAATTTTTCTGTTTTTCTATTCAATATGACGATTTCTCCTGATGAGTGGCAACGAAAAGTCTTTGAGAATAAATTTCCATAATCAACTTAGCAACACAACACTTTAACAATGCATCGAGTCATAATGACTTGGAATTCTCTGAATCATGAGTGTTGTTGACTCGCCAACTCTCTAGACCTTTGAAATCCCACCTCTTCATACTGACTTGTCGAATTTTATTGAGGGAGGAGGAGTATTAGTAGCCATACTCGGCCCATTTCCTTCTTACTGGCGGCCTTTCTGATCATTTTCTGTTTGTCTGCCACTCTTGGGCTGAACTGTGTGAGCCGCTCGGCTGGTGAATAAATATACAATATTATACACATCTTTGGTATGTTGCTGTCCGTCTAACTCATGACAGCCGCATTTCATGGCTAACAACCTTACCACTAGAGAACTCTACTTTTATTTGCCGAGTCCCAGATCGAGCAGCACACAACTACAACATCGCCTTAAGCCATGTCATCTGACAGTCCATGCTGAGAGTTGAGTAATTTCAATCCGCTCGTGATCTTGACTGAAGTGAAATTATTTACTTTCAGATCGCCGTCGCTCTCGCTGTGGCCGCCATTCCGGAAGGACTACCAGCCGTCATCACCACGTGTCTGGCTCTGGGTACTCGGCGTATGGCGAAAAAGAATTCCATCGTCAGAAGTCTACCGTCTGTCGAGACTTTGGGATGTACCTCAGTGATTTGCTCCGATAAAACTGGAACGCTTACGACAAACCAGATGTCTGCATGCAGGGTACGATTAGGAAACTTCAGAAACAAATAGCCGTGAAGACTTGCAACTGTAGTCTGATGATCATTCAACCATGAAAATCGCAGCGCTGCTTTCATAACATTGAGCGGTCCCTGATAGCGAATTGTCAAATAAATTTTTTCTTGCAGATGTGTGTTATCGATCAAATTAAGAACGATGATGTCACGTTCCATCAGTTTTCAATTAGCGGATCGACCTACGAACCCAAAGGAGACGTGACTAAAGACGGGAAAAAAGTCAACGCAGGAGATTACGATGCGTGCGTCGAATTTGCCACCATTTGTGCATTGTGTAACGATTCATCTCTTGATTACAATGAGGTAAGACAAGTTTTAATTACTTTTTAATATCGTAAATTGATTTTTTATATTAAAAACATTTCCACAAAGAATGTAACGGATCCCAAGATTTGATCGGTCTGTACAATTTAATTAATAAGTTACACCGAAACAGCCAAAATACACATCTCAACTCAGACCTCATTTGACCCCTTTATGGTGAGATACGACTTGACGTTTGCTGTGTAGTCATCGGTAGTATGATGTGAGAGGTCAATTTTCGTCGACCAATAGCTAAATCCCATGCAGTAAGGCAATGAGCTTAAGTGGCAGTCTGCCGTATGCATTGTAACGTCAGTTGGTAATTTTGATGAAGTATATATTGGATTAACCCAAATTCGGATTCGCAATTATTCGATGCGAGTTTGTATACCTAGTAGGCCTACTCATCGCATTCCAATGTTAAAATTTTATTCAAAAACGTCCATCCCTAGTGGGGAATGGAACCAGGAAAGGCACAGGCAAACGCCGGGTTCCCAAACAACGTTTCAGATTATCTGCTTTGTTTAATAGATATAATAACTTTTTACTAATTTTCAGACAAAAGGCGTTTTCGAAAAAGTTGGAGAAGCGACAGAAACGGCTCTCACCGTACTCTGCGAGAAAATGAACGTATTCAACACTGACGTGTCGAAGTTATCAAAGCATGAACGGGCAAACGCTTGTAATAATGTGAGCTTAACTGCGACTTTATTTCTCGGCAACGAATCTATGTTACGTTCTATAAACACAGGTTATAAAAGGAATGATGGATAAAGTGTTTACGCTTGAATTCTCAAGAGATAGAAAGTCGATGAGCGTCTACTGTATCCCTAAAGATACCACTGACCCAGGGCCGAAAATGTTTGTCAAAGGAGCTCCTGAAGGTATGCTATTTAGGAATGGACGTTTATGAAAATTTTCATGAATAACTTTTTCGTCAAATTGAATATTGAGTTGTAGTTTTACCCATTCGCATCAAATAATTGCGTACCGGTATGCGGGTAATATTCCATATGGAAAGGGTTTGTCCTCGTTTGATTTTTGCTGCATTTACACAGACTCGCGTGATATACACACACACTGCTGGTGCATATCCGTGCATGTGCATATGCGGGCCTAACAAGGAGGTACCAAAGGAGCCAGAAGGCTTTCAGAGTCAAGCGCTCCCTCCGCACTATCCTCAATTCGCTGGCCGTCTAGCGAGGAAACAACGGATACCATTTTTGTCATCTTTGGTTTGATGCGGTCTCGGGTTTTAAACCCAAGACCTACCGGTTTTGTGGCCGATGACCTATACCATTACACCACAAAACCGTCGGTGATTCGGGTTAAATTGAATGGTATACTTCATCAAAATTGCTGACGAAAAATCAGCTCATTTATGATTTGCATCGACCTCACAATGCCTCAACCGACTGCCAAGCCTCAATATAATAATCTTCTTCAGGTTTGTTGGATCGTTGTTCCCACGTTCGGATTGGAAAGGAGAAAGTACCGATGACGCACGAAATCAAACAAAAGATTCTTCAGCTCGTCAGAGAGTATGGAACCGGGCGCGACACTCTTCGATGCCTTGGACTAGGAACCATCGACGAACCCATAAAACCGGCCAGCATGGATCTGACTGATTCAACCAAATTTGCTCTCTATGAAGTGAGTTGTCTTTTAGTTATCCGTTTTCACTAGGGATGGGCGTTTCGAATTAAATGTCCTCGATTGATTTCGATATTGCCTGATTTGATATGGTCCGATACCAGAGAAGGTCTTTTCTGGGTCAGCTTGGGTCTTTCGACTTTCCGCCTTTTGATCGAAAGATTCCGGGTTTGATTCTCGAATCTCGACCGAGTCAAACGAAAGACTGTAAAATTAGTATCTATTCCTCTGGAAGGCAGTATCGAGCGAGTGCAGGGGACTGTGATAGTGATCCGTGTCTATGAACCAGATAATGGATAAGCTACCGATATTTTTCACATATCTTATGACTTGGGTAGGATTTTAACCCATGTCTTTTCAATTTCACGGCCGGAGACCTGACCATCACTCTACAAACGTAGTAGATTTAATAGCAAGGTTATAATGCATACAACTCCAAAAGCTTGTGAATGTTTTATCTCAATAAACCAATGCTGGTCGTTAAATCTGTGGTGATCTTTGTGGTGATATCCAGCCATTCGCTCCACTGTATTCTTTCTTTTTAGACTGACATCACATTTGTTGGTATCGTTGGCATGCTTGATCCTCCAAGAACGGAAGTATACGACGCTATTCAGCAATGTAAAAGCGCAGGGATTCGCGTCATCGTCATCACCGGCGACAACAAAGCGACCGCGGAGGCGATATGTCGCAGAATCGGCGTGTTCGATGAAAACGAAAGCACCGAAGGATTATCGTACACGGGGAGAGATTTTGACGATTTGACTGCGAAAGAACAGGAACAGGCTTGTCTCAACGCACGGTTATTCGCGAGAGTTGAACCCACGCATAAAAGCAAAATTATCGAGTATTTGCAAGCTAATGGGGACGTCACTGCTATGGTAAGTAGTACCGGTAGGGTGTACGTTAAATTAATATTACCGGTACGTCCACAGACGGGAATAAGTCCAAGGATAAATTCCTTGAAAACTCGTATTTGCCATCTATTCTGAAATTTGATCACATGTTTAGAAGTTTTTTAACCAGGAATATTTTGGTGATCTTCTTTTCAATATCTATTGATCGTCCGCCATCAGCTCCACTACACTCTTTAATATTAACCAGGAATAAAATTTATATCGGTACCAGGTTTAACGAGTTAGGCCACTTCTTTTTCCGCACCCTGAAAGTCATAACAATGATCATTGTCGGAGCGGTCGCAAGGCTGCAGGACAACCATGTTTTTCGAGCGACGTCGAGAGCCTCCTCTTCCCCGGGTTCAGGGGAGGTAGACAGATGTGATGAGAGCGAAGGCATAATAACGTGGTCGCTTGGACGACAACGACCGGCCCCGTGGTCTTGCGACAATCAGACAAATTAATCTTTTCTCTTTAATTATTATAGACCGGTGACGGTGTGAATGACGCACCAGCATTGAAGAAGGCAGAGATTGGTATCGCCATGGGTAGTGGGACCGCCGTCGCGAAGAGCGCATCTGAGATGGTGCTTGCCGATGATAATTTCACGTCAATCGTGGCAGCCGTCGAAGAAGGACGTGCGATTTATAATAATATGAAACAATTTATTCGTTATCTCATATCATCGAACATCGGAGAAGTCGTCTGGTGAGTTGATGTGTATGTTCGTTAGAGTGATTTAGTTATTTTCTAGGCCACCTAGTGACACCACAGACTACCATATTTGCAGACCACCTTCCGTTCCCGTTTTACTCATCGACGCATATTTTATTATGAATGTGATCATTTGTAAAAATGAGGAAATAACTGCCGCAGCGGTGTATGACTTTAACTCTTTATGTTCCCTTGATGCGAGCCTCGTGTGTGGCAGACTGTTTCAGTGGATGGTGCCTAAGAACGAGCTTTTAATAACTGGAAAAACTAGATGGCGCCATGGATTCCGATTCAAAGTAGCCTTTGAATTCTAAATTTTCCATTCGAAGTGTCCATCCCTGGTCGTGAGGGTTTGTAATTGACGTTTCGTCGACGGATTCCTGCTTGGACATTTTGCTGATATTTTGTCTGTAAACTGCCTCTGACGCTTGTGTTGTTCTTGTCAGTATTTTTCTCGCTGCTGCTCTCGGGGTTCCTGAAGCCCTCATCCCTGTACAACTTTTATGGGTTAACTTGGTCACGGATGGCTTACCAGCAACGGCTCTCAGTTTTAACCCACCGGATTTGGATATCATGACAAAAAAACCTCGCTCTACTAAAGATACGTTGATCAGTGGATGGCTTCTCTTCCGTTATTGTGTCATTGGAAGTGAGTAGAGACGTTTCTATTTAAAGTACTACGCCCCCTTTTTAACATTGGAGGTGAGATAGATGTAAATACTGTGCGATCTGTCCTGACTTGGAAGCACTAAAATGCTTTGTGAACTGTCCCTGCTCAAATAAATTGCCCTGGACGTGATTTATGGTCACAGTAGATTGGACGATACACTATTTTGTGCGTTACACGTAGGGTTGATTTTTTTTTAATTTTGGAGAGTAGACGCCCGTAATGACGATTCACCACAAATTTAATGTTCATCCTTGGATTATTGAGAATTATAACATTCACAAGCTTTCATAGCTTCCCTCCTGTGAAGGAAATCAATGTGGGACGTTAAATGTGCTGTGAAGCTTCCCCACTTAATGAAGGAGCAAAGCTCCGGACACTTGTGAATGTTAGGCTATAATTTTCAATATACTAGGGCTGAGCGTTAAAATTTGTGGTGAATCTTCTTTACGGTATCTATTTAATATTTATCGTCTGCCATTTTCTCCACTGTATTTTTTTTATGCTTATTCTGTTTTAACTCAGTGTATGTTGGTTGCGCTACTGTCAGTGCAGCATGCTGGTGGTTCGTCCAAGCAGAATCAGGCCCGCAAATGAGTTGGTGGCATCTGGTGAGGACGAGTTTTGTGAACAAGTTCACACTTGTGTTAAGTTCTCATCCTCATCCATCTCATCAATGCCTCTCCTGTCCAAATTGTCATTGCTATGTGCATTTTTTTTGGTTTTTGCAAGACTCTCTGGGTTTTTTCTGCTTTTTTGTTCATCCCATCCAACGCTGTGTAAATTGCCGGGTTCCTATTTTCTCCGTCCTGACTGCTTTTTCGGGCGGTGACCCGACTGCATATTTTTTATCATCGGAGGATAATCGGTAGTGTGGTCTTGCCCCCCTTGCGTTTGTTTTACGTCACAATGAATTACACGTGTTTTCATTCACGTAGGGCAGACAATTGCGAAATACTGCCCGACGTGCGGCTTTTTTCGTTTCCAGTTTCCTTTATTATGAATTTCACGCTTGAATGCTTATCATCTCTCATATTTTTTATCATCCTAGTTTATGTTGGCTTTGCGACTGTCGCCGCTGCGTCGTGGTGGTTCATGTATGCGGAAAATGGTCCCAAGACCTCATGGTGGCAATTGGTTAGTATTCATCCTTTTTCTCATCTTAACAAGTGTATGTGGCATTTTTGCATCAAGTTTTTTGATGAATTCGTATCGTTTGTATGATCATAGATTCGCACGAATACTCATCAATTTCATGCATAGGTTTTTCTGCTGCGTCCAGACGATACGTTGTCGGATCAGAATATTTGTCTCTTTCTATAGTTTGCTCTTTTGTATCTGAGAGAGTTGTCGTATTCGATTGAGATTGCGAGAAATCGCTCAAGCAAAAAATTAGATCCGACGTGACCCAATCAGAGAATTAGTAAAAAGGAAAACAACTGGTCACCCAACTCATCTATGAAATGTACTAAGATACGAGAGAGAGAGAAAGAGAATTTAACCAACTCTAAATTGTGTAACACAAGACGTGTCATGAAATCTTGAGAATGTCATATCTGACCATGCTGTATTGTCTGAGTGTGAGTTCTATGTTATTGGTTTATGAACAAATTGGAACTCTCTCTCTCTCTCTCTCTCTCTCTCATGCTACATGGCTTTTGTTAGACGTCGGTTGTTTACGTGATTTACTGACATTTTCAGACCCACTACATGTCGTGCACTACCGATCCAAGCAGCTTCGAAGGTATTGACTGCAAAATCTTCGAAGATCCACACCCCATGACTATGGCTCTTTCTGTTCTTGTCACGATTGAACTTTGTAATGCTCTCAACAGGTATGTTTATTGTTTATGATTATTATAGATTATATTAAGATTTGGGTTTAAGCACTTCTCAAGGTGATATGCTCGCCAGTCGTCACCTTCCCGTGTTGGATGTATTTCCGCTGCTACTCTGTACTGTACCGGTACTCTCTGTCACCCACCACAACACCGGGAGCTAACCCAACTCGGCTGATTCTTCTATATGGCGCTGTAGAGCGCTACGTTTTGAATTGGCACATTGTACACCATAGCGTATTATTATATAGACACACTGGAAATTCTTTTGACTACCGACTATGTACCTTATCAATAACGAAGGTGACATATTTCTTTGTTGATTGCAGCGTGTCAGAAAACCAGTCGCTCTTCAAAATGCCACCTTGGCGAAACATGTGGCTCATCGGTGCCATCGTTCTGTCCATGCTGCTACACTTCATTATTCTCTACATCGACCCTCTTTCGGTGAGTCTGCCAATATATTATAACCTTTGTACGTAAGAGCGTCTGCAATGATACGATGGCTTGAATGAACGATGAAAGCGTAGAAATCATTTTAGCGGTGGTTATCTCGTACGTAAAGTTTGTTACTTGTGCTTCCGTTGGTTGAAATTGTCACCGATTCAGGAGGGATTCCCCTCTGTTGTTGCCAGAAAACGAAGGCTTTGGAGCACCCGCAAACCTTTAGTAGTTTTTCATCTCCAGCACCCAAATCCTACGACGTAGGTGATTTCTTACTCCAATTCCTATGACAGGGTCGTTAACATTTTCTACTCCAACTCGGTTGAGGATTTTAACTTCTGCCCCAGCTCCAATTCTGTTTCATCTAGTACATTAACGGCATGCTCCAAGGCCCCGACTCCAAGCAGAACGTTGTTTATTTTTTCGTCCCAAGATACTTTTGCTGCATTTACGCAAACTCATTTCTATTTTCAGATGGTTTTCCAGATCTGTCCGTTGAATTGGGCAGAATGGCGCATGGTACTTTACATGTCGCTGCCAGTGATTGTAATCGATGAAGGAATGAAGTATCTGGCTAGAGAATATGTTGAAGGTAATTGAATAACTTGTTTCCCATCAACAACCAGACGAATTAGGCAAAATGTTTTCCCGAGTCGAATTTGATCACTGGGTTTGTACCTTCTCTATGTAGGAGTACACAAGTTCGAGGTACAAACATGGGTGGATTTCATTTGAACAAATTCTGTTGCTGAGTTGAGTTTGTACGATCTCTATAACCTAATAGGCCTAATGCTCCTCTGTGTGTGTATAGAAATTCTAGTTCAATCTGATCGAATTACGGTAAGTGAAGTTCGTTCCTCAGTCAAAATGATACACCGAGTTCGTATCAATTCTAAGCTAAATGCTTCTTTATGTGAGTACAGAGGCTTCAGCGACAAATATGGCAAGGGTTTGATAAATGAATTAGGCAAGGTTCTTTCCCGAGTCAAAGTCGAGCAGTGAGATCGTACCATCCCTTTCAGCTAATGATATTTCTTTGTGTGAGTAAAAGAAGTTGTCGGCCTGAACATGGGGTGGGGTTTGATCCGAGTACAAAGCAGAGGAATTAGGCAAAGCTTTTTCCTGAGTCGAACTTATGTGCTGAGTTTATGCCAATACTTATGCTTTGTGGTAGTACAAAAGTTACAACCACCCCCAACCCGGAACGAATTTGGCAAAGTTTGTCAAACTGTTGTCGTGCTGAGTTTGTACCATCCCTAATCATAGAGTGCAAAAGTTCCTGGAAAAGACGCAGTGCTCGAGTTTGGTCCTAAAACGAACTGATCGAAATAGAATAAGTTCGTTCCTGTGTCAAACTTGAGCACTGGCTTCGTACCAGCTCTAGTAAAAAAATATTTGTGTATTTTTATATTTTATATATCATTTTTGCAGTTCCTGAGAGTCAACTATCAAAGAAAACCGACTGATTCATTTCAAGTCGTTCCGGTCGTGGCTAAACTGTGTTCGATCTTTATTCTGCGGCACCACCGGAACGGGAGAACAGTGATCCCCTTTTTTTTATTGCAGTCAAATACGTCGGTTTTGGTTACGTGTTTTGTGATTTTGTTTAACTAAATGTCATGTACACGTTGGAAAATTTTCTTCCCCTTGTCTATCTGTTAATAGGAAATGAGGTAGAGGTTTTGTCAATATGTCCGTGCATCCAGATGCAGTGGAAGCTACTCACATGCTCTGAATACTAGACTCGGGACGCCAATCTCGGATATGAGGGATGTGGCTGAAACGGGGGCTACAAATGAACATAGAAACATGACCCAAAACTAAAGTATTGTGGTCTTGATGCCCTAGACCTCCTTTGGCCCCTCCCGCAGTTTTCAGGGTCCCTCCGTTCATCATGATCTCACCATTTAGATTTTTTAAATTTCATTTCTATGTCAAATTTGTACCCTCCCGTTTTGGTGGCCAATATAAAATTTGAAAAAGTCGAAAAAGCATGCAATGTGCTTTGGGGTGGTTTGAACTGGTAACCACAGTTCTGCCACTGGTATTTTGTTGTTAAATTGGATGTACTCCAAATTTTTACACTCAGGAATCGTATCGCAGTTTTCAGGCCTCTAATCTGACGATGCTTTTGTCCGATTTCAAATTTTTCTGCTCCGAACTTTTTCAAGGGAAAATTTTTGTGTGGCATGACCTCTGTGTTCACTCGGCCGTAAACTTGGCAAGATCGTTTGTTTCTGTTAAAACGTGTAGCTGTCTAGCTAACAGCCTTCAAAACTTTACTTCAAAATTGGTACTATATTGGTCGAACTACTGGGCTTTTAGATATTTTTTAAACACTAACGGTTAGTCCAGATGTATAGGCCTATTAGTGGTGTGACTTAATCTTCTTTTCGATCTGTTCAGACTATAGACTATATAGACTATATAGACTAATTTGAATTATGTGTTGCAAATTGTTTGTGTCGATACCCTTTTTTTAACCCGCGATGACCCCAATCTCGGTTTTGAGGCCCCCACTCAGCACCCCTACCCCGTTCTTGACTTGAAAATTCTGAATCTTCACCAAAGTTTGTTAAATGCGCTGATGCGTAATGAAGCTGATTAGTAGCTATCGCAGCCATTTATCCTGGCTATGGAGTTCAAAGCTGGATTAAGACCTTGAACGACCCCTCATTCGTTTTTTGAGCCCCCACTAAGCTCTCTCCTATTCTCGGCTCAGAAATTCTTAATGTAAACTGTTCTATTTGCCCCCTGGATGATGAGCCCTTCAGCCTACTTAGCCAGCACCTGTTTGGGTCAAAGTTGAGCGGATCTAAGTTGTCACGGGTTAAAAAAAACGCATAATTGGTTTTGATTTCACTCAGAAATTGACGCTGTCGTCTATTGTGGTTTATTTATATTATGTAGAAAATTTAAATCTTACGCGATAATAATTTAATCTGAATCATCACAAAACAAATAATGCTGCTCACAAAGACTGGGGATGTTGGGATCTGCCGAAAAGTAGACAAATAGACAACTTTTGAACCAATTTGTGTGGAATTAATGCTGCCACGCCTTGTATTATCAAGATGTCTTTATTTTGAGCCAACACTGAATTTAGATTTTAATGCCCCTTTCCAGTGAGCTCATTGACAGCAGTATCTGTGTAATCATTGGTTAAAGTATTTCAGCTCTCCCAATATTTAACTTCAAAGCAATGAATCGTTAATTAAGAATTCCGAGCCTTCGAAAAGCTCTGGACTATTGCCCTCCCCCCCTTGCTATTGCCTGGACTATTAGCCATGACGGTGTGGTTAGTTTCCATGATAATGTTGTCGTTTGAACCACATGATCTATGTTAGAACACTGTTTCGTCAGTTCTAAGCAATTTGAATCGAGTTACTGGATACCGCTCAGATTTGTTTCGGAACCATATTATGACCTATGTGAATTTTGAGTTTTCGGGAAACTTGATTTGCTGTTGCTAAACGAAGTATTGAAATTTCATGTCGGTGTCTATGCTAAGGTGTGGGGCTGTTTGGTGTGAACAGGTCGTCCCTTCGCAAGTGGGCATGTGAGTGTGGTGCAGAGGAGCAAACCGCAGACCATGTCATCCAATCATGTGCAATGTAGGCCTATAAGCCACTCAATGGAGTGACTGTTCGGGCCACCAAGCGGTAACTGCTGTGCGGCTGCCTTGGCGTCTAGTCCGAAGCGAAAGAAGAAGGCTGTATTAGTTGCTGTTCATTAGTGGGGTATCTCAGTTAGGGCGAGCAAGCAGAGCCGAGTTTTAGCTTGGAGAACAGCAAGTTCTATCCCCCAAGAGCAGAAAGTCGGCCGCAGGCCGTCCAGGGTAAGTAAGCACAGCCGAATTTCAGCTTGGGGAACAACCAGTTCTATTCCTCTGTGGTAAATTTCATTTTTCTGATGCTGGCACTATAGAGAGTCTTCAGCGAATCTCGCTAGAGCGGACTCGGCTTTGTTTACATCGATACTCGGACAAACAAGGTGGTGAGCAACGTTAGCGCAGGTGAAGATGGGTCGTGTCTAGCGGGGTATTTGGCATTATTGGATGTAACTCATATTTTAATATGTCTCACGGTACCAATAAGATCCATAGAAGTTCGCAAGGCAATATATAGTTGCGTGAATTTAGCGTCCTGGTGCGATTTTCATCAGTAGTACTGTACCCTTCCGGTATGCGGTATCAGGCAAATCTTGCGAACTACCCCATACCCCGTTCTTATCCCGACTATTATGAAGATAAACGGTTTGAAAAATCTCACAGATACCTATTATAGACCTATTCAACGTACAGTAAATCTGTGATGATGGATCTCCTAAGTTCTTCATGGAGCAGTACATCCACTGCATCACCATTTTGGAAAAGGATGACACTCCTTGTACATCTGACCATACGTACTGTGCTGATTCAAAAGTGGCAGTGGTGAGCGCAAAATGTTATAGAAGTCAGAGAAAGAATGAATTGCCACATGGTTTGAAAATCCAATAAATTCAAGGAAGAAAAATCAAATATTCTCGATGCAGTTGCACGGCCGGGTAATATTGTCAGTTGTATAGCCATCATTTTATTGCAAGCATAACGAGAGTATCTTATATCCATTTCAGTCTCGGTGGGAAATGTTAACATGTGTATGGTTTGATAGAGAAAACGGGACCCGTCAATGCCCTCATCAGGCCAACAGTAAGTTTTGTTGTATCTTCTCACTAGGCCTATCCTTTTGGACATTACATTCTGGGTATCCTCCCAATCACGAGTAGATTCGAATTCAATTCTTACTTTTGCCAAGCAGCATATTAGGATATACAGAGTCTATATCCCGACATTTCTAAAATGGCAGATATGCTGTCGCGCCTCTCTAATTTATATTTATCTTACGGTGTTCCCTACTTAAAATGCAGCTGCTGAATCAGATGTTGCCAAATAAACGGTTTGATTACAGCTTGCTCATCAGTTGAAATTAATGAACTACTGGTACTGCTATTATTACTTTCTCCAATGACTTCTTTCTGCAATCCTTCAAGCTGCGAATCTTGCACTGATTCCTGCTCTGGATGGTAGGCTGCATCGTGATGGCTACTGCCACTTGGCTGATCAGTTCCTCTGATGAAAAACGGCCTAGTTTTACACGTCGGAATTTTGTAGTTGGGCGGCAATATAGTATTACCGGTACTTTGCTGCTGTTGCTTAAATATCCGTCCTCAAACCACAAAGAGATCGTGTCAACGTTGATGTCCTTTCAAATTTAGAGAAGTTAACGCACTAGCTTTCAGAGCTCAACTCGTTAGCAACTGTATTTATCAAACCCATCTCTTTTCACAGACGCGCCCAGCAACCCAACCGTCTACGTCACATGCATCAACAAGTACACAAACAACAGGAGAAGACAGCAAACACATGTGCATGTATTGTGACATTACCTTCAATGACGATACTATGCATGCTCTTCATATGACATGTCACGACCGTAACGACCCATACCGTTGCACAATATGCAGACAAGACTGTCACGAAAAGTATTACTTCAACGTACACCTTTTGAGAGTACTTCACCAATGTAGCGCATTGAGCGAAAGTCATGTAAAAGTAACGACGACAGATGACTCAGAGGCGCCTCCTACTAGAAAGGAGAGTGAAGTCAACCGTGACAACGTGACGTTGTGTGTTGCCAATGACATGGAAAAGAAGGAATAATTTCAATCATTCTACCGTATTTGCCAATTTGCAGACGACTTTATAGCCAAACGCTGACTAGAATTAGCGGGAAAATGGCGATTTCAACGATTACGTTGTCATAATCTATTTTGACTAGTCCTTTGTCAAATTTTTGTTAAGGAATCGGTAATTTTTGTGTTAAATCTTTATATTTACTGATTTCATTTGATTTCATCCTACATTATTTGTTATTAATTGCTATTCCAGCGTCAGCCATTTCTCCATTCATTTTCATGATGATGCATACTTGCCAATTTTTCATAGCAGCGGGTATGATCCATATAGCTTCAAGATATTTCGGAGGAAATTGTCCACTTGAAATTTTCATAGTGATGTACCGCGGTATATCATCGTCTTGAGACAAGAGTCCTAACATGCTAGAATGACCAAGTAGCACAGAATCATTTCAGTGCGCCGGTCCAACGTAGAGGTACTGGTGCTAAGTCACTTCTAAAATTGAGGCTGTCGTGACACTATACACTTTTGTCTACATGATCGTCCCCAATAGTACTAATTACTACAACATGTAGTAAGCCTTAATCCCAAAAAGAGTTATCTATTTCATGATAAACCCCTCCCCTCCCCACCCCGGTAAACTTTGTTATTTACACCATGAATCAATAAGTCAATCAATAACACGGCGGCGCGCTCACCAAATGTTTGCACGGCTAAATTTTTAAACAATACGAGAGAACCAGAGAAGAAACTATTGTGACATCACAATATAGTGAATATACATTTTTCGCACATTATCTTGTGTTTCTATGCGAAATGATTCTCTACTTTACACTCTGAGTGAAGGGTCCTTCATGCATTTGTTACTGTAAGTCTGCTGGTCGAATATGATTTACGTACGTTCAGTGACATATTTTATGAGTTGAGCACTATTTGATAACAGAATCTTCAATATATGTTGTAATCATCCATGAGAACTGTAAGAATTTATGTTAGTGAATGTGTGATATAATTCAACTTGATTTTGATGAAAGGAAATATCAGTTTAATGTGAATATTTTTGACCGATCTCTGAATTTGGTCTCGTTTTTCTTATGATTGATATTTGATTAATCAAATCCGGGCCACTAGTTATTTTTTTTCGGCACCTACAACAAATTTTCTCGCCTTTTTGGATTATTCTAATATTCGCAATGATTTTATTAGCTGCTTGCTTTATCTTCGTTTTCAAAATTTCTTTTTCAGTGTGTTACATGAAATGCCAACAATATTAAAAAATTATTCATGAATGAGATTTAGTAGCTTTATTGAAGAGGTCTTTAATTGGTAGAAGCGAAGAGATTGGGCGAGTTTCAAGACAATCATTGCCTGCTGGCCCAGTCTCAGCTGCGTCTTAGACTTAGCTGATGCAGTGGGCTCACTTTTTGCTGAGACATCGCCTCACGTTTGATGTGTCATGCTGAGTCATCATTTCGCTTTGCTGAGTCATGCTGAGTCATGGTTTCGCTTTTTGAGACCCCATTAACGTTTTGCTGAGTCATGCTGAGTCATCATTTCGCTTTGTGAACGTTTTGCTGAGTCATGCTGAGTCATGGTTTCGCTTTTTGAGACCCGATTAACGTTTTGCTGAGTCATGCTGAGTCATCATTTCGCTTTGTGAACGTTTCGCTGAGTCATGCTGAGTCATGGTTTCGCTTTTTGAGACCCGATTAACGCTTTGCTGAGTCATGCTGAGTCATCATTTCGCTTTGTGAACGGTTTGCCTAGTCATGCTGAGTCATCTTTTCGCTTTGCAAGAGCTTCCTCAGGTTTTGTTGCGTCACCGCCTCACTTTGCGAGACCTGGCTCACATTTTGCTGGGTTTGCACCAACTCTGCATCTATTTTTATATAAAGGTCTGTAAACCTCCGACATTGAGGACGCGGCCAAGAGCTCGCCATATCATGTACCCCCAGTCATTGCCGGATCACTACCCAACCCACAGTCTTACACATGGAATTGATTGTAGATCGCTTTAATACCATAACTAATAGGGCTACACACACACATATAAATGCCGTATGAAAAAGAAACGCGGTGCAAATCGAATTCACAATAGAAGATAATAGAATGTGCAGCGGAGCGGACACTTTTACGCTATTGAAAATGGAAACTCGCATCGGATAGCATAGGTTTGAATGAGACAGTAACTAACAGCATGAAAATCATTTCAGTAAAACGTTAAATTTTTTGAAGCGTTTCGTGTGTCAAGAATTTATGTGTTGAACGTAATGACATCACAGCAGGAACTAAACAGTTATCGATGGTTCCAAGCCTTGCGATAACTTCACAGGTGTCGTTGCATTTTCTATTGGGAAATGTAGGGTTCTCGCCGTTCAGATGCCATAGAAATTTCATTTTTAATTTGCAACTTCATAAAGGACAGTTTACCGCAAAATCAGAATTTCTAATTTAAGAAAAGGGTGGGGAGGGTAGGGACCTGAAAAATGGAGTAGCAAAGTGGACCTTGCAAGAACCAAATCCGGCCCTGGTCATAGGAAATGCCCTGACGTTATAGCCAGTCTGCAAGCATGCCTTGCCCACATGACTATTTTCTAGATAACATCATTGTGCTGATCCCCAAGCCAATGAGTTATCTGGTGTAAAAAACAATACACAAGCCATTTTTCTGAGACGCAAAGAAGTAGCATGCTGTTTGTAATACAGGAAAATATATACATATAAATTTAGATGTTTAGAAATTCAATTAGCATGGTTGTGATGGCTATTACGCATATCGAAGGGTAGTCTAACGGTAAAAACCATGGCATTAGATGATAATTTTCTCTCGTTTTTTATCCGAGAGAACGAGGTCAGTCCATCAACTCCTTAGTCTAGTCGGTGTTTCAATCATGGATATCAGCTGATTTAATCAGATCCAAATTGCTAGAGTCGTGTAGCTCGAAAACCTATACAGGTCAGGTCCTGTGCACTCTGTGTCTGTCTGTCCGTCTAGATATCCAATATCCCGCCAGATAGTTAGATAGTGCAGGTGCTCGGTTCAATTTAAATACAAATTTATCGTGCCTGAGTATTTGCGCAAAGCCCATTAGGTTGCAATTTTTGACCAGATACGATTCAATCTTTGCCGTATAGACATCCGTAGTACGATGCAAGAGATCAATTTCCATCTACCAGTGGTAAACTGCCATGCAGAAAGGCGATGAACCGAACGGCAACACCGCTGACAATATGATACCAGGGATTTTGATCAAGTATGTGATATCAAACCGAATCGTGTATAAAATTATGTGAACATCCAACTATTTGATACGAACGGATAAATTTACAAACGATATATACTCAATAATCCGAAATCTGAAAAATATCTTTTTCGTATCTGAACATGAAAATATTCAAAGGCGCCCATCCCTACATATTAGGCCTACCAGAATAAAAAACAGACAGTATACACAGAATTATTGACTGACACTAGCTACTAAAATTGTTGGAAGACAATCAAATTAACGGTCCTTATATAATGACCAGATATAAATGCTCCATGATTGGTATTGCACGGCACTTAGAACACTGACACAAGACAAAATAGAAATCAACGTGTCCAAATTAAACAGGACTTGCGGTCAAAATTATGATGCATGTGTTAAAATAGAGCAGTCATTTCCATGGAATCTCACACTTTGGGTGTGACAGAAGATTCAAAATCGTCGCTCAGTTGACTGTCCACCTAGTAATTGGGAGCGTCACACCTTATATGGAACATGCATTGCCTGTTCCACATTGCCCCACATGCCAATGGCCTTTCGCACCCATGTGGGCCAGGTATGGAATGAATAAGGCCGTAACGAATCCAGACATGATCACGTGTACACTGGCCAATTTTGTGTTTGCATACCATCAGCGATACACAGGCCACCAGAGGCCACATGTAATCGCAGCCCCGTACCATACGTGGGCCGAACGTCTGATTGGGTTGTGAGAGATAACAGGTAGCCAAGGTTTTCTCAGCTTCACAGTCAACATCGGGAGAGTGCAGAGCGTGGAGGATTCCAGCGACTCCACTATTTCTTACTGTTAAAAGGTATTTTACACAACAGCATATTTTGAACACGGGCCCCTTTTAACGTAGCAAGCGACACAATCACTAGACTTAAATTACAAAGGCTTTAAATGGCTTCATTAATTAACCTATAATCGGTAAATTAACACAAAATTACATGGCAACATACGGGTTTCAATCACCAGTAGGCAAATCAAATTCAGTCTACGGGCAGTGATGTTCAGTGGTGGCTCAAAGCCTGGATAAGTGAGAAGGGTTGCGGATTGAGAGAGAGAGAGCATGAGAGAGTGAGGCTCTGTACCATGACCCACAAGATTGCTGGTGTGCCACTGTCAGGTCCTATTGGTAATCTGAATGTGTCGGAAGGTGAGGCCAGAGGATATAAAAGTGTTTAAAACGTTACGCTCGACCGACATATGGCTCGACACTATGATCGTGCACGGTCTGGAGTGGGCCATGTATTGATAAGAGCATGCATGACAACATTGGCCAGTGTATACGACCGGTGGCCCATGGTGTCAGAGACAGTGCCGACCACACCTGGCTCCTATGAGGCATTAGCAACTCCAGCTATGCATCACATACGGCTGCTCTTACTTTTCCAACTGTGTAGACAGAGATAGGAGAGAGAGAGAGAGAGATGGAGTGTGTCTTCCCTACCAGGAATACGTAAGTAATTGGGTGGAACACTCAGTTAGAAATAACCTGCAAGGATACTTGACCCGGCAACAAACTCCTCACGTACTAGCACCGGGCAGGACACTGCCCACTGGTTGCCAAACCTGGCTTACATTACATGGTTCTAATGGGATTGTCTCGATTAAGGATAAGATAAAATAAGATATAAATTGCCATAATTAAATTGATTTATACAATGAATTTTGTCTATCGATACGATTCATATTATTTCCCGATATTTCTCCCTCCTTTCTTGAATGAACACCACCCTGTTTACCCCAAGACCCTAAACCTGTATCAGTGGTATTACCAGCATGACCCGAGTCATGTTTACTGTCCTGTGTCCCGGACGTCACAGTATCTCGATCGTACTTTGTTGAATCTTTAACGCTGGTTTGCGCTCTCAACGCACGGCTTCGTTCCGATAGTGACCTCGTGACGCCGCGTCGATATCGTTGTATTTCGGACGATATGCTCTTTTTAATACTCTTGCCGGTTTTGATCGACTTCTGGAACTGATGATATGGAGTTGGAGCGACGACTGAGAAGATATGAGGCAATCGACTTTGCTCGGTTGATGCGACATATTTTTCTTTCGTAGTTACAACTGAGGAAGCTGCGGCGTCAGTAGCACATGATGATATATCCACAAAATCATCGGTACGATCAAACTGTGGCGTTGTATCGTGACAATCATCTCTGGCTGCGTTCACTGATTGCAAAATTTCAAGGTTGACCGATTTGCTATGGTTTTCTTCTATAGCCCTTGCCATTTTTCTGACCAGTCCTTTCCGAACTGTGCCGTTACTGCCCTGGCTTTTGTAAGTTTCCGAATCACTTTCCATTAGCAGGTTGTCGGTTTTGGGCGGTATCTCGCCAATAAAGGTCTTCCCCACCTGAAAAATAGAATATATAACAACACAATAGTATAACAAAGAAATCAAAAAATAGTGACGGTAATGTCACGGTCAGTAAACAATAAATGGGACATTATCTATTGAGGTGCTGGTTGATGAAAGGATGGAGGACAATAGTGGTGGTGCTAACGATCGATGGGTGGTCAGTTGAAAGGCGGACCTGCACGGTCGCGATTCCAACTTAAACTGCATCAAAATGCATGAATAGGAAAAATGGCAGACATAAAAAAAAAATTCTCTAACCTCTCTTATAATCCGCAACTGATCTTCAGAAAGCGTTTGATAACCTTTCCTCTGTTTGTTAGCATCGTCTTCATGTGAAATTGTCACAGGGGAGGCTTTGGTGTCATCAGAATTTGCATTTGGCATACTATTATTGTTC
This sequence comes from Botrylloides violaceus, assembly GCA_030412335.1. NCBI lineage: Eukaryota > Metazoa > Chordata > Ascidiacea > Stolidobranchia > Styelidae > Botrylloides > Botrylloides violaceus. The sequence continues at coordinate 189,922 of JASFYC010000541.1, read as the reverse complement.
GAATTCTGGTTTTCCAATATTGAGACTTCAGGCACGACGGTGATTTCCGATTCGACGTACTGTTGCATCGATGACCTGGTCGTTTTAATGAGATCTTTTTCACTCGAACTTTGTCTCGAGTGCGTTTTTACGAAGCATTTCGATTCGATGCTGTTGACAAGATTCTTGACTGACGTTTGCGTTAAAACAGGGTCCGTTTCTTGACTGTTGCTATCATCTCCTTCGAATACTTCATCAATAGCATCTGCGTATTGAAGTGACGTTCTACTGCTTTTGCTCAACGATGACATGTCTTTTTTATCGCCCGACGCCGGGTCGCGTTCTTGCGACGTACGTCTGTTATTTTTCGAAAATGGATGGGCGCTGATACTCTCGCTCTCTTCGCTTGATGTCACGGATGACTGATCCCATGAGAATCGATGAGTCGGTATGCCGCAGCTGTAAAAGATATACGATGTTTCATTATATGAATTTGACTAGACATGGACTTTGGCATATATATGGACACACTCAAACGGACAAGCGTTTTTTTATCCGGTGAGTGTAAAAATCAATTGACTTAGGGTCTAAGTCTCATTGGTACATGTTTCTCCCACGCCGACTGCGTAATCGCTCTGGTTGAAATACCGCCATAGACGGGAGTAAGATTGAGGATAAATTCTTTCTCCCAAACCGGACTTAACGCCTATTCTAAGACTTTGTGGTACGGTTAGAAGTTTTTAAACCAGGAATAAAATTCATACCAGGTTTAACAATTAACGCCACCTCACCCTACACTTTGTTAATGTATATATTATATATATCCTAGATTAGACGTTAAATCCGTGGTGACATAGACATATTCTATCCATTACTATTTGGATCGCCTGCCATCGGCTCGAAAACTTGTGGATTGTAAAATAGGTGTTATCTTGTGGAATATTATGGATGACTTACTCTGAGTTTGCGATCATGCTTTCGTCGCTTCTAACTCCGGCGTCCGTCTCAGTAGATTGCCAACCGAATGCCGTCTCGGTGTGTCGTCTTTTAAACTTTTTCTTTTTCTTACTACCGTATTTGGTGATTGTCGTTAGCTCGATTCGTTTATCGTTTCTGGCCGATTTCGAGGAGATATTCTGCGGTTCCGAACAAGGTTCCGTGTTCTCATCGCCGTAGAGTTCTTCGCGCATGATGTCTTCGTCTTCGAATTTTGAATCGCCGGCCGTCCACGATTTGGACCGCTTCAGCTTGTGCCTAGAAAAGATGGCAATGTAAATATTGTATGCCAGGCGCCACGGCGTAGTTAAGAATGAAACATGGTATGGATAATCGGCCTCCAGCCGTTCAATCACGCAGTGTGGGTGTAAACTTGGGTAGAATAACTCTTTTGTGAGGAAATGAGCTTTTCTCCTTACCATCAATTGTGTCTGGATGCCATATAGACTAGAGTGCAGAAGGTAGGAGAAGGGGAGAAAGAGAGGTGCTATGTTTATTTTGTCCTTCAGACAAGGAGATGCTGATAACTATGAAGTGTCGCTCTTCCAAGCCAGTGCCACCCCACCACACTAACCCCATAATGCAGGCGCAACTGTGGATAGCAATATTAACACATTTGGTGTGACGCTACTGGAATTCGAACTGGTGCCCAGTGCCTTGTCTAACCTGGCTTTTAAAGGAGGTGCTGAAGGAGCCGGTAAGCCCTACCGCCAACTATCCTCCATGATGTAAAAACTTTCAAGTGGGGAAGCAACAGGTACCATACTATTTTTTGAGCTTTTGGTATGGCACAGTCAAAGCGTGAATGAGATTGTGCCAAATTTTATGGCCGATGACCCTAAAACTATGCCATGAAGTTCACCAGTGACGTGTGATGTACCGTAATCAATTTCTTACTTTCGTGCCCCGGAAGTAATATCCAACAGATGTCTATGATAATCGTAACTCCCTTGCAGTAACACGGACGACGGCGAAGAATTATTGTCTTCTTTTTTCGAACTGCTTTGTTCCACTGCCAAATTGCTCTCGGATAGAGAACGGAATAACACGTTGTGTCTTTGGGAACTGTAAAAAACATAATTTTCTTTTCAGACATGTTGCGTTCGTACTGCTCATCTGCATTGTTTGTATGTGATGTTGGTGGCTTAGGTGGAGAGATTTTACTACAGATCGACCGATATTGCTTTTTTCACACCCGATACGATAAGCGGCAGCCGCTAATGATAAATCGTGAATTACAACCTTGATATATCAGCCAATTATCCACTTTTCACCGATTATTATCGGCTGAATTTTTAGGCCGATTTCCAATTTGAACTTCGCTCGACTAACGGGCAATACCAATAATCGCAAAAACTCAAATATCAGCCTCGATTATCGTATAGACTCCAGAGCAGTGTTTCCCAACCTTTTTCACATGCGTACCATTTCGAGGTTTTATGCTGTGCTCGCGTACCACCTACATAAGTTACACGCGCTGAAGGCGGTCAAAAAATTTCCCCACCTTTTATGAAGTCATATTCACGTATTTGATCTATGCGAGGTGTAATAACCCCCACGTGTTCCCAGTAGACCTAACATAGACATTCTATGACATCACAGTGGTGAGAGAAAAAAGTCGTTCCTTACCACGACGTCGACGGCTTCAAAAACTCAAAATCAACCCAACCTAAACTAAGAACTCCATTCGCTCTAATAAAAAACAGAATGTACTCGCGTACCACCTGGAAGACCTTCGCGTACCACAGGTTGGGAACCACTGCTCTAGAGCAATAAACGGCCAACTCCTAGTTTTTACATCATAGGTTGGATGTTGCTGGTGGTGATGGAACTGGAGCAATGAACCTCATGGCCGAGTTCCTAACCAACTGATCCGATGCTAATAAATAACTTACCTTGCTTTCAGTATTCCCTCGTATTCCCGAAGTTGTTCCATGAACCCTGCATTTGGCGACGCAATAGGTCGCCTTTCACGTACATAATTCAACGCCTTTTCCATCGACCATTGCTTTTCTTTCATTACAAATGCAGTCACGGTCGAAGACGATCTTAAAATAAAATATTATATAATTAAAATGAAATAATATTTTGGAAAAGAAATACAATATAATTATGGTGTTTTAATCGACTTGTTCACGTTCACATGGAGCGTAAATCATAATATTTTTGTGCTATTAGTGCTCGCTATGGTAGGCGCTAAGGCTAGTGTCTTAGTCTTAGTGTCTTAGTGTCTCTCTTTTCATGTTTGCGTCGATTGCTCGACGAGCGTAACCTTTAGAGAGAGCAAATCTTTATTTGTTCTATTAGCCTTTGTCTCTCTGAAACTCTGATGATCATATAAGTTCTGATATCAGACCGCAAATCCCTCGAATGTTCGCGTTTCGTGATCATGTGACTAAAACCCACTCTCCCATAGGCAACAAGCCAAAAACGTAGCTCAGGTTCATGTTAATATAGAATACCGATATTTTCAAAAGAATTCGAACCAGTGATGTGGAAGCGGTTATTTGTCATTCGTTTCCACTTCCAACAAAAAATTTCGAGAGCGGACCGTGTCAGGCACATGTTATTATGCACGACACTAAATAACGTACAAAGTTAGCAGATGAAAATATCACAATTCGATATTTCGACGTCAAAATCATCTGATGCAGCGACTGACGACGGTCTTGATTTCAGGTATCAATATACCAAAATGTGTAGATATGTATTTAAGCTCTACTGTCTCTGGAAGCGGTCAAAGTTGTAGAATTTTCGCGCTTCCACATCCCTTATTCGAACAGTCTTATGCGAGCTACCCCCATTCTAAAATTCAAAGATGTCTACATACCTACTGATCCCCATCCTACAGTGTACGAGGCATTTTCCTCCTCGCATTATAGCATGCTTGATAAACTTGTATGTATCGTTCCACCATGGCAAAAGTTCTTCGTCTTCAGAGTCATATAGCCTGATGTTTTTATAAACAATATCCTCGGGAAAGAAATTATCCACGATCATCGATATATTCAAGATGTGTGTGATACTGCGAATAAAAGAAAACAATATGAAACTTCTAAAAATTTTAATTTTTTTTTTTTTGGGGGGGGGGACTTTTTATTTCATTTGGCATTGTTGTTATTTCTTTGGAATAGACTTCAGGGAAGCCACTTGGAAACGTCACTGCTCAGTGGCCTCATCTAGGTCTTTCAGACCAGTCACTCCATTGAGTAGACATCGTACAGAGATGGATGACATGGTCTAATTATTGAAAGAGTGTCATGGAGCCGATGACGGACGATCAATAGATATTGTAAAGATGATCCAACACAGATTTAACATACAGTCTTGGTTCATCGAGAATTATAACATTATCTTTCAAGTCACCACACAAAACTCTTTCAAACATAACAAAATCATTCCGGCCAATGCACAGAACCTTCAAATTCATCGGAAGTTATGCCATAATGACTAATACAGGGGATATGTTGATGATACTGTGAGTCATATCACATCAGAGACTGTGCATACATCACCCGGGTGTTTAATCAGTAATCAATATATAATACTGAAGGCGGCCTGGGTTTCGGTATTTTCAACTCAAAGGGGGTGTCTGGTCAAAATATGACGATGGCTTAAATGAAGAGTATAGTGGAGCAGATGGCAGATGATCAATAGATATCGTAAAGAAGATCACCACAGATTTAACGTCCAGCCTTAGTTTATCGAGAATTATAACATTCACAAGATTTTGGAGCTCTGCTACTTCATTAGGTGAAGATGAAGCAGAGGTGATGTGGGAGCGGAGCTCCGTAAGCTTGTAGATGTTTTGATTCTCAATAAACCAAGCCTGGACGTAAAATTCGGGGTGATCTTCTTTACGATTTAAAATTTTTCACGATAGTTACTTCCAACAAAAATGAACGGTAATAACTCTGGAGTTTGGGTCATGCTTTGCTGGTTCCAACACAGAGCTCAAGCTCCTTGGAGATTTCGTATGTGCAGTGAAGCGGGGTGTTGCGCAGATGTGAACCCAGGACCTACCATTACACCACAAATTTGGCTGGAAGAATACTGTAGGACCCTGATATCAGGTTACCGTGTATTAGTTTTCGATTCTAGAGAGACAGAATTTTGACACAAACCCGTTAAGCTTCAGTTCTTCCTCGTCTGCAGCATTCCAAGCCGATCCCAAATACAAAAAGTCAAATATTTTTGACGCAGTGTCCATTTGACGAAGTAACGTCACCATTTCATTATCGATATACGATTTGTACCGGCTCAAATCTAGATCAATCTGGAACGCAAAATAAAAAGAATTAAAGGCAGACCGTTCAGTTGGCCGAGTGGTTCGACTGTCTGCCTTCAGATAAGGGGGTGCCAGTTCCTGACCGAGTCAAATCAAAGACTTTAAAATTGATATCCGTTCCTCCTCAACCTGGCAGTCAGATAGACCGTTCATATTTTCCTGAAATTCTACATCTATCAGGAAAGTGAGGGGTGGGTACAAATTACCTTAGAAACACTGTAACTTCCACACACACATACCCTTTAATAATATACCACAATGCCTTACCACTTTCTCCAACTCGTTCCTGATATCGCGACTTTTGCAATTGTCCAGGTCCATCCTCATTAAAACTTGTTTCAAGGCGCCACGAATCTTCGCTTCTGTAGCCTCTTGCTCTTTATCCCTGAGTATTTCATCATAACAATTTGGTAACTTAATGACAATCGATCCCCGGGGTATTGCCGGATATTATGACAGGCGGTTAGTTACTGAGATTACCGGTATATAGCAGTAAAAGTAGTGGTGTAATTACAGCCCCTTTTCATAAACAAAAAAATAGGTGAAAAATTAGGTGAAGAGCATTGAGAAGAGGCCGAGCAAGGAGTGGGGTGAGAGAGAATGAGGAAGTGAGTGTCGCAGAAAAGAGTTTTAACCTAAAATATTTGAAGTTCACTAAGTGGTGGTATTAAGCCCGATTCAAAATTTGCGGTCGAATCAAATCACTTGCGATTTGAATTGATTCCAAATATTCGATTTACACGAATTAAACGCCAAACCAAGCTCAACAAGCGTATCCCTTTGAACAAAGCCCCAACTCTTGAAATTTCGGGAGAAAGTCGGTGGAGGTAACAAGTGTCACGGATCGGCGGTGTCACTAACTGGGCATGTGCAGTAAGTTTCACGATTTCACGACTTCTTCACTGGCACAGCTAGGATATATAATTCCCCGGTCAAAGTAATTCGCATACCAAGGTATGGTATATGGGATTGTCACGACAGGAACGGCATCCATAGAAATAAAAATTTGACTGGTTGTAGGCTTCCAACGATGAAACGGCCAAAAACAAAAGGGAAGATCGCAGTTAGTAAGCATACTTGAGAGAAAAGTAATTTGGCCTCATGTTCGCTAAATTCTCGTCATGTTCCCATTCGTTGATGAAAATTCGTGACGACCGAATGCAGCTTTCGTAATAGCAAGTCCACGTCAAGAACAGACTTCCAGTAAAATAATTGTGATATCGCGCGATAGAAATACAGTGGTGTAGGGTGTGCAGTGCAGACCTGAAAAGAGAAATCGTTCAAAGGTCAACTTTGGCTCATATTGTACAACTTTTTGTGCTGATCTCCGCTATATCCATCATTTTCCGCAAAACCACATAATTACGGAGATATCGCTCGGCAAAATATGCACCGCGTACAAAGAACTAAGGGGACTGGCGTTCACTGCAATGATAGCATTCTTCAACCTCTAAGATGCAGACAAGCTCATCTTTTCAGCAAAGTGACCAATCAACGGCTTCAAGCTGGCAGTTTCACGGGTACTTCCTACTGGGGTTGTACCGAATTGCTTGTTTCGGATTTGATTGAATAAAACATTGGTCAATGTCGTGCTAATACCCATTTTGAATGGCTTATCATTACAGTCATTATCAGTACGATGAATCTTGGTTGTCATAACAACGATCCATAAGAAAACCAAGGCTTTAGCTTTTTATAATTATTATTATTATTATCCACTCACCACATAGCCTGCACAGACACTGGCTTGAAACTAAAAGAACGATGTTTAGCAGGCACTTTAATATCAAAACCCCTGAAAACAAAAATAAATTGTAAACAACACTTGTAAAATTCAAAACAAGCTTAATAACAAATGCTTTCTCACCCGTCTCCATCGAGCTCAGCGGTAACATCGTTCCATATCGGAATCGTGAAGCCGATCGTACATTCGTCTTTCGTGCCTTCAGCAAAATCGATTCCGAGGATGAGACTTTCTTCCGTGTCTTGCCGACCAACAGTTGAAACAATAACAAGATATCTAACATGAGTTTCTACCCAACTTTCCAACCGGGCCACCTGAACAATACACATAATTTTTCGTTAAAAAATGTAGGAATTCGACGATGTATTCTATATTTTAGTCCCTATTTTTTTGTTGCTTTAACAGATTCGCACATTATACACACACAGACAATGCTGGTGTCTAGCCTATTCATAACCATGTGTGCATGATCTGCATTATCATGCAGACTTAACAAGGAAGCTCGCCGAAAGAGCTGATAGACTATCTACTAAGTCAAGCGTTACCCCCTCTGGAATTGGGCCATAATGAGAAAATCGACGAAGGGTGAGGATAAAAAAGGTGGCGAAAATCGTTTTAAACCCGATACGACTTATATTCCGTGTTTAAAAACGTCTAACCACAAGACAAAAAGTAGACAAATGTGGTTCGTGAGGAGAAATTTACCCTCAAATTTATTCCCGTCCGTGGAGGTAGTTTAACTAGAGCGAATGCGCAGTCGGCATCTGTTCTGGACAGGAGAAACATGCTTCGATGAGGCTTTTGTCACCTTATAATGGACTCAGATGGGAACCAGGTTTAATAAGGCTTAAGCTAGGCACATTGTATGATGTCTTATTGGTGGCGCCCACCCTAAGTAGGCCATACTTGAGAACCATATTGTAGCAAAAAAAGCATTAAAATCTCCATGCACCGGTTTGAATTGAAATGCAAAATACCCTTAATGCTTGAAGTATTTTAAAAATGCCATTCACGTATGGTTAATAAAACTGATGATACAGAGTGTATGAGTTCATCTTACTGCTTTTATAAAATGCAACATGGGAATGCGTGACATCAGACCATGACTAATAACACTCACAGCTATAGAACAGGATATCCTTTCGTGCAAAGTTGAATGACAGAAATTTCAAGGTTTCAGATTTAACTCATGCCCTTACTGCAATGGAGCTTTTTATGTATTGGCTTACATTGCTACATATTTGAGATGGCACAATAATGTGAACACATTGCTTGAGTTCGACTCATGAGCGAAATTTTGCCTCATTTGTTCACAGAATATTTGTGCCTGGAACTTTTGGGCGGTATCTGCTTATGTTAAATGCACTGTAGTACTGGTAATATTGACAGGCATATCATTCACCAATTGGGCTAGATCATAACTGGTGATAACCACAGTGAAGGAAGAACGTTATAGGTTTATCGTTCTGGTTAGGGCACATGACCCTGACATGTGTGCACATAATAGTGAAGACAAATTCTGAGATCGCATCATACCTTGATATAAATATGCTAAAAATGGTATATATATATATTATATGCAGTATATATATAATCTGTAGCTCCCTCACTTTCAAGAGGGCCAGTGCATTGAGGATAGTGCAGAGAAAGGGCACCCAGTTCCTTCAGGTGCCCTTGTCATGCGAGTCTGTGTCAATGCAGCAAAAATTAAATAAGGAGAAAAAAATTAAACAGTGCCCACTCCTTTCCTTGTCCAGCCTGCATATGTAGGCTACATCAGGTTCATATTATGGTGATGCATCAATAGTGTATGTGTATATCATGACTGTGAGTCTACGTAAATGCAACAAAAATAAAATAAAAACGACAAAAATAAAAATACTCTTTTCCTTCCTTAGTATGTATAGCGCGTGAGAACCTCGTAGGCCTAATGATTTAGCTGCAGGATTTAATAATATCAGATGTCTTCCTGTTGGAAACACCCTCATTTGGGATCACACAAGGACTAAGAATTACATGTATTTATCACGATCATACACATGTAAAAGCCAGAGTGTATCCTACGTATATACTGTACAGATTTACCACAAACGCGGCAACGAGGTTCTGAACGCATGTTATTTTCAACTAAATCACGGCCTGGTAGGGTCTTAGGGAAATAGCAGGTGAAGGAAACTACTGCTACACATACTGTACTCAAATTCAATATTGTTTACAAACACATTAAGCCTCTTACCAGTTTTATCTGATCTCGCGGTCTGACGGCTCGGATAATTGCATATAAATGTGTCTTCAAATCACCTGAAGAAGTACAAAGTTAAGTTTGATCAATCCCCATTTTTACAGTGACATCACTCAATAAAATTCACATTCCATATTTAAATAAATACATAGCAATAGTTGAGAAATAGGACAGTGACATAAACATAAACAAAATTGATCTAGATCTACTGGTGACACGACAGTACGAACATCCCGTCTGGTGGAGTGTTTCGTGCGGCCATGCCATGCTTTGCATACCAGCGAACATCCTACCTCCAAATTGAAGTCTCTTCATATTCTTTACCGGCTCAGACGTCGAGCCTCGTTTTGGCAAAATTAGCGATGCATGGTTGACAGCATAGAAATTCTCACTTATGCTCCTGAACAAGGTTGTAGTTTTTATAGATTGTTGTATCAACACTTTGTATAATTAGTGTCCTGGTCTAACGGGTAGTTATCAAGTATGCACCGTCCACCACTTCCTGGCGGGTGGCCGTGCATAATATTTTTGACGTAATGTTGCACGCGGGGCTCCTGTATATTAGGAGTTAGGACAGCAGAGAGACAATAGGAATGTGAAAAATCCATGGTTTGAGAAGTCTGTCTACCAACTGTGGATCAAATAAGGCATAAATAGGGGCGGGCTATGTGAAATGTGCACGAGAGTGAATGGACAGAAATTCTTGCGCGCACACGTTCTCGTCGAGATCTGCCATGAAATGCAGTCTTGACTCTGGATACTGATTATGTTGACGACCAAAAGTCCAATCATCAATAGAATTGATAGGCTAGCTAATATTTCAGAATAGCACAGCACATGGTGTAAACCTATTAGGCCTACTAAGGAACTTACCCCTGGCGTGTTAATATTTTCTCTTTTTTGTTAGCCATTAGACCATGAGTAACTTTGTACTGCCAAGAAAGCTCTAGAGTCCTTGATTATTGTCACATCAGTCTGCATAAATCCAATAGAAATTTACAGGGCCTATGTTGACAACAATTTAAATACAGTACCCTACAGTTGCGACAAAAAAAAAATTATTCACCGAATGTTTTTGGCTAAATCCCTTAGAAGGTAAGAATGTTTACAGTCATTAGCTAAGCTACGTACACAATGCACTCGTGCACATTTCAAGGCTTTCACCAGTTTCACCAAAAAGCAAGGATACAAGCCCACGGGCGCCAAACCATATGGTCCACATCTAGACATATATCCTATGTTGTCTTGGTAAAATGGATTAATTTCTCATAAGACTGCTGAGTCGTGCTGTCAAAATCTATCATGGGAATTGAGCTGCCAGTATTATATAATACTATATACAGTACCATCGATTACCACATAAAATTCCATCAATGCCTGCAACGAAGCAAGGAACTGCAGCTATTCTCCTACCGTTACAGCTTACAGACTGTATACAGTGTCCGATAAAAGCTATTAGGTTCTCTGTAGATGGCTAACATGCTGTATTACCACTACCGATTTGACTGTGCGTTGGTTCATCAATTGTAATAACAGCATATCCCCCTGTCCCGATCCTCCTCCCCAAACCCAGCCCAGCAAAACAACAACATCTCATGCAGCTGCACAAAAGCAAGAAATAAATACATAGCGCCACTAGTGGAAATGCTACAGTCCCTGTAGTTTGCACCGTACGGTTGGTCGCTTGTGCTGGGATTCCAATCGTGTTCAACCTTTTTGTAGACATTCTATTTCATGGAAACCGGTGGAGATTGATCTATTGGTAATGTATTAGAGTTTAAAACTGTAATAGAAAGGTCAACGACTTTTGGTGCACTTATACTATGCATAAACTACGTCCTGCTGCTCTTTGGTGGTTCCGGTATGTATCTTTATGGTCGCTGATATTTACCTTCACCTTCACAAAAATCGTCACACACGTAGGCGTACCTTTAGCCGTATATTTTATGCCCATCTGAACTTGCCGATAACGAAAGCGGTTCAAATCGTACACAATCTCTATCAATCAACCTTTGGTACCAAACATCGAAGAAGGCGGTACTGTGAATGGGGCATGCCAAAGACGGAGAGAGGAGGAATGAGAACATTCACCTCAAGTCGAATCCTGAGTGCATAATGTTGCAGAGCACGCCTGACTGGTAACCATGATACGAACGACGCAAGTAACGCACCACACAAGACACAATCAAGTTAGTATTGGAATGATATTGTTAAATGTATTAAATCAACAAAGCGATATCGCCACACTATATTTATGCACAATCCAATAAGCAGGTGAATCTTCACAACATCACAAATCGAAATAAATCTGCGCAATTTCAGCATGTTAGCGTTACGTTACAGAAAGACTAATCACAAATAGTAAACGTGTAGCATTGTTTGTTGCTCAATCACACAACAGGTAAGAAGCTCAAAGTACTTGTCTTCATGAGTTAAAAAAACAATCGCCATGATTTAAGCATTAGCAAGTCTAAATAAGAATCTAGATAATATAAAGCGGCAATGGTGGCTTAAACATTATGCGGAAAGTATGAAAAATCATTCATTGTGCTACATCGGTAGGCCTACAAGTAGAATGCATGATACAAGTGATACACAGGCTCTGCAAGGATTCATGATCAAATATGTAGTTAAGTGTTAAGTGCTAATGAAATAGGGATGGACAAATCGAATAATTTGAGAATGCTCAAAATGTCTCAGTCGTCTTAACTTCCGGTGACCTCCGTTTACTCCTCCCTGGACCCTCAACTAAGGATGAGTGGGTCTGGTTTGGTCTGGTCAACATTCCCTGGTGGGTTGCGATCGATTTCTTGGAGGAGTTTTGGTATCTTGTATTTCTTTCCGGGAAGTTTCCTTGTCTTTTTCGGGCTCAAGAGAGCTTTGTTTTCCGATCGAGATAGGAATTTGAATTTGCCGCAAGCTGTGATATTTCAAAACAATACAATCAAGCGTACTGTAGGACATAAAATTTACATGAAGATTGCGTCTTATGCAATTCTTGCATTTTTGTGATTAGAGCAAACTGGTTTTCCAGACGATGAAAAGAACCCGACATTTTTCAAATCTCGGTGGCAAACAGCACAATTGAAGCAAGATTCATGCCAGTAGGCTGATAAAGCCTCGAGATAATTGTCCCCTGAATCAATGGTGAAACTACATCCTTTGCAAGTTTGACTGAAGAGTCTGTTGTAGCAATTGACACAGTAAGGCTGGTCGTTATTCATCTGAAATACTCCATCTTGGAATTGTTGGCTGCAAGATGTGCATACAAAGCATGTCATATGCCATGTTTGATTCAATGCATGCATGACGTTTCCAACGATTTTCTGATGACATTTTCCACATACGTGAGCGAAATGCTTTTCGTAGCAATCCTTGCAGTACCTTTCGCCGTTTTCCTCCACGAAGCCAACATTTTGAAGAGGCTTTCGGCAATTCCGAGCAGAACAAACAAATTCATCAGCATGCCAATCCTTGCCTTTATATGATAGGTATGGACCAAGAATAACCTTTCCACACCCTTCACATATTGGATCAGGCTCCCCTGCAGCGCTTCCTGGGTTGGAAGAGAGCAAGCTTGGGGGTGGAGGAGGCAGAGGGTCATCATACACCGGTGCTTTCGGAGCAGGTGCAATGGGAGACTTTGGCGGTGGTGGTTTGTAAGGTGCCGCCTTTGCTGCTGGTGCGGGAGGAGGAACTGAAGGCTTTTGATATGTTGGAACGCTCTGCACATAATCCGGAGATGGCTTCGGTGGTGGCGGATAACTAACTTCAGTGGAACTTGCAGAAACACTCCTCGCTCCACCACCATTGTCGATAACCAATGTTAGAGAGCTTCCCGCAGACTTTATCTTATTCTGTGCCTCTATATGAGTTAGTTCTTTGGTGAAAATACCATTGATCTCCAAAATTACAAAACCAGGCTTTATTCCTGCTTTATCCGCTTTGCCCCCTGGTGTAACTCGAGATACTGACAGGTCAGTACGGAATTCCTTACCACCAACGAGTCGGAAGCCCCATGGGCTTCCTCCACTAAGATGATATGACAAAGACATAATTATATAGGATCTGAAAATTAGACACACAAAATTAGAGAAGCAATTTATACATGTGAGCTTTACAGACACCATACGGGCAGCATTCCAAATACCAAGGCTATTAATAGTACTTGAACTGAAAGATCCACATTCCACAACTTTTGATGCACTAGACTCGGGCGTTATCTAAAAAATCGAACTGTTTATGAAGAATAGAGCCCATAATCGTCCATCGACAGGACAACAGACTTCTTTCCCAATTCCAAGTACGAAGCATTGCCACAATCTGCAGATCGATTTCACACACGACTCGCCCGCGTCACAGTTTCTATATCATACCGGTACTAAAGCGTAGCAGAGAAAAAAGCTAATTCACATTCGAAGCCAAATATGGAAATACTGTTTTGCTTACCTTACCTGCCAGTCCAAACCCGGCAATTAGAGCGGCAACCCATTTTTGGCACAGGCGCGTGCCGCGGCACGCGAATGTGTATATACTCGAAATTGCCACATATTGAGGTACTTTTACAGATGCCGCAAAATTCGATAGTGATCGGTAGCTACCATTTAACCGACTTCATTTCACGGTTTTCGGTTTAAAACATACTGAAGTTGAAGTTACGTACTATCGCTACTAAAGTGGCTAGTTTCCGGCGTTTCCAGGTTTCCGCATGATTAAAGTGCCACTATGCTTGTGCCTGCTTGTGCCTCAACATGTGGCATTTTTGGTCACGCGGCGCTCACGCACATGATGAGGCACGCGCCAGTGCCACAATTGGTTTGTTGTCCTTCCTCGCTTGACGAACGAAGTGGAATATGATGCTCAGCATAAATTTGGTATTTGCGAATTACATTTTATAGTATTTGTTTGCGCATGGAATTAGACTGACCATAAATATCAAATGTATAGGCCTAAACTGAACCGCGTCGTTAAAGAGAGACGAATTGGACAAAGCGCTGAGGCTCATATATCGCGTTTCTTTGTGAGAGAAATTTGAAGCCAGAGGGCATTTCGAGGAAACCTGTAGGCCTATAACTGTATACAAAAGAGCTATTTACCACTGTCTACGCCCGAAGTGGGGCAACATTGCCTAAAATCTGAAAAAGCATCAAACCCAAACAAACTTATTGTCACTGTTGACTGTCCATAAGCAGTAAATACATCCATATAGAATAGCCTACATACACAGTAGTCCTAAATAGGTAGTTGAGTAGATTTACTAATGAAACAATGTTGAGATCAAATGTACTGAATATATAAATAATAGTCGCGTTTATTGTCTATCTTGTCGTATCCAAAAAACCTTCTTTGTCCTTAGTCTTTGTAAAATAGTTAAAGTACGATAAAAACAACGCAGAACCTACTACTGCCACTGAAACAAGCATAGACACGTACTCCAAATAGTGGTACGTCAAGTCCGCATCTGAAATCAATTCAACGTTAAATTCAGTCGAAAGATCACAGAAGCTACTAGAAAGAGCCTTCGCTGAGAATTTCAAGATACTGTGTTGGCCAACATTAATAAAAGATAAATTTCCAATCCATCCATTGTCGTTTGTACCATCGACTTTACAAGGGCAAGCACTACGTGTGGTCTGTAATAGAAGTTGCGACGGTGATGAGCGTGGATGAAACCTAGAGCATTGGTAGCAAGCTTTCTTTAGTAAGTTATAATCATGGTAGTTAAAACCGGCAATGTTTTGCAATTCCGTCAAGAGAACATCCGTACTCATGTCGTTCAGGAAGCGTTGATCTTGCCATAGTTGAAATTTCAAAAACAACTGCTCCTGTTTACGTATTTTAAAAACGCATGGGTTTCCACTCCATGAGCAATCTCCTTGTTCAGATGAACTACCCATATCTAATCGCAAATGAAGTCCAGTCGGGCATGTTGCACTAATGACATAAAGATTTGAATGAGCGTGGCCTAGCGCTGTTGCCAAGTGATTGTCATCAGGAACAAACGCCAATTCAATAAGTCCAAAACCTCTAGGACATATCTCTTTAATTTCCCTACAGTTCCATGATAACGTTACTGTGAGTTTACGCTCTCGTAAAACCAAGTTTGAAGAAGTCTGGTAAGTTGTCATTTCATGAGCGTGATGGCTCACGATTGGAAGTCTCCCAAATCTTTCATACGCGACGATAATGAACGAATCGTCAACCGCTCTGACGGCTGCTAGTTGAAGCTTGACTGTATCTAAAGCATTTCCGATCAATACAACATTTGAATGTAATACTTGGGGGTGAAACTGAGGAGGATTGTGGATTGGAGCAAGTAGACTTTCAATTTCGTAAACATTTATGCCCAACGTCACGTCATCAGAGTAAGATATAACGCCTATACGACCATTGTCGATAAATATAATCGATGAGTTAACAGGAAGTGATATATTCAGTATTTTGGGTTGGATAGAATGAATTGTTCCGTAATAAAGATTGTCATCGACAGTTTTCACAAGCCATGAACTTTTCCCATATGAAAAGTGAACGCAGTCAACCATATCATTCAATGTATGTGAAATGAAAGAATCACTATTTGCCACCATTGTTAGATTCCGTTCATCCCAAACAAGGAATAAAAATCTCGCCGATGCCAGAACTTGCGAATCAGTCGCATTAATTCGTGACATCACAGTTTCACATCCATGGTATAATCTGGTGGTTACACAATGTTGGAAAGTAAGGGTGTAATCAAAAAACGATGTCACAGCCAGGTAGATAGGATTTGCTGCTATCTGCACCTTTACAATGCTAAAATCTGAATGAGTCATACCATCTAATTCTAACCAGCTCAGTATATCGAACCTGGATTGATCATGTGAGAATTTGTATACTGAGGATCTTCCCCATGCGTAAACCTGTAAATTTTGTTTGGTCATCTGATTTCCATTGTAACAAATTGCAGGGCCTGAAACTCCTAGGATTTTATCAGGTGTTATCGTTTCAGTGTTGTTCATTGATGCTTGCGTGAAGTTCAAAATGCTGCGATCTCCCTCTTCTGCGATGAACAACTTGCCTCCCATAACGAGGAATACAGAAGACATTGTCAACGCAATTGATTCGACAACATCTGTGTTTCCTATCAGTTGGGGGTCAATCGTAATCTTGTGATAGGTCGCAAACCCATCGGCGGTGAAAAGTAAAGCTGAGGCAGTCGCGAATATGCTACGGCGTTTATTGCATTCGCAAACGAAAACGTGGCCACGAATGTTTGAAGAAGGTGAAACTACCCTTTCTTGGAGTTCTGGGGTGAATGAATCGATACGGACAGGAATTTGGCTTTCTCGATTCTCGTTGGAGTTTCTTGATATATCGATACAGCGATCCAATTCTGCGTGAGTTGCATCGTGTGGGACGTCTTCTATGCATCTTTCAAGATCGAGATAGGAACTGGTAGACGCAGATAGGGCAGCTGACGAAATAACCTCTAGGAATATCATCAAAACAATAGGCCTACTGCAATGGCATATGGTAGGTAGGACACTAAATTCCGCCATCTGTTGTTTCGCACGAAACCAAAACCAAAGACAAAAGCAGGTCTAAAACATACTTTTAGCGGGGATGAAATTCTTCTGGCGTATGACTATACGGTAGGCGGTATACAGTACACACTTTTCCAAAGCTTTCTTGCTTGAAGGGAAGCATAAGAATTCATGAACATCAACGCCACGACCCATTCAGGCCAAAACTAGCAACAGCTACTATACCAACCAGCGGTCGGCAACGGCAAAGCGCCAACCAATCAAGCGGTCTCTGACGTCACAGTGTGATGCTCAGATTGGACCACAGAGGTGGTTTCATTAGTTCTATCACATTCTATGGTTCTATGGTTGGCTTGACTAGAGTGAGTAGAATTTGGATGGACAAAGATGAACTATGAAAACCTCAAAGTCAAGCATCATTTTATAATTAAAAACAAATAAAAAATACATATTTCAGACTTACTGCACTGGGGTAAATGTTCTATATATATACCACTAGTTGTGTCAGACGTTTTGTACGAGCTCTCTCTCCCTATTTCCTTATGCGAAATTTTACAGAAGTTTTATGACCATTGACCAGCTGACTGACTACTGTTCGGACCGGCTACCACTGCCGGATAGAGACAGAGGGATTGCCGGTTGCCTCTTTTGCGGGTTACTGCGTGAATCCCCTACAACTGACCCTGTTTGGGTAGTTGGGTCAAGGTTGACCGCGCTATAATTAGTGTTCAAGATCTGGGTGTACTCTGCTAAGTTATGATGCCCCAGACGGATATTTTTTACCGTTGTTGTTTCGCATCGCAAGGCTGCCTAGCCAGCACTCTCCTGGTTTCTGCATGGCGCTTCGGCTACGGGTTACCATAGCGGGCTGTACGTCGTGCAGGCCCTCCCTAACGGCCCCAGGCCAAGCACAGCTAAATTGTACTGTTGCTTGGCATTCATCATTACACCATCGAAAGTAATTTGTAGTCTTGTGACAAGAGAATAATTCCTGTTGTTTACGAGTGTTTATGTTTATAAATCTCCAGCTATACCAATTAAGGTTATGAGGGTTCCTGTCATTCCAAAAAGCAGGGTTGTAGCAACTACGAAACTAACAGAAGTCCAGGTCATATTGGCCCTTTGGTAGTGAGGATAGCCAGATAGAGTTCTAGTTAGGCTTATACTATACCAGTGTCAACTTCAGGCTACATACCAATTTTAGGCCTATTCCCATTTCGGTTTATCGGAATTTGGCACATGCCATCTATTTCCTGTGGGAGTACAGCAGAAATGGTGAGGATGCTGCTAAATGCACGATTTCTGAGTGACACGTCCCATCGCCTATTTTTTTGGTTATGGTATCGTAAAGAAGGTCACCACAGATTTAACGTCTAATAGCCTTGGTTTATTGAGAATTGAAACATTCACAAAATTTCGGAGCTCTGCTGCTCCTTTATCAGGTTAGTTATGGTAGACACACTCCTGAAAATGAATGATGCTAATTTTTGCAGCGGATATACATATATGTTACTGTAATCTTGTTTTCTTTCTAACGATATGGATTTACGGTCAAAATTTTCTGTTTCTGGTGTGAGACAAATGACATCAGATGCGTCGACTTTGCTAAGCCGAGCGCTCCAGTATACGGAAGAGAAGCTAGGCAGCGCGGAAAAGACCGAATATGATGCCAATTTCGAGCATTTAATTAATCGATTCGATCACACCAAGCAATGGGTTGAGAAAATGAAAACGCAAACAGAAATATCACTCCAACCAAACCCTAATTTACGAATGAAAGACTTTGTCTACAATAAACTCGATAGGCGTCCAACGGAAGGGCCAACAAACCAACAAGTCTTAGGTACCACTATGATTGAAGCTGGTGATAGTTTTGGGCCTGGGACGGCCTACGGTAAAGCGTTAATAAAGTGCGGAAGTGCACAGAAGAAATTGGGCGAAGCGGAGAAAAATTTAGTCCATACGGCCGCCGTAAATTTTCTAAAACCGTTGGTCAATTTTTTAGAAGGCGACTGCAAAACAATACAGAAAGAAAGAAAAACGTTAGAGTCGAAACGACTCGATTTGGATGCGTGTAAGAACCGTGCAAGGAAGGCAAAATCGGATGAAGCAAAGGCGTCGTCGGAAAGTGACCTCCACGTCGCGCAGACCGACTTCGACCGGCAACAAGAAATAACGAAACTCCTATTAGAAGGTATAAGCAGCACCCATTCACATCATTTAAGAAGTTTAAATGAATTCATCGAGGCGCAAAGTCGGTATCATTCAACATGCGACCAGATAATGCAAGATTTAAAACGTGAATTGAATAGCGTCGGTGACTCAACGTCTGTATACAGCAGCTCCAGTACATCACAAGTTGATTTGAATGAGATCATGGCAAGCAGTTCCGAGTTACCATTTACTGGAGTACGAAAAGCACGCGTATTGTACGACTATGACGCCGCTGACACGACAGAGTTGTCACTACTTGCGGATGAAGTCATCACAGTTACTGCCGTTCCTGACATGCACAAAGATTTCGTTATGGGGGAGAGAAGATCACTCAAGGGAAAGGTGCCGCTGAATTACATTGAAATATTGTAATTTACTTGGTGGATATGATATTCAACTAAAAGTCAATTGACAGGATGTGACTTCATTATGGCATACATCTTTCATAGGTATTATTTCAGGATAACACGGCCAGCAGCAAATTCCAATCTTTTCTGTCACTCAATAAACTCTCCTTGGTATGACCAGTAAACTATGCATCTGTAGTGGTCAACAGCCATCTTTAAACCAGGGCCTTCGATAGATGGGTTGCAAATACGGTCAGGATCGGGTCCTTCGAGCACAAACCACCAAAGTTTCATGTGGAAGGCCTAACGTTGTTTGCAATATTTCTAAAAGTAAACAATCAATTTTTGGAGGGCTTGTCAAATTTTGAGAATCTGTCTGGCCGTGCTGTGCCAAAGAAGTTATCAAACTTTCATTCTCGTTACTTACGTACCATGGCTGTATCATTGTCTTCGTAGATTTCAGTTGAACAGTCTTGCCCAGCTTGAAAGATCAATTTATAGTGGTGTTATTATTGCTTTCTCTAAAGATACTGCAGGATAATTCTGATGTGATGAATTTAACCAACATCCCAATCCTGAAATTTTGTCTATTATATATATAAAATATTTAGACTGGTTAGAAAGTAGAGATGGGCGCATAGAATCGATTAGAGGGTAATTCCAAATCGGGATCTATAGCATTTTTTTGTTCGTTGGCAGCTGCACAGGCTTAGAATATCATAGTTTATGTGATTTGTGACAAAAACAGTTGAAAGCAACAGATTTGGTCACAACTCACAATACTGCGTTCACTGTGAAATAAACAGTATTGGAGAGCGGAAGTCCTCCCCGTATTTACATCTACATGACCTTCAATAGGATAACCCCGTTGAGGTGGTGATTCTGAAAATAACATGATTCGATTTGCCCATCCCTACTAAAAAGAGAGAAAATCATTTTTTGTGTGAAAATTTACGACATGAAACATTGATTCATAAATATACTTTTGTGTGTAAGACTTTGAGTACTGTATTGGATACATGGCATAGCCCAATGTAAAAAAAATTACAAAGTTATGAGCTGGGCATTCTTCAAACTGATAGTTTTTTCACTGTGGCTGTCTGTGTAACATTTCTGCCATTGCAAATAGCTTATAACCAGTCATGTTGTTCCGTGCATTTGTGGCTTTCATGTAATATTATAATAATAATAGTAGGACCGTATTTACCGTATATTGTCCTTATTTAAGAGAGTGTTTGTCATTCTGGGGTAAGCGAGACTAATTTCTGGGGCCGTTATATATACCGTTTTTGGTCAACTTATTTGTTCAAACCAATATATAAAGGACACCATTAGGAGCTATAGGGGGCAGAATTCTTACGAAACCAAGGAGCCGCGCTCAAAAAAATTGTCTGGCATTCAATGTCGGTTTTTATGGTGTCCATGAGCATTGGGAGAGATGCTAGGGAACCATCTTTACCTGATGAAGGAGCGAAGCTCTGAAAGCTTCTGAAATATACCACATGAAACTTTGCTGGACGTTAAATCTGTAGTCTTACAGAATAGGGGATTGTCCGCCATCTTTTTGAGAAATTGCTAGCGACTGTCAATATTTTTACCTGATGGAGGAGCAAAGCTTTGAAAGCTTGTCAAATAACCGGACTAAACTGGGCTGAAGATTATTAAATCCATGATGGTTTAGTCTTATGTATTAGCCTACTACTATCTGAATCGTCTGCCATCTTCTCCATTAGTTTGCAGAATGCGGGGTTGATGCAAAAAGTTTTGAGAACCACTGCCTAGTATTATATCGTTAGATTCTGCAGAAGCTACCTTAATTGTAACTTTGATTTTGTTGTCGTTGAAATATATTCCAGTATATTGCTTGATATCAGTGACGATGCAGATGATATACTGTAGTGTTATACCTAGCAAATCTTTGAGTTAGATTTTTGGCTACTGCTTTTTTATGTTTAGTTTATTGTATAATGCTTAGAAAAAGGACTCGCAGTCTATTATATCAAATATGTCATGTGTTGTGAAATTTGTTCTATCATATACCGCTACTCAATGTTATAGATGGTAGACTAAAGGTACTTTGTGTTTGTTGATTTTGGATTTATGGCGTTTTCAACTACCAAGGTCATGCAGGTCAATGATTAGTACGCACGCGGGTTTATAGACTGGGTCACTATCGCGACCGTAACCCTCCGGAGACAGACTGCTAAGCAGAGAGGAAACATAGCCTTGTGGTTGTGCTGTAGTAGATTGGGATTGGGAGGGGCAGAAGTCAGCCCATAGTCTGTTATCGATTGCATGGCTGCGAGCAAATGTTTCACGGATACAGGCGCATCTATTCAACAAAGATTCAAAGGCGATTTCGAATCAGGATATAAAGCAGCATAGCACCAGCCTAGTACAGGCAACATTCTGTCGTCAAAAAAAACCGGACGGGCACAAAGCAGTTCTGATCAACAGATTTTGTTAGGCTCGTTGAAAAAGGAATAGCATTGAAGAACAAAAATCTTCGGTTCCCCTCGTATAGCAAAAAAATTGCAGAGGTGGTGATTCGATGCAAAAGATATTTGATTTGTTAATCAGGACCACAAATGATTCGATTTTCCTCGGCTACATCCCAAGCGACTGGAGTTATCACAACACTGGATCTTAGTCAGAAATAATACTTTAAACTTACACATCAATGGTCTAAGATTCAATATTTTCGGCATGATAAAACTGCATCTGAAACTATATACAAAAAAAAATCTGCAATATTATATATCTATAAAGAAAGCAATAAATATAATAAGTCACCACAGATTTAACGTCAAGTCCAGTTTATTGGAATAAAATGCACAAGCTTTCGGAGCTCTGCTCCTTCATCAGGTGAAGATGGACTGGACGTTAAATCTGTGGTGACTTATTATAATTATTACTATTTGAATCGTCCGCCATCGGCTCCACTATTTTTCGTATAAAGAAAGCGTAAGATACGGTGGTATTGCAGCACCTAAGGCCTCATACACCAGACAGTGACACAGTACATCTGATAGAAGCACCAGCACGGAAAAGGCATAGGAAATCGAACATAGTTATCTTGCATTCTTCCACCATCCAGTAAAAGGAATAAATATAGTATCTTGAAATTGATCAATTAATTGCCCATTAGTGGATCGCAACTGCACTTCGATGCTAATTTCAATGTTGTTTAGACGTTGGACATTCTCAATTAATATCTTTCGACGCAGCTCTGTATGCCCTTTGAGAGCTATGCATGGTGTAATGTCGGCACCCATTAGAGAACATTCTGGATCTATAGATACTTCCAGTAGGAACTGGTTTGAGAAAATTGATGTTTTATTTAGAATCACGTCGACACCACATTCAAAAATATAAACGTTTGGTTTCTGACCGATATGGATATCATGCCATGAGTTGTATTCTTTGAGTTGCTCTGCATCGGAGCTATAATGTACCGGGTCTGTTAGTTTTCTGTCTTCAAATATGTTTGAATTAAACTCTGGCCGTTGAATACCACTTGTGATTCCATTTTTGTGAATATCGCCGTGAGCAAGTTCAATTACTCTTGTGATTCGTTTGTCTTTTTTTAGATGATTTAACAGACTCGATGCGTACACTCCAAGATCACGACCTTTAACCTCAAATGCCATACCATGCTCCATAGTAGCATAACTAATAACAAAGTTGCCAGATTTTGTACATGCTGAATTCGGCCTTACGCTGCCATCGTTTCGATTTAACCTTTTCCTGCATATGTCTAACAGAAATACGGCGAGGTGTAAATCGTACGATGATCGAATTTCTTCGATCATCAATTTGATCGGAAAGCAATGTTCTGCCGTGTAATTTTTTGGAGCATCAATTGGGACAATATAACATTGACCATCATTTTCAAATCCATGTCCGGCTAAGTATGTCACGCAATACGCTCCGTTTTTAAGATATTTGCAGAATAACGCGATGGCATGTCCCAATTCTTCAAGAGTTAAATTCACTAAAGTAACAGTCTTGAATCCTAACTCTTTTAAAACAGACGATATCGCATTAGCATCGTTTGATGCTGATGACAACACAGGGTTGTGCTTATACTGTTCGTTAGCTATGAGCAAAGCAAATTTTTCGGTTGCAAAATATTCAACCGGTTGTGTTACATCATCAGGGTTTCTTTCGATGACCACGTTTGCAATATCAGACACGACTTCTAAAGTATCCGTCTTTGCGACACACACGTATTTTCCGCTATGTGAATGTTGAACGTCTAAAATCATGAGAACTTTGTCATTGTATTGTTTCAACATTTTGCCGTCTTTGTGCCAACAATATGTGATCGAAGCGTCGCTTTCTGCCATACATTTCAAAACTAATATGTCCCCATGAGGTAGCGATTCACTGCTTGGATGCTGGGTTATGATTAGATACGGTTTGAATGGATCAGATAAGTTATTCATACTTGCTACATTCAAGGGTTGTGCGATCTCCAACGGTGTCTCTTGAGCGTTCTGATGCACAGAGGTTAGCGGGTTATGGTGAGGTACATTACCTTGAAACCCCAGTTGTCGTATTTGCTGATTCGGAAAACTACTAGGACCACTTGGAAGTCTTACATGACCATTCCCAACATGGTGCGGCTGTAGTGACATCGGACTGAAGTATTGTGACGTCACAGAATACACTGGACATTCTTTAGTGTGCAACGGACTAAACAATAACGATGCGCATTTGAAATGCGGATCTTCACAAGCACATTGCATGTGACGTAACAACATGCCGACTGTCATATCTTTCCGCTTCTCAAGACGCAAAATCATTTCTTGTGATGGTGACGCATAAGTCAACCGTGACGCACGGCATATCGCATCGACGTCGTTATCACACAAGAATTTGACTTGAAGGAAATGTCTGCAGAGGACGCCCCATACTGTAGAATTCAAGTATTCGCAGAGTTTGTTAAACGCGAGTCTCAATGATGATGGCCGAAGGGACAGTATACAATCACAGCATACTTCTATTTCAGCTGAACTGGATGCCATCCTGATCGCAACTTGGACGTTTAATCTGTGGTGAATCTTCTTTACGATATATATTGATCGTCTATACCATTGGCTCCATTATATTTTATCATAACATAGTAGTACCATGCTAGATGGTGTCATAATTTGTTCCTATGTATCAACTCCATCTGTTGAGATAGCAATATAGGCATGATAAATATATATACCAGACGAATTCAGAGTTTCGCAAGGCTTCCCTGGCTCAACATAAACCAGACCTTCAATTTTACAGAAATAAAGATCATCCGGCATTGTTGTTCCATCTACCACAGGTATTGATGACCATCATATCGAATGCAGCCATCACAGCATCACCCTGTCCCATTACCATCTGCACCATGCATATAATTATTTAGAACTCAGCAGGCATGGCAACCTCAACAGGCCTACTCTGCAGTCCGCACAACCGTTACTAAAATTTTGATCCGTGCTTCGGTCAGTACCGATTCAAAAATTCTCAAAACAGACAGTATGCATTTGCTATTAGGCGACCCCCTCTCAACACGGACAAGGGGCTAGGCTACTACACAACAAACTTCAGACAAGAACGAAAATCATCGGTGCAGATCACTGAGATGATATTATTCACCTCAGTGATGCTGACTCAAAAGTTTTCAATGAAAACTTCTATCGCATGACCGCTACTGTGGGCCAAAGACCCCCAAAATCGTTTCCTAGCCACGTCCTTCCGGTTGAGAAGGCTACAATTAATTCAGTTTAACCATCTGGCCCTGGAGGCAGAGAGTTCTTTTCGTATTTCAGTGATACGGGATACCAATTTCTCCCCACTTCGCGAACCCCGCGCGACGATTCATTTGGTGAAAATGGGAAACGTCGGGATCCCGTTCTGCATAAATCTACAGAACTTTTCTGCAATAGGCGACGAAATAATGCTGCTTGCACGTCATCTTCTGATTAACATTCGGGGTCGGACGATTTTATCGAGACCAAGAAATGCAATGCATAAATTTGCAATACATCGGCAGGGTGGGTAGTCACCGATATTAGTTTGAATTATGAAAGTCACATCAGTCCACCATGTCAATACCGGAAACGATTGCCATGATTTCATGTTCCATGTAGGCTACTTTCCAGGTTGACAAAATAAAGTTCTCTCTCTCTCTTTTCTATGATCGATAGACGAGAAGGCCAATTACCGTCTCGGCTTCGGTCAATTTAATGATCTGCACGCGTGACATATGGATTACCATCACATGCCTCAGAAATGAATAAACACAAATTCTGATAAGCCATTCGAAGATGCTCGAGTACCAAGATAGAATTTTTGTATTACGTTTTCGATACTGTTCAATAAAGCATAGAAGCAGTAGCATGGATAGATGGCTCTGGAAAAGTAAAGCTTAGCCCCCTCTCCGCAAGTCAGCCCACAGCCTAGCCTGACACTTCAATCAAAACCCGTCGACATGATCTATCCTATTATCTCATGTCAATAATAATTTAATCGCGCAACATTACAATTATGATATCGACAGAATTATTCACCCAATGGACACTTAGTATGTATTAATTACAATAATTATTTAAACCGCATTTATTAGGAAGACGATACAATTGAATAGCTCTCTGCAGATGTCCGTCGACAGCATATTTCAACCGTACAAAGGAATACCTGGAACCGTGGAATATCCACCAACTTGTTGCAGAGTACCTGAAAATGCAATTTAGTAGAGATTGATAACACTAGCTAGTTTTATATCTGACTAGGAGAGGGGATCAAAAATACTTCATAACTTCTTAAGATATGGCAGGATAAAGCCTTAAACGTGGTTCCCATCCATGTGTATTACAATGCGACTAGAAAACTCGTCGGATTGTGTTCTCCTGCATCCAAAACTCGTGCCTACTACGAGATTATTGCTCTAGGTAAAACAATCTGCATAGATGAAAGACGTCTGAGGATAAATTCCTTCTCACAAATCAGATTAGACGCTTATTCTAAGTTTTTGTCGCACAGTTAGAACTTTTTAAAGCCGGTACAAAATTTATATCGTACCAGATTTAAGGAGTTACGCGATCCCCAAAGCTTACCGAGCCCCTGCGCCATATCCTAATATCTGAATTGTCATCAGAATTTACACAAAGCATCTACTTACAGTATACATTGAAGTCAGTGCAACATGTGTTTCCGTATAAGCAAGATGCTTCGCAGGAGCAACCATACGTACTGCTTCCGCAGAGTCCTCGACAGCTACCCCGAGGACCATAGCCGTACTGAGGGACAGCTGAAAAGTTGTAATTTCTTCAGTACACTGATATACCGACCGATTCTCATGAATATGACAGGAATAATGCAATTAAGGTCAGCAAATCTCAAGAGGTTGAGGCAATTTGACAAAACTAACATGATTTTTGGGTTGAACAGCCCCAAATTACTATAAGAGTGATTGAATATGTCTTGCATTTTAAAAAAAAAAAAATTTTTGTTGGTTCGTGTTATCATATCGGCATGAAAAAATCAATATCGGTTGATCTCGAATTCCAACATACCGTATAGAGTGCAACGCCCTCTTTCAATTATATATTTAAACTTACGTTGTATACACTGCCTGTTACTGACGACAAGTCCTGGGTAGCAAACGCAAGTTCCTTGTATGCATTGAGAATTTGCTGGGCACGGTAAGAAAGGACAGGTTCCAACTAAATAAAGAATTACGTTCGGTGTTACTCGAAGAATAATACATGGGACGGAAAGTGAGATTGGAAAAACCTAAGCGTGACTGTTGAAAGGCCTACATACCGAAAATCCAGGCGAAAAATAGGTCTCTAGTTCACTATATTCCCCAATACATCGTGATTCGAGTCATGAGACAAGTTAAGTCAAGGACACTTTTGAGTCACAGTGAAGTCGAGTCACTGACGACCTCTAGTCAAATCTGTGTACCTTTCAAAAATCAGACGAGTATAGTGGAGCCGATGGCGGACGATTAATAGATATCGGAAAGAAGATCAACACAGATTTAACGTTCAGCCTTGGTTTATTCGGAATTAAAACAATTTAGTTGCAATATAAGACATTTGATTCTCAATAAACCAAGGCTGGACCTTAAATCTGTGTGGCCTGTGGCAATTTCAAAAATCAGTGTTTCAAGTCAAGTCTATTCACCGACAACTGCAAGTCAAGTCCGAGTCTTTCATAAAGCTAAGTCAAGTAACAAATATCCTCACACATACCAACACACTGGCCATGTCCATCATTCATGTATCCGTCTCGGCAATAACACAAGCCTTTTTTGCACTGTGACAACGTTGGACATCTGATGCGGTCGCACGGATCAGCGCCTATCAGTACGAAGCGTAACTTTAGTAAAATTTGTCAAACGATGCTTGTTTCGATATAACGCTTACTTCGGCACTCTTCGTTAACTGATATGTACCCGTTATTGCAGTGACACTGTCCTTTAACGCATTTGGAGTAGGCGCCGCACACGATGCCATAACATGGATCAGATGCTGAACATAGTACGGAAGGAAATAAATGCGGAGATGTAGATGTTGGATTGTGAAAGTGGGAGCGGTCGTTTATTGAGCGAAAATGAAACTGTTTCCACTACCACAGTAGTGCATACGGCTACAATTTTCTCATTGGATGCTTTGCAATAAGCATTAAGTAAGGACGGCGACCGTACTAGTCTCGTGTTATCTGTTCTGCTGTTCAAAGTTTTATGTCCACTTTCTACTGCAGCTGAAAATTAGCTCGGCGTGGGTTCGTGGGTGTAGGGATATTTTAGCGGATACTGCCCTTTCATTGAAGAAGTGTGAAAATTCCTGTACAATGTACAGGCGCAGCGGGCTGGATCGACGACAAATCGATGTCAGAGTGGGATCAAAAGAACATGCCACTTTCCCACCCCCGGCCGGCTTCAATTTACCGTCGACGCGTCTTAATCGTTTTAGAACAGGGGTGGGATGCTTCAAGTCGTCCATCCACAAGTGTGGTGCACAGGAGCAAACCGCAGATCATGTCATCCATTCATGTGCAGGGTATAAGCAGCCCAGTGGAGTGATTAGTTTGAAGAACCTGGATGAGGCCACCAAGCAGTGGTTGCTGCGAGGCTGTCCTGACGTCTAGTCCGCGGAAAAGAATTTCCAAAAAAAAACCAAACGAAAAAAGAAGGCTACCCGATGGAGTGACTGCCGTGTGGACGCTATGACATCGAGTCAAAAGATATTAACAATAATGCCAAACGAAAGATGAAGATGAAATGTGATGAAAGATAAAACAGCGAACACTTTACCAACACATTGAAGTCCCTGAGCAACGAAACCCGCGTTACATTTACACTGTCCGTTCATGCAGCTGGAATGGGCGCGGCAAGCCATATGTGCACACGGATCGATCTCTACATACACAAAGAGCATATTGAGTTTAAAATCGGTTGTGGTTTGCATTGCAGCGGCTACTTACTCGTGCAAACGCCGTATCGACTTTCGAAACCTTTGTTGCATTGGCATATACCATCGTGGCAATACGCGTTCGTCGCACATCTGATGTAAGCGCAGGGGTCCGGAGCTGTAAGATAGCACGCAAAATTAAACTGCGAAACAGATGACAAATGCCTTACACTCACCGACACACGATCCTCCGCGTTTTTCATAACCATAATCGCACACGCATAAACCATTGACGCAATGCGAGTTTTCGCCACAACGCATTCCCATGCACGGATCCATAACTAAAGATTGAACAAGAAATATTTTATACCCGTGGCAAAGACACAGAGAGGTCCTGCCATGGCAAAAGCCAGGGTGTATACCACAGCAGGACATACATACATAGCATGACGGATTTTTGATTTGTGAAGTATTAATAAATTGAAATTAAGACAAAGTTCAATGTTGTTCCTAACATTGATCCATAGTCCTAAAAATTATAAGGACGAAAAATGATTGAAACTCACCGACGCATGATCCTCCGTGGCTTACGTAACCATCGTTACATACACATGAACCACCGACGCAATGTGAGTAGCCTCCACAATGCACTCCCATACACGGATCCATCGCTGAAGGACAAAGATGGCCCGATGTTATATTTTGCTATCCACAACAAGAGTCAGGGTCGGATTAACAAGAACAGAGTTGCGACAACAGACCACCAAAATACGAAAAAGGACCGTTGAAAAAGGACTGGACGAAAAGAACATTTGGACCGGGAGAATATTGCCGACCCCTGGACTGAATATACATATTCTACTACCGGTACTCACCAACACAGGATCCTCCTTGACTTGTGTATCCGTCATCACAAATACAAACTCCACCCTCACAATGGGAATGACGCCCGCAATTTACGCCGTGGCATGGATCGATTGCTACAGAAGTAGTGAATAAACTCAAAATAAGCACAATAATTTGCCTACCAGAGAGAGAGAGAGAGATATATCTACTAAGTACTTACCGACACATGATCCACTCTTGCTTGTGTACCCTTTCATGCATATGCAGACGCCACCGACACAATTCGAGTACGGGCCACATTTTACGCCCATGCAAGGATCGAGCGCTAAAATTCAACACACTTGCGTCGATGATCAGATTCGACTGAGGGTACGCAACCCAAGGCTCAGAGGTGAAATTAGACCCATGAGTGTCAGGCCTGTGAGTTCCTCATTGTGGGAATATGTACATGAATAAAGTTGCCACCTTAAGAGGTTGGCTTGACTCGATGACCACTTACGGTTGTATCGCCGTTCCCTGTCTATACCGTTTGACTCCTGTGTTCTATAAACTGTATATTTCTTCATCACATTGTTTGGTTGACAACTGTGTGCATCAAGTTATGACTGGTTGATAAAATTAATGGTTTGTGGGCCCTGGGGCTATAATGAAAGCTGTGATACCCGATGATTCTACGCATGGGACCATGGATCCAATATTATCTGGGGCAGAGCTAAAACCTACCAGTTTCTCTATACCAGGATCTCCCAACGCTTGTGATCTATCTCTGTGGGGGTCCCTCTCTATTGTTTCTACCTGATTTACTGTTATCATCCAGTATCATAGAATATAGAATATATATCATCGAAATAAATAAATAATCAAATAATTAATCAAATACGTTTTTATATTTTAATATTTATATTATAGAATATTAATTTATATCATAAAAATGATACTTACGGACACATTTCGCTCCAGACGCAGTGTAACCTGCACCACATCGGCAGATACCATCCATACAAGTCGAGTGGTCGCCACAATATACACCATGGCATGGGTCCATCTCTAAATATAAAAATTTGTGGCGTAACAGTACGGTTATCAGCCTTAACCCTAACTGAAGGGCATACGATGCATACTATACACACATTTAGCCTTCAGTGTAAAACGGAGCGTCATAACACTTAAAACGAGATTTTGAGTTCCAAGTCACATTTATAACTGTAAAACGTTAACAGTAGTAGAGCATTGGTCTTTGACATCAGAACTTTTATGCTTATCGAGAGATCAGCGCAAGCTATTAACGAACTAGGCACTAGACTTGCCAAGTGTAAAAAGCAAGAATAGAACAAACAAATTGTGACTGGCTAAAATACATACATCATATGCAAGTACATTATATAAGTATCACACAGCTTGACCTGTCTACCCTTGGCTATTAAAATCAGGCATTCTCCTTTCCCTATTGCCATGGAAACTTCAAATTTACCAGGCCTTTCAACATGACAAGCCAACTGGATCACGAGTAAAGCCCATCATCACAATGCCACCACAGAAGTAATGCCAAGAGCAAGCTTATTACTTACGGACGCATTTCGCTCCAGACGCAGTGTAACCCGCGTCACATCGGCAGATACCGTCCATGCAAGTCGAGTGGTCGCCACAATTCACACCATGGCATGGGTCTATCTCTAAATATAAACGGTAAACGCATAAGACATTGTAAGCATGACATCCTTCACCTTATGCACCCTGCACATATACTACATATTTCAATGACCCCTAACCCTCAAAGAGTAGTGTGATACACGCTATACTGGTAATAAGCGATTCGTTCTGATCCGAATCGCTAGATATTCGATATCCGCTAATTCGAATCATCCCGCCAGAAAAGAGACTCCTACTTGATTCGGATGCAAATTTCTGTCAACCGAATATTTGCACGGAGTTTGTTTGCCTTCGTTTTGAAATGGCTCGACTGAACTTTTGCTGTATAAGCATCAGTAGTATACTGCACCGGGGTAAATTGTCTCTGGCAAAAGGCTAAATCCCACACAGTAAGGCGATGAGCTCAAGTGTCAATCTACCAGAGGCATTGAGACGACAGTGCAAGTCC
The DNA here is from genome assembly GCA_030412335.1 of Botrylloides violaceus. Classification (NCBI taxonomy): domain Eukaryota; kingdom Metazoa; phylum Chordata; class Ascidiacea; order Stolidobranchia; family Styelidae; genus Botrylloides; species Botrylloides violaceus. The sequence goes on along the minus strand of JASFYC010000541.1, from coordinate 158,241 downwards.
TAAATGAGCTGTTTTTTTCGGCGGTAATTTCGAGGAAACATTCAATTCGATACAATCCGAATCATGCAGAAAATTATCCTGATACACGATTATTCGATGTGAATACGTAAAATTACTAGTCAATATTCTATTTGATCTGAATAAATTATCTGAATCGTATTCCAACATGTAAATATTCGAAAACGCCCATCCCTTGTAATAGCACAATAACATCATATTTATATCTTCCTCATTGGTCTTCTGATGTATTGTATTATTGTATTATTGATTTACAATGACTCACAAAATATGCCGGTGTGTGTGATTTGCATGAGGGGTAGACAACGAGATACCGAAGCGAATGAAAAGGTGTGCCGTAAAAGTCAAGTGCACTCTCTGTGTGATCGCCAATGCGCTAGTTTATCATCTCAAATTATGAAAAATAGGGGTTGCCGAAGCAACAGTCTATCCTTCAGCCCCTAAGCATTTTATATAAATGGATAAGATGAAACTTACTCAGGCATTTTGCTCCTGACGCATAGTAACCGGCATCACATCGACAAATGCCGTCAGAGCAGGTCGAATATGCGCCACACATCACTCCGCTGCAGGGATCGATGACTGAAATATCAAAATCGTGTTGTGAATATCAAGTTTTGTTCTTGTCTCTACCCGGCTGTATTAACGGCCGCGCCTAAGCACTGCGGACTTTCAGCTTGTCCTTTAACAAGTGGAGTCTTGCACCCAGTGTGGCGTGTGAGTGTGGTGTAGAGGAGCAAACCAGAGACCATGTCGTCCATCCCTGTACAACGTAGTCCTACACTCGTACAGATCACCCAATTGTATGACTGTGAAAAACCTGGATTAGGTCACCACACAGTGGTTGCCACAACGTCTAATCAGAAGGAAAGGATTCTGTTTCGTTTTGTCCATATCACACCTTTGCTACACCTACACAGACTCACATGATATACACACACAGTACCGGTACACATGTATATCACACGTGCATGAAGTGCGTATGCGGGCCGGACAAGGAGAGACCAAAGGAGGCGGAAGGCCCCGAGGAAGCTACGGATACCCTTTTTTCTGACATCTTTGGTATGATGCTGTCTCGGGATTCGAACCCGAAACCTACCGACTACGTTGCTGACGACCTACCCCATACACCACGAAGCCGGCAGAAAGAAGAAAAGATAAATCCAAACGAAAGAAAATGACTGTACTTACCCATACATTTTCCACCTTTCGCGTGATACCCATCGTTGCATCGGCAGATTCCAGCCATACAATAGGAGTGGTCTCCACAGTTAACATTTTTACACGGATCCACCGCTATAGAATGAAACATTGGTTTCGTAAAAAAGATTCGACATAGATTTAATGTCCAGCCTTGGTTTATTGAAACTTATAACATACAAAAGCTTTCGGAGCTCCGCTCCTTCATCTGGTGAAGATGGAATGAATAAATTAACAACATGCAATATGCTTCAGATTCTTATCATGGTTACTAATTTCACTGGATCTAGGTGATGAGGGCTGGACATTAACATCCGCCGGTCAAAGCATAAAAAGGAGCCAACCGACCATCCGGCTGCTACTCATACCAGGCCACTCAAAGGGGGAAGCAGTACCGGTACCGAAGCTCACCAATATTTTGGAATGCCCAAAAACCTAGAACGACTCAAATTTTTTTAACGTGGCCCGAAATTTATTTTTCCTAGGAAAAATTTTCTCTGACCCGATCCGACTCAAAAAATGTAATTTATCGAATTTATTTCCAAAAACGAATCTATCAAAATGTAACGGTGATCAAAATAAGCTCCTTACCAACACATGATGATCCTTGTGCAATATAACCAGGATTACATTTACAAGTTCCCATATGGCAGGTTGAATAGGGTCCACAGTTAATACCTTTGCAAGGATCCATAACTAGAAATTGCAAAATTGCAGTATTATTAGGATAATTAATTAATTATCACTGATTAGCCATCAAGAAATCTGAGCAAAGACAAAAAAATTAAAGCATGAAAAATATTTTGTTAGTGACGATGTTTCATGAAACTTTTGATTCTCGTGCTTCGACTGTTTCAAATTGCCAACGAGTCGGCAAATCAGCATTCTCTCTTTTAACCTGTTGCACTGCATCGTTCCCGAGGGGTAAGGATAATGAAGTAGGTATTTTTGTCGTTTGTTTTCGCGGCATTTACACAAACACACATGATATACGCACAAACTACTTATGCATGCCAGCTGTTAGATTATCGGACGCAGATATGACGTCGACGTGCATATTCAGGCTGGACAAGGAGGGTTAATGTGGCGGGGTGGTGCTGGCATAGAGTAGCAACAGCTTATAATCGTCACATTATCCCAAAAGGAGAAAAGTAATGCAGCATCCTCCTACTAACCAACACACTTTCCATTCTCCATCATATAGTTCTTGAAACATACGCAGACTCCAGCATCACAAACCGAATACGGATGACAAGTCACAGTAGCGCAAGGATCTTTTGCTAAACAAATTGCCGCAATAAAATGAAACTGTACTCAAGTTTGAACGATAATAAATTCCGGACACATACGTATGCACTTGTCACCGCTGGCCATGTAACCATCGTTACAAACGCAGACACCGCCTTTACACGAAGAGTACGGGCCGCATTTCACATTATGACATAGATCCTCTGAAAATATATCAACTTTGTATCAATTCCTAATAAAACACCTGATGAAGGAGCAGAGCTCCGAAAGCTTGTGAAATAAGTTCCCTGTATGCTCTATTGTCCATCAATGTCCGACAGCCTGTGATCTTAATTTCCGGTAATGTCCTAGCAGGCCTTGTACTAATAGTTTCGTTGATGCCCCCTTTCTTGTGTTATTGTCTGTGCTGAATACGAGCATAATGTGCATATGCACACCGAAAAGGCACATCGAAAGAGTCGTTAGGCCATCGAAGTCACAAAATAAATTGCACGTCCTGAGCAACAGTCGTGCAACCACGTGACATGGGAAATAGCTACTGCTTAAGTGCTCGGTACACTTCACACTTGTAAGTTATATCCAAGTCACAAGCATATAGACCCCACAGGCTGTCAATATAAACACAACACATCTCACTCATGCAGTCTTTTCCTTTCAAATAGTATCCCGGCAGACAATTGCATTTCCCTGCATTGCATACGGCCCATTTTCCACATGTAACTCCATAACATGGGTCTGGCTCTAGATGAGAAAATTGCAGTAACTATACAGCTCAATGGCATGCTGTTTTTCTGGGACTTGCCAGTAGACTACACCGGATGGAAAACGGATATATAAATTAGAAATTTGCTCTATTCTTAGTTAAAGAAATCGGGGATAGAGGCCTGCAGGCGATAGTGAGCTCCGAAAGCTTGCGGATGTTTTAATTCTCAATAAACCAAGGCCAGACGTTAAATCCGTAGGGATTATCTTTACGATAGTCATGGTTGAGTCGCTCGGATCAAAAGTGAGCAATGATAGACTAGTACTTACTAACGCAAGCTCCAGATCGTTCGATGTATCCTTTGTAGCAGACACATATTCCGTTCTGACATTGAGAATTAGCTGAGCAAGTCACACCGCTGCACGGATCAATGACTGCATCAAAAAGAAAACATGACAATTAGCCTCGGTCGACGTGGCGTGGTGGTAACGCCACAAAACTGGAAGGTCTAGAGATCAACCGATATTGGTTTTTTTCAAGGACGATACAATAATGGACCTTTCGCATGACTGATGGCCGATATCGATAATCGTAAAATCATGAATATCGGACTCGATAATCAGCCAACCCCAACCCATTTTGGGATGGTACAAACTCGGCGCTCAAGTTTGACTTAGAAACGAATTTCACCAAATTCGTTTGGTTCGTGTACAGTCAAACCTTCGTGCCTGGCGGTCTGGAACATTAGTAGACCTACTAGCATAAAGAAACGTTACTACACTAATTTATGATCAGCTGATTGTACGAGTAATGCTGCCAGCTGTCAGGCTAATAATCTCTATTATATATATATATCTATATATAAGGCCATGTACGCCAGGTCAATGCTCACCGTATACGTGGCAATACTTACAGTTTTATAGCCCGGATCACTATTACAATCACGGCTCTCCGCACTTCCCCTATACCGACAGCCAAGCAGGGAAGGAAGGGATACCAATTTTAAAGTCTTCGATATGACTCGGTCGGGAATCGAACCATAAATTATCTAATTAAAACGATTCATTTTGATTTGAATTACAGATTTGATATCATTAGTATCTATTGAGTATATCGCTATCGCTACTACTGACTTGTGCAGACACCATTCTTTCGAGCATATCCTTTATCGCAGACACATGTTCCCTTCTGGCAGGTTGCATACGGTCCACAGGTGACTCCTTTGCACGGATCGATAGCTGCCAAGCACAATTTTATGGGTTAGTATATTTTGCGGGAGCGCTGCGTCTTCGTGGTGTATTGCTAAGGTCACAGGTCACAAAACTGTTATGTTGCACGGCCGAATTGAAAATTTTATTCGGAGATTTTTAGCTAGACGGCCAATGCAATAAGGGTAGTATGGACAGTGGAGGTTGCATTCTGACAACATATTTCCGACCGTTTGCAGTGTAATCAGCATAGTGCAGAGGGAGATACAGTACATATTGAAAGTCTGTTTACGCAGCAAGCAAGAAAACGGCCCTTCGGATGATTCGATAAATCACAGAACTCACCGACACAAATTCCAGAACGTGAAATGTAACCAGTATTGCAAACGCAAGCTCCTTTAACACATACAGAATTAGCTCCACATGAAACACCAGCACATGGGTCAATAGCTGTAAGAGACATTGAAACAGAGTCACAACACGTTGGATGTCAAACAGTTTGCACTTGGTATTATTGTACGAACAGGAAAGGACAAAGGAAATGCTTCGTTTTCAGTAAATGTGTACCGAATATTCGGTTGGTCAAATAATTCGGCTGAATTTTGGAAAATGTCGCATATTCAGTTTTGGTCATAAATTTTATTTGATTCGACCGAGTATTAAATCAAAAATTGCTCTACGTACAACGAAAAATTTCCCAAAATTGCCTCGCAATCCACGGGCTGATGCGTTGCCGAAGTTTACAGAGAGAGAGAGAGAGAGAGAGATTTCTCTGTGACTGTGTGTGATAAACTAGATACAATTCCGAGAACACATTACCAGTTCCGGTGCTTATTATATTCGCTCAAAATCTGTAACTGAGACTTACGAACACAATTATGTCTCGGAGCATCTGTTTCGTATCCATCAGTACATCGGCATCGTCCACCGTCACAAATTGAATTTTCCGGACAGTAAACTCCTTGGCACGGGTCAATCACTAAGAAATTATGGAAAATCATCAGCAAAATATATTGAAGAGTGTAGTGGAGCCAATTGCGGACGATCAATAGATATTGTAAAGAAGATCACTACAGATTTAGAGTCCAGCCTTAGTTTATTGAGAATTAAAACATTCACTAGCTTTCGGAGCTCCGCTCCTTCATCTCTTATGCGGTTCAATAAGTGACATATTTACTTTTGCAGAGTCCAACGTTGGCCGGGTCGGTTTCATAACCCTTGTTACATTCACAAACTCCATTTTTGCAATATGAGAACGGTCCACACTTCACACTTTCGCAAGGATCAATGGCTAAAGAACATAGACAGAAAAAAATCGAATCTTAGTTTAAACGGAGCTTACGTTAAAAACACCATGATAGCATGAATTTCAATTATCGTAAAAAAACAAAGTACGGAATTTTGCGAAATACGATATCACAGTATCGCCACTTCCAAAATACTTCCCATGTGATGTATTTTATAGCAGGTCTTACTTTAAATACTTACGTTTACATGGTGCATCGGTACCGGCAGTGGCTGGAATGTATCCAGCGTTACAGATGCATCTACCAAGTCGACACGACGAAAATGGTGGGCAAGTAATTCCTTTGCAGGGGTCAATCTCTAAAGGTAGAAAAGTAACTTTTTAACCACAGTAGCACAATTTGAAATACAAACTGTGTTAGGTAGGAAAAAATACAGCTCCAGTGTTGATAAGGGCCACAATGCATGGCTTGGCGGACAGGGGCAGACTAGGCCTACGGGTGACCTTTTTCACATCCCTTATCTTGAACAATACAATTCGTAGAACCATATCAAATAGATATCAATCGATATTGGGTGTATTCAAGGCCGATACGATTATCTGCCTTTCGCATGACCGATAGCCGAAATTGTTAATAAAAAAATCAAGAATATCAACCTTGATAATCGGCCAATTATCGTCTGATTATTGAGGCTGATATCCAATTTTGACTCCCTTACTCAACTAACGGTCGATACCGATAATCGCAAAAATACAAATATTGGCCAGGGCAATAAATCAGTTGACCCCCAATAGCAACTAACGTGTGCAAGGTCCTTTGCTTGGATCGCCTTCATATCCGATATTACAGAAGCATCTGCCGAGTCGACAAAACGAGTGCTCAGGGCAAGTCACGCCTTTGCATGGGCTGATGGCTACACAAAGAAGAAATTATATCTGTCAATTACACTTCATAAAAAAATTAAAAATATATTCTCATGCAGTGCAATGGAATGCGGACATTTATATTTCATTGAAAAAGTATTCGCATTGCGTTTTGGTAGTGGCTTGAATCGGAGATGGGCACATTGAATCCAGTATTTGGAATCAAATTGAATTACAAATTATTCGAACCAGGTATAATTACTTTGCTCTACTTCACGCTGGACAGTGGACGGTAATGACATCCCTTGCATCCTTCCTTGTCACTCTGGGCTTAGGACCAGACAAGGGTGTGGAATTTCAGCTTTGTCAGCAATAAATGATGAGAGGGCCACAGCGTCATATCAAAGACGTTTAAAATGATACCTGTAGATCCCACGCAAGAATGCCAGCGCATCGGAAACAATGAGAAAAGGGATGTCTGTCCCCTTCAGTGCCTCCTAGTTTCAGTCAGAGTATGGACAAAATAACTTGTGCACGGCCTACCATCAAGGACCATGACCTCAATCAGTGATATTGCTGGCTATGTAGTACGGCATTATAGTATGCTACCAACCTGTACAGGGGCCAACGGACGGATTTCCTTCATACCCGATATTGCATTGGCACTGTCCGACGCGGCAAGTCGAGAAAGCGGGGCACTGGACATTTCTGCACGGATCGATTACTGAAAAATATGTCAAAAATATTTTAGGAAACAAGCGTGTAAATTTCATTTGTAAACGCTACGTGAGCAATAAAATGTGGACCTAAAGGTGTGGGGTGGGGGAGGTGTCCGATGAATAAACAGCAAGACTTTGCGAGTCGGTAAGAATACTGTGGTTTTCAATAACAACGCATCGAGTCATTGAGTGCAAAGTTCACTTGAAATCATACATATGAAATTAAATCATGCATCCAAGTAGTCTACATATTTACACACTTAATTAAAGAGAGATATAGAAACATTATGACGACATAGTCTTCGGAAAGTCTTACAATCTCATAGCTGCGAGTCTCGTCCTTATTGTAATTCTACTTACAAGTGCACGGGCCTTTCGATGCGTCTCCTTCATACCCAAAATTACAATAGCATCGTCCTAGACTGCATGCAGAATATTCTGGACAATTGACATACTGGCATGGGTTTATCGCTGAAAAAGGATTTTCGATACAGCATGACTGCAGCAGAACATTAAATTATCTCTCGCTCTCTCTCTTGCACAGCGACATTATTTTATTATGCAACAACACTGAGCAATTTAAAACTTACCGACACATGATTGGGTAACAGAAGAGAAGACATATCCAGTGATACAGAGACAAGCGGAGACTCCATCGTCAGTAGAGCAAGTACTAAATTGTGGACATTGTGCGATGCCGCATGGATTCGGCTCTGAAAAATAGAAAAGAATTATTCATATTCCACTTGTGCCTTTGAGCTCGCTGTAGACATGAAGACCAATTTACCCTATTAAGCTTGAAAAGTCAGAATTTTATAACAGTTCCCACTACTTTGCCCATCCTTACGTCCTAGTACATCTACAGATACTTCAAAAATGAGCTATACCCCACCACGTCCACTACTTTGCCAATCCCTAGTCCAGGTTCATCAACAGATACTTCAAAAATTTGCAATGCCCCAAATGATACATGATATATTTGACATACCTATGCAATTTCCAGCACTGTCCAAAACATATCCATCTTTGCAGATGCAGACAGGGTTTCCAGAGAGGGCAGAACATTTCTGGTTGGCAGAACAAGTAGTAATACCACATTTGTCAACTAAAAAAATAAAAATAAAAAGTAATTTAAAAATACCCGAAACGGTTGGTAAATTCTTGCCGGAACTGTCTCAAAGAATAATACAAAGCCACCCGCTGAAGATACGAATCCACTGAAGCGGAAATGGCTGAATTACGGACATTCGCTCCTGTTCCAATTTTTACAATACATTAACAGTTTTAACACCATCATTGCAGTTTCAGTTTTGATTGCAGGCTCTTTTATTCATAACAAAAATAATTCATATACTAACTCGGAGTACAGCTGCCCAATGCATTCTGTGCATAGCCAGCATTGCAAACGCATCTTCCACCGACGCAAGTGGCAGAGCTATGACATTGAACCCCGGTACATGCGTTTATTGCTGGAAAACAAAATAGCCAAAGGCGTAACATATACAAGTCATACATGAAGATTGAAGGCTGTGCAGTACTCATTAGGTAAGGGTGACAAGCACTGTTGTGCCATTGTGGCTAGTCACTGAGATTTTAAGCCTAGGCCAAGTCACTGAGACCTCAAGTCTAAGTTGAGTCTTTCAATAAGTCATGTCGAGTCCCTGAGACCTTAAGTCTAAGTCGAGTCACTGAGACCTTAAGTCTAAGTTGAGTCTTTCAATAAGCCAAATTGAGACACTGAGCCTTTCAAGTCCAACTCAAGTCACCTAGACAGTAAGTCTAAGTTGAGTCTTTCATTGCAAAAATCTGAATATCAAGTCAAGTCGAGTCTGACTCATATATTTTGAAAATCCCAGTTAGAAGTCGAGTAACTCAAGTTGGGGGATTTTTTCCCGCCTTTTTCTTTATATGTTAGCATTTTGGATACGGACATTGATGCAACAAATTGTCAATTTACTCCAATCAGCTCACCAACACATGTATTTCCTACTCTCCTGTAACCAGCCGAGCATTGGCAAACTCCTGTGTTGCCTTGAATGACACATACCCCACGATATCCACAGTTGACTTTATAGCATCCATCGTTCGCTGAAATAGGAGGGCTTAAGAATAAGAGCATCAATAACAATACAGCCAAGGCGTTTCTAAATATCAATAATTAATACGCTAAGACTCTATGAAGAATCGATTAATTTGGGTTTACTTTTGGTCAAACTCCGAATTTATTTATCGCGGGTTTTACGTCACCCAGCTGATACTACTGCCAATGTTGTGGTAGGTGTTATTCTACAAAATTCATATCAGGTTTGATGAATTACGCAATCTTTTTGATCCGACACATCCTAACAAACAACTCCATTAAAATTCCTTATGTTGTTCTAATATCACGAAAACAGTGGAGCTGATGGCGGACGATACAAATAGTAAAATTATCTTGCATAAACCATGCGGAGGCTCCCCGTGAGTGACGCTTAACAAAACAATATTAGTCATCTTAGAATACTCACGGACACAATTTCCCAGTCCCTGTGTGTGGTATCCATCGTTGCAAACACAATACGCCACATTAGCAATAGCAACACATCCAGAATTTGCCGAGCATTGAATAGCGGCGCACGGATTGGTCAAACCTGTCGGTGGCGGAGCAAGTGTTGTCGATGCTGTCGCCGGAACTGGTTTCTGCGTTGCTGTTACTGTTAACACCAAAAAAAGCTTTTGTTTCATGGCACGTTGGGCAGGAAGTACGAAGACACTTATTTTTGTCCGTCTCTGATGATCACAAAAATAGAGGGGCAGATAGCGGACGATCCAAATAGCTATAGATATAATAATTTACCAAAGACTCAACATCCAGTCCAGTTAACTGGAATATAATTCACAAGCTTTTGGAGCTCCGCTCCTTCATCGTGAGAAGGTGGAATGATTAATATAATCATCAGTGCATTTACACTGATTCATGTGTCTCTTGTCTCACACACACGCACAATATTGGTTGCGAATGGTGTGACGATGCCATGAATCTAAAACTAAGAATATAGCGGAACCAATGGTGGACTATCAATGGATATCATAAAGAAGATTTACTATAGTTTTAACACCCAGCCCATTGCCAATGATTTTGCAAATGGTGGACTCCATCAATAGATATTGCAAAAAAGATTCGCCACATATTTTAACATCTGGCCATAATTTATGGAGAATTATAACATTCACTAACCAACAATTTCACATTGTCCTTGTCCATTGAATCTGAAGCCGGATATGCATTCGCAGTAACCTCCTCCTTGTGAGTTGATTTTGCAGTCAGAAAGAGCAGGACATGGATTCGGGGTACATGGATCTGAAGTGTACGAATCTCACACTACTATTGACAAATCACTATAAATTATTATTACGTAAAATGCCTAACACCCTATAGGACCGACAGACAGGTCCTTGTCTTTCTGTGTTCACTACTAACGTTTACGGTGACTAGAATATACTGCGCCGGTCCGGTGACCACCATTAGGGACGTAGTGTTTGGGCATACATTTACTAACGTTTATGGTGAGTGCAATATGCCATCACATCCGGGTGGTCTCCATTATGGACGGGAGTGTTTGGGCGTACATTTACTAACGTTTATGGTGACTGCAATATACCGTCACGGCTGGATGATCGCCATTACAGATGGTGTGTTTGGGGTACATTTACAAACATTTATGGTATCTGCAATAAACAAGTCATGATGCCCAAGTCACTGACAAGCAAGCTACCAAAGGCCAGACAAATCCATAGACTTTGTCTAGTTAATTCGACATGTACATGTTGAATTGAAACTTACTGATTGATCGCCCTGCTGCTCCAGGAGCTGGAGTAGCCGCCATTGGAGGTGGCCCAGGAGTAGGTTCTGTAGTTGTTGCAGATGCAGTCACAGTAGGATTGGCGACAGGTGTAGGGGCTGCAGGAAGTATTGCTGTGATAGGAGGTGTAGCCGTACCTGGTGTTGTAAAATGTATTGGACTATTAGTCTGATTGATACAGAATTTTATACATCGCCGGATACCCACGTAGTTACACTGAAACAAAACCAGAACTCTGCACATTCTGCTTACCTACTTGAACTTGCAGCAATCACTATTTTAGCACCACTGCTAAATGTTTCGTTTTCGTTGGACCGCTGAGCGGACGAGCGTCTGCCTTTCTGCATAGATTACTAACGTTTACTGCAATATAGTGTCACGGTCCGGTGATTGCCATCACAGATGGAATGTTTGGGCATACATTTACTAACGTTTACGATGACTGCAATATACCGTCACGACCTGGTGATCTCCATTACGGACTCAATGTTCGGGTGTATATTTACTAACATTTATGGTGACTGTAATACCGTGTCTACAGACTGCCAGGCTCGAATCTTACACAATTGCATTAATTACTGAACTAGTACAGGCTATTTAGGTCTATATTTTGCTTATAATGTACATCATGACATACATTAAAACTGGCCTAAACATTAGTACCCCGAGGCAAATTTATTTACCGACTTGCGAAAATTCAGTCTCAAGTCAAGTTTCCACTTTCATTTTCCAAGACTTGAGCAAATATCAAGTCATTCATGACAACAGGCTAAGTCAAGTTGAGTCAATTATATACCCCGAGTGACTTGAATCGAGTCAAGTTGTCCGGAAGACGTAACTCAGGTACTTGAGTCGTCACTGTACCACTGTAGACTGTACCCATAAGCCTTAAGTTCTTACTTACCAGCTGGTACACACACAGGTGTAGCTCCAGTCCATATACCTCCAGCAGCGCACAATAAATCATCAGTTGCAACCATCGCATACCCGCTATTGCATCTATACACTATGACAGTGCCAACGCCGAAGAGCGTTTCGCCAGGGAAAGAACGGGTCGCAAAGGGAACATCAGGCGGAGCATTGCAATCGATCTGTTGCCTGATCACTGGTGTACTGACGTCTTCAAGCATTGCTTCTGCGGTATCAACTTTCAATTCAGTAGCCACACTACCACCTGTACAGATGCATAGTTTTGATGAAAAAACACATGGCTGAATTCTTGAGAAAAGGATATTCGGTGGATTCGCTGGTTGGGTGAATGGGTTCTCTGGTGAGGTGGGCCTTGCCTAAAAATTGCAATGCTTCAGCCCCACAAAGCTAGAAGACTCGGTTTGTTTCGTCTGTAACTTACTACAGGAAACTAACCCCGTAAGATTGCAAAATATATTGTATTTCTAAAATGCTTTCCGTGTGGCACGGTGAAAAAATCCATGCGGAAAAAGGAGCTAGCTGGTGTAGGAAGAAAATAGGCATTAATGCACCTGAGGTATAAAAATTGCCATGTGGCATGGAAAATTGGCGTACCAAACCACCAACTCAATTTACAGTGTCTAAAGCATCAATAACTAACATGGTAGCAAAACAAATGAAACCGGAACTGAACATATTTACATGCGCAGCTAACCAACGGGAAGCATTCCACACTTTGGTGCAGAATATTGAAGATTGGGTGTGGTGTTCCGTGTGGCACTGCCACGCTTTGCATATTGACAGAACCTGGCCTAATGGTATCATTAACTTATCCACGGACCATGGCAAAGGTCGGCCGACCAATACCGACAGTTTCCCCAGAAGTTGATGAAGCGGACATCGGGCTTTGTATCAGTAATACGTCATGGCAAGATGGCTTTGTGACAAAATGGTGGCTCACTTGAACAAAGGCAGAGTTTATTGAAGGCTAATATTATCACTGAGGCTTACAGGAACAACGACCCAGGAAAGGCGGAGTTCACGGAAAGGCGATAATCACCAGAATTCAGCCTGATAAAAATGCTAGAAGCAACAAATACCAACCAATGCAAACTTTCTCGTCACTGATTTCTGCGAAGTCATGTTTGAATACCCGACCTGCAGCAACTGGACCGTTACGAGCAAACAAAAGGTAGCGACATTCAGCGAGAGATAAATCTTCAGTGTCCTAATAAATAGAAATACGTCTTGGAAAAGAGATATTTTAATTATCGCTTGGATGGATCGGTTGAATTAGTAAATTCCTGATTTGCGGAATATTCTCTTTCGGCTGAATACCAAACCAACCATCAACCCTAGCCGGACATGTTGTTTTCAGTAGCTGCCATTAAATGAAGGACCAAGCGCAAGCGGACTACAAAAATTGCCGGGTACTCGCCCAAACTTTGTCAGGGCTCCATGTTTTAAAAAGTTGTAGAACCACTGATACAATTTAATTTTAAATACACTACCGATGGTCGTGTCGTTCGTGGCCTTGTGAAAGTAAAAGTTAGCACCCCATCCTTATACGTTGCATCTCCTGCTGTTACGTCATTGATAACATCTTCTGCCACACCCGATGGACTCTTCGATTCAAGGAAATAGTCTTTGATGTTAGGTAAGGTCGATGATGAGATGTAACCAATAACAGCATCAGATCCCACCTGTAATATATATATTCCTATATAAACAGATGTTATAACTTCTGATTAATCAGCAAACAAAATATGTGCTGAAGAACGAGCCTATACGTCTGGTAATTCTGACACAGTCGACGCACAACATCATTATCGGTACCTGCCACCTCGGCGATATACAAACAGCCTGAATTTGACTCACCAGCGGTTTCAAACCTTCAGACTGCCGGCTTCAACAACGCATACCACTAACCAACCAATTGACTTAACACGCCATAGCCAGGACCAGAACCTCCTCCCTTCGGAACGCTCGGACTCTCCAACAAAAACAAAACGCGCTCCGAAAACAAAAATTGCGGGAAACCGCTACGGTCTACTGATTACATAAGTTCTTGCCACAGGAATTTATTCGGACGAGTGTTGTGTGGCCGCGAGACGTCGCTAACGACACATAACACTGTCCCAAGAATGCAGCCGAAGTTAAATGTTAGTTATTATCATCACTTATCGTGCTACAGACACATAGTAATAATATCCAGCGAGATATTTCGAACCATTCTGCGATTATCCGAAAATGCGATTCCAGCCCATCGTCCTTGTTCCACCGTCGCCGTCACCGTGAACGTCACCGTGTCGTCTGCTTCATTATATTGAAATGATACGGAATAGTCAGAATTTGGAGAAAACGATCCGCCTGAAAGTAATGGAGATAGGCAGTATTAAGCACAACAGGAATATAATTCCAGGATGACGCTATACGCTACCCTGATCAGGAATTTTATTAAACTACATGTCTATCAAAACTGGTTGAAAAGCACCACTGCCTAGGTAGGCCCACTGATTAAACTTCAGTTGATTGAAATATGAGTCCTTTGGGTCAAATATCGCATCCTATTTCGTCGTATTTGGAAATCAAGTACTGATAAACTACGATTGACTTTAGTCACCACCTGTTAAATTGACCCCAAATCGAACGTAAACGTCTCGCGCGGGATTTATCGTCGCGACAATATTGTGGTCTGTTGCAAAGCTGATTAGAACCACGATAAAATTGTCCCGTTCCGGTTACGATTTCGTTTAAATTTTATATATGGCGATTTAAGATAATCGTGGATTATTAGCAAATGTTTATAATGCTACGTTTGTTTATAGAAACTGCTTTTAATCATGAGATGACATTATGGCCATTGGAGAAACGCAAGCACATTGAAATATGCTTTGTATCTTAAATCTATCGATAATTTTGCATCAAAACCCCCTCTTGTGGTGTAACATTTTCATTTCAATGGGTATAGACTCCTTGGCATGGAGTTCTCCTTAGAATGATATTCACTCAAGCATGTCGGCGGAACTCTGTGATAAGCCTATATATGTGATGAATGATGATTGATTTGTTTCGCCCTGAGGGTCAATCTTTACTTATTGTGTCATTTCGCTCGAGACATCGATACCAGACCGATGCCGTGATATTGTGTGGCAAAATATTCCGTTGAGATGATGAATACTCTAGATATATTATCTCTCGTACGAGACTATCAGAAGAAATGTGATAACGATCATTCGACCTGTACGCATCTGTACCTGGTTCTTCCTGACGCTGCAACTACAATCTGTACCAGATGGGGATCGACTTAGTAAATGGTTTGTTACAGATTTAGACGCCATATATCAACAGAATTACCTGTATATCATTTCCCCTCTTGATATAGCCGATTCTGTTAAAACCTATAGAGAGATCTAGCTCAGTAGCATCATTATGATATTTTACGGCAATGTCTCTTCTAGCGGTCTACGTTACGTTACGCGGTTACGGTATCTCTTTATCTAACAATTCCTTTCCACTCGAGTTTATCCAACGTTATCATTTAACCTCTATATCAAATTGACCACAAAAAGTTCGCATTCGTAACCTTGATGATTATACCATTACGCTACTAGAAACTAATGAATGATCTGTTAAAACGCGATAGTAGGCTAGCCTAATATGTGGGGATTAGTTATATCACATCAAAGCCCCTCACATCATACGCGTCAAATCGAAGTTAAAATAGGAATTCGCGGATTTTCTTGCATGGTCTGGCGTTCTATAATAATAATAATGCAGCACTTCCCAATTAGGCTCCTCACACCTTTGTCTTATACTGACACTGTATGGCACCGTCTACGGATGCGCAGTAGGCCTAGGCAATATTTCTGTGATTATAATATTCATAGGCGCAAATGAAATTCGCCAGCCAACGCCTGGCGGAACGACTTTATGCTACGGCGGATGTATAGCCTACATTCAGCTGATCACTGGCAAAAACATGAAATATTGACCTATAGGAAACCCACAGCGCTCAGACACAACTGGTTGCGGGGCTCAGATATTTTTTTATGGCTGAAACTCAATTCCCCACAAAGACTGTCCCGAGGCGCACTTTGTGGGTGTCAGGAATGGACAAACACGAGCAAAAAGGCAACACCGCCCGCCACGATCCACCGCACTGCCCATGATCATGGACCAAACCTTGGTTCCTTATACCCACAGTTTCGACTTTCGGCAAGTGGGGAGCTATATGTGACAAAGAAGCACATCTGGCGTGAAGAGCGCATTCAAGAATTGTCCGAGATGGAAGATTTAAGTACCAACTTAAGTAAAGTAAAAACTTACTTTGTTGGAATGTTTGTGCGGACACAGAAGCGATGATCACTACTAGTAATGTTAATCTTTCCATGACCGATGTATCTGTACTGCTAATATATGTATATATATATGCAAAAATATAAAGAAACAAGAACAACATAACAGTTCTATGGAATCATAAACTGTAAAACTATTCGCGCAACGCATAGAGAAATGGGAGCGGATGGCGGACGATAGGTATAGGCCCGATGCCCGTGTTATTTCATTTCATAGACCCTGCTTCATTTTCAGCTCATGAAAGAACACACTAATTAAGGTTGGACGTTAATTATATCTGTGGGGACATCCAATTTCTTACGTTGCGCAATCATTCTACATCTCTCGTTTAGAAGAAATAGGTCGTCGCGCTAAAAACTTGATATTTCTCTATTATATATATACTCATTTTTTCTTCGTTAAAAATATATGATACTCAAATATTTGTTGATCTGGCGCTTCTGCGTACAAAATCTTAGCTATAAGGTTAGGCGAGAAAGACATTAGTCGATATAGAAGCGTGTAACTGACTTCGGTATGATCTGGCCTGGGGTTAGGTGAATTAATCTTCAAGTTTTATGTCTCCACTCTGCTCTGCCATATGATCCCTTGCTGAATTATATGTTCTCAATTTACTGTAAATTCTGCACTCTGATCCCACCTTGATCGCTCCAAACTTGGTGGATATAAGATGACCAAAGAAGCTACGAATGGGAGAGGTGCAATGTGCACTAATGTGCCGTATGGATTTATTGGAGGGAAAGATTAGGAAGCTTGTAAGTTCTTTCCAAGATAACTTCAGTACATTGTGTCTGCGGAAAACTTATGAGGTGGTACATTTCAACATTAACCTCTGCACGTGAAACACAATGATACCACAGCACACCGCGCTGAAGTCCTTATTCAATTGTAGTGCTCAAGAACAGTTTCACGATTACCCAAACAATTTGCTCAGACAAATAGATTCTGACTTCCTCACTTTTTTAGAGTCGACGGTGAGGATTCGGCGTAGGCTATTACTTAATGGGGAGGAGTTTGGAAATTTGAAATTTGTACGGAAAATTCGCAGATCAGTCCCACCGAGCGTTATTGCTTGTGAAAGCGGTCGTCCGCGCTTCCGCTTCCATTTCCTGTCCATCTTTCACTTTTACACTCGACCGTGCGTGTAGTGTTGGCCTATAAGCCTATGCCTAAAGATCTCTTTACACCCTGTCCCGATATTTGAGGCACGGCGGAGTTTCAACGAGGCTATGAAAATCCTTTCTTTGCACCTAACTCGCACTTACGACATGAAGCTGGTTTTGAACGGGACGAAAGAATTCCTTACATCTATACTTTATCCCAATACTTAAGCCACGACGGGGTATAGGCCTACTATACAGCACAGCTAGCGATCTGGATATCTTCACCCAATACTTAAGTCCCAACGATGTATATACTATACAAGCAATACAACATGGCTAGAGATCTCTCTACGTTATCCCAAAGTCATGACATGGATTTCAACGAGGCTGAAGTTCTTTTATATAGGCCCACCAATAATCTAGGTATACGTGATGCTACGGACAAGAGATCAGCCGAACATTCCTGATTGGACGAACACAATCTTTGGCGAAATGTTTGGAGCATCGGTCATTCTAATACAACCTGTAAGCCTTCATAAGCTTCAACTATTACCTTTTCTTTGGGTAAACTCACACTCTTTCTATCAGGGAGCATTATTTATACGTAGTAAGGTCTAATGCTAGCCTGGGGGTTTATGGTACAACCCGGAGTCAACCATGAGATCGACATGATAACAAAATTGCTTATAGACTATAAATAATGTTGTGGTGGGCATATCATACCTTGCTATTGAACTATTGCCATGATCACATAGCCTATCTTTAACAAATATATTGCTGTCTTACAGGTAATCTAATTTCCCTGCCCATCACACTATTTTGGCTCTACATAGAAAACAGTGTTTGGGGCCGTAGTGAGAGATAGTTCGGCATTCGGCATGGATCGCATCAACTATATAGATATTCGCAACCAGCAGAGTTGACGACTCCCGTGATTTGGTGCCTTCTCATTTAACTTCCTACTAACCCTCTAGTCAATTGTGATATCTCTGATTTACACCCCGGACCACAGCGACAAAGTTCGAATACATAATACAATTTTGTGACTCAGTGGATATAAAAATGATAGAAATTGGCATAAAAATGATTTGCTGCATAGTGATAATTAGATATATAAAACTGTTTGATGTTCTGAACTGAAAATTATTCACTGAGTAGCCTATCTGGAATTTAGAGGAACTTTTACACAACGTTTTCTACGTTTTCATAAAACCACTGTGTTAAATTTTCTTCATTAGTGGTTCTCCACTTGATGTTTGCAGTCGTTGTTTCAATTGCGGAGTTGATCGTGACGACCAAGGCACCCAGATTTGGAGTCGTCTCCTTAAAGTCTTGGAGCTTGTGTAAAGAAGATGATTAATTGATAATTAGAATAATTAACAGATTATAATCCATCATATTCAACAATAAATATACATATAATAATACATTCCACGCACACCCAGAAGCTGAAGCTAATCAAAAGTGAGAGAAACTTGACTTAGATGATGCGGTATGGCAATTTTGAGCATGTGAACATGTGAGCAGGAACGAGAACTATATCGGTCAGACTCTCTTTCTCTCTCTCTATCTCTCTGTCTCTCTTTAGCCGATAGAGAATGCTTAGTTACGATCGCACAAACACGAGGCAGAGCTTAGGTCGTAGGAGATTACAAAATGTTGTTATGGAGTAGACCATGGCCTACTCTAGGTAGGCCATGAGTAGACGAGGAACATCAGAGAGACAGAAGAGGACGCTATATAGGCTACGCTGTGGCAACTTGATTTGAGATACCAAAAGTTGAATATGGAGGTATTTACCAATCTAAGGTCACTTTCGGTTGAAAATCTTCTTGCAATACTGCTGATGAAGGGAGACAATGTGGAAACCCCGAACCTACAAATTCATGTAAAACTCGGATTTTAATTGGTGATACTAGTTTTATAAGTTTTTCATCTTACGTTGAAGATAGCAGATCATAGTTATTCACCAAGAAAGCCCAAGCAACGTCTTTTCCATATTCTTCTCTTCCGACGTATTGCAACAAGGATGAAGCATCCACCCTTCTTATCAAGGTAGAATCAAGGGAATATTCAAGGTAACGGTTGAGAATCCATGGATCCTTGCTACACGCTAACCCGTTCCTAGAAACCATATTTTGAGTTTACGACACAGTGCGACGTACGACGAAGAGATATTTAGTTCGAATCTGTCTGTATTGCTATTTAATTCTTTCTCTGGTATCGTGGTATGGCTTTTCTTTTCCTCGGAATAGACGTCAGGGTAGTCACACAGCAGCCATTGCTCGATGGCCTCGACCTGGTTCTTCTAGTCACTCCATCGAGTGGATTATAGAGGAATATAGATGACATGGTTTGCGGTTTGCTCCTCTGCACCACACTCGCATGCCGCAAAATTGACACAGTAACGTTTGCTAATTTCTACGCGTTTTCGTGTCTCGTGAGGCGCACGGAAGGCCACGGTTACCTTTACCACATCAGGCGCGTGTTCACCGACTGAAAAATCGTTCAGTTTTTCGATCTTGTCCCAAGCGTTACGCAGGTTTAACGTGAACAAGCCTTTCTGTCACTAACCTCAAGCATGTTCACTATAGTAACGACAACAACACTAACCTCAAGCTTGATTTCCAGGCCGTTGAACTAGCGTTGTATCTTTCCCAAGCAAAGTTCCATTCGGTAATGCCTCCCGCTCTGATTGCAGTACAGAGGATATCGTTTCGGTAAGAAGGTGGCATTACACTGAAACAGAAGATAATTTTTATCAAATGTCGATACTCATTCTACATCACTACTGTCGCATCGCATCATGTTCGCACCAATCACATCAAACATAGACATAAGTCGACTAGGGTTACAACGCCATTGCTCTGTCAGCTTTATTCTAACGTGGCCAATCAGGCTCAGCTTGACTCGAGTAGCGGATGACTGTCAGAGCTGATCTTGTAACGTCCAGCTTCATTTACTGTACAACTTGGTCCACAAGCTGTTGGCGCTCTGCGTTTTCATCAGGAAAGATCCACCAACTAGAAATTCTTACCTCCAATCGTCAGGTGAGGCCATCCAGGCGTTGAAGTAATTTGTAGCAGTTTGGACGCAATCTGGATATTCGTAGTAACAAGCTCCATCAATACCAATTCCTCTCAATCGTCTACAGTAAGAATAGATGAGGTTTGAGTAATTGAGTCATTGAAGCCATATCATTGGATTAACTTTTAGGGAATCGTTTCATATGTGCCATAATGACATATATATTTACGAACCCAGTATCTCCGTATCCGATATTCACAGATTCGATGAAGCTAGACCCAATATCTCCGGATACAGTAATCCTGTTCGGAGACAGATCTGGACAACGTATAGTTTGGGTGGAAACCTCTCGAAATTTTGACAATTTTTCGAGTGCAAAACCCGAAAATCGCAGATATTGAAATTCCGACAGACTTACCGTTCAAATAATTTGTCGTCGGTTCGAGGACCATCGTCCCAGCCGTACACATTGTATAATGAAGGCACAATCAGTTCAAGTGCGTAATTCTAAAGATGCACAAAACTTACTGTAACTAATAAAGCAGTTTGATGGCTCCGATAGCTTGAGAAGATATTTTTGAAATGCACTGTCATCGCTTACAGATGCGGCGACTTTTAAGAAATTTATATTTCACTCCACTGTCACCACACGTCTTTGATGAAAATTTGTGGCGTTAGGGATAGAAGGTATGACCACTTGACCAGTAATATTGCAGTGAACCTGCATTGTACTTCTAGATTACGAAGGTGCGGAGGTGTTTGAAACAGTAAAAACAAAACGGTGAGGCTACGACCGGCGACTTGAATCTATTTACTGTCAACAATTCAAATTCCTTGGACATGTCATAAGAAAAAAAATGAATATGAGAGCCTATGCCTACATGGTTTCATTGAAGGGAAGAAAGCGAAATTAGAGAAAGTTTTAAATTTTTACTGCATGAAAAGAACTTGCTTAGCGGGTAACAACAACAGTGTTCCTATATTGTATTGAAAGCCCAAAAGACAGTCACGAATCGCCATGTGTGGGGTTCATTACGTGTGACGTTCCATGCGCAAGCCTTGGCAAACCCAACACGTGGGCCACGTAGAGACGCTCGCATTTTTCCGACTGAGGGTGTTGTTATACTCCCTGGTCACCGCATTCAGAATCGGGCATGACATGACACTTGCAGAAGAATAATTTTTGAGATGAGTTAATGTTTAGTTGATTTATCGAGTGGTCGCATAGGTAACAGTCATTTGTCTCATTGACAACATGGCTACTGCCAGAGAGTAGGCCTACATACTTTACACTTTCATATGTTATTTTTAAGGAGGAAAGATGGCTGTCATGATACTTTGATCGTAAGCCTAGACTCACCTTGAATGTACCAAAAACTTCAGTCCTCCCCAACATGTACTCATAGTATTTCAAGTTGTCATAGAATGAATCCCAAGCTATGTAGCTGTTATCCCGATGGAGATACTTTGACATCATGATCGGAATTACTGGATCTAATCTTCCAGAGCTAGAAAGAATGGATCCGTTTCATTAAAACTGTATCAAGAAATTTTCTCGTCTCCGCGATCGCCAAGGTTCTGTGGTGATGGAATAGTGCGGATTGCTAGATTACCTTTACGCGAATGGTTTTGTGCATTCAGCAGAATAAGTTTCATCTGGTTCTTTTTGTTTGGAATGTTTGGCGTGTACGACTGCTCAAATCATGCCCGAACTTTTTACAATTGATATTGATATATGCATTTAATAGCGAGGATTAGTGCTTTTGTATGGTGTGGACGTAATGCTAAAAGGGTGTCGGCCTACTCTCACTCTCACCTTGAAAGAGCAAAGGCGTCATCCAAAAGTTGAGCTCTGTTTTCCTCTGGTATGTCCTGAAAAAAGGATAACGTGTTAGATCAACTACGGTACAAATAGGAAGACGGCTTATATGTAACATATGAAGGAATGAAAACATCTTAGTTGGAATCATGCAAGAGACTTTTAGGGAGGGATGGTTCGGATCACTTGTATCGGATATGCCACGATCCGCGGTCCCTAACCTGATTAGAGATTAGTGATTACTGATTTATACACGTGGTACACAATAGGTTACTTACAGTGTAAAATTCGGAATCCAAGCGATTCGAAATTCTTTCCCAAGAATCCCTGTCGTAAGTAACCCGATAGTAACCCTGTACCTCCGAATTTCCAAGAATGAAGTCAGATTCCGTCAGCGTAACTGTAAAAGAGTAGATGGGTTAACGGCATGAGTAACAATTTATCTAGTGTGAACTGTTGGCGTTGTCATCTCTATCTAGACCATGTACTGTATAGTTTGACCGCGTTAAATGTTTTGTCACGTGCGCTAGGTGTTGAGACGTGTCCGGAGCGATGGCTAAAGCGGGTCAAATGGAGCGACAGGAACGCCTAGTGGACAGACTCTCCTCTCAAACTTCGATTTACGGCTGTCGCTGGTTTTGATGCGAGAGTTTAAGGAGGAGTTCATGCTATTGACTTTGTCATCCCACTGTCGACAGCAAGGCAGCCGTGGGAAAATTCCGGATACGTCATATCAGATGGAACAAGGCTATACGATAGCTGCATCGGGTTAGAGTCACTCGACCTCATCAGGAAACATAAATTGCTTGTATGATGGTTGTAATAATATTGCTTTCTTATATGAGCGGTACTTTATTCCAAAGCTCTACTGTCAATCAACCATGATATAATCGCAGACGCAGAGCACATGCTAGCTGTTGAGTTGCACTATTAAATTTCAGTGGCGAGCATAAGGCAAATATCCCTATACAATGGTTTTACACCTTACCAGATTGATCTGGTGTAAGCCAAACAAGTTCTGCCTCCTTCGCAAGATTGCTGCCTCTCTTGAAAGTGAACGGAATGTACCATTTATATCTGTGCAAACGATATTTTTGGATGTTGAAAGATACCGAACAGTGGATGCCCGTTAGATCATACATCATACCCGTATTTGAGACTTCCTGTAGTCTGAGTGGGCACAGCGTCAGCATTTCTGAGGTAGTATTCTTGGCTGACAAGAAACGTGTTAGTCAATGGCTCGCTGTCAAAGACAGTAACAAGTGGAAATCCCATTTGCAACGTCCATGTCTCTAGTATTGTAGAAAATTCGGTAGGAAGGCTCAAGTGTGATGTGTACTGAAAAATAATGAGTTTTGGCAACTTTCCTTCGTATCCATTGGAATACCTCCTAAAATATCTGCTTCGTTTTCTATTATCTGGGATCGGCGAGCTAATCATTTCTGGCTGTATTTCACATACCTTTGCTTTACATACCTTTTAAGTCTAGTAGTATCCTCACATTTCATATCTAGCTGGTCAACGGGGGGCTCGGCCAATACAGGCAAATAGTATTTTTTATCCTGTCTAGTCCAGATCCCTCCCATCGAAAATCTCAGCAACCTGGAGCGAGATATCCAGATTTTTCTCACTTTTTGATGTAGGCCTTCACTCGCTTTGCAACATAAGCATAACACATTACCTTTTCCCAATACGAGAACAGTTGATCTTGATTTGCAACACCATACTGTTGTCCAAGAAGATACTCCTGCAAGAAATGACATAATGATTAGTCTTGTACAAGTGAATCGGACTTACATAACTGCAAAGGCAATCCGTTGCTACTGATACGTGCAAACATAAATCTTCTATACTATACTTACGAAATATTCCTTCATTGTTAATAACGGTGCCAAACCCGAAACTCTGTATACTCTGTATACATATCTCGTTGTTTCGCACCGCTCAGTTGACCGGGTGGTTCGACTGCCCGCCATTTGGGTCTCGGGTTCAATTCATGAGTCACCCAAGTTCAGCAGCTTACAGCCCGTGTAACTGTCACAACCCCAACGACAACCCACCGCAAACCCCAAAGGCTGATTGTCAAGCAGAGCACGACCGACATCAATTTTAAATTCTTGGTGGTTTGACCCGGTCGGAAAAGGAACCCCATGACCTCCAGATCAAGAGGCAGCCTGCCTTACCGGTTACCACTTGGCCAGCTGAAAGGTGCCAAGTCGATCCAAGGCAATTCGCAACTTTGCGCCACCGAAAACGAAGATAAAGGTGCTAATGAGATGATGGTTGTTACTGACACAACATTGTGTGCGTCTTTAAATTTAAATTCGACATTTCAAAACGCTAACACTCACCCTTGTTCCGTTTATGAAATTTTCCTCTCCCATGAAACCGTTAATCATACGTAGTATGGAGCCACCCTGTAAAACATACTCTCTGTGGTCATGCTCAGACAAAAAGTCACAATGCAACTCGGTATGGATACAAATACAATTATGGTGGTAACAGAACCGGATATGCAATATAGCAATCATGGCGTTGGCTGCCCTTCGCTTAGCCCCCGCTATCTATACCCGGAGGTACTTCGGCCTAATGAATTTTTTCGCTGTGACGTACTGATTGACCAACAGTAAGTTTTACATGATTGTTTCAATCAACAGTATGGCCGTAAGGTCAAATACAAGTCACAACCACCGTTATCGTTAGATCGCCAGCCGCGAGAATCGTTTATTTGTCCTTATTAAACGTTGCACAATCATCGAAATCAGCTGACCGAACGTCATTGGCCGCTGCGCGCATGACGTATAGATCGCATCTGTCTATTAAAACAGGCATATGCAGTTCTATTGATATACGTCTACTCAATCCTTACTTTGCTATAGGTTATTGTGTCAAACATCGCTCCGATTTCAGCTTGGGAGTTGACGTCTCGGATGAGTGGTCTTGACGTCGTCAATTCATCCACTCCGAAAGCGCCTCGCATTTCATCTGGTATAAATCGTTTTGTCTAGAAAATGTTACATTGGTCATTTTCAATCTGTAATCAATACTTCATATAAACGTTTTTACCCCTTGAAACGCAGGAGTCACTGCTTCTTCTGCTAGATATGAGTAATATGTAGCGAATCCTTCATTCAGCCATAACTGACCCCACCACTCACAGCTGACAAGGTTTCCAAACCACTGTCAAACAATAAAAATTGATGCTAAACGGTCTAAAAACATTGCGCACTAGTGGAGTTTCAAGTAGTGACGTCATCTAAGTGGTTGCGTTGGACACGGATTTCGAACCCGGAACACCTCGGTTTTCTTACCTGATGAGCCAATTCGTGAGCTATCACATTTGCGATATATAATCTGTAGGAGTCTGAAGTAGTCGTATCGTTGTACATCAAAGCCGATTCTCTGTAAATAACCAAGCCCCAATTCTCCATGGCACCGGCGCTGAAATCCGGGACACTGATCTGATCTAAAGCATAGTATTATATCAATATTTGATTTGGCTAGATATTAAAAAGCTGGATACTCTTGTCAGAGCTACTGGGTTGCGCACCAACTAATCCAATCAAATATTTACAAATTGACACACTCGTCCGGTTACTTTGAACTATGCAGTAGCATAAATTCTGCAAGAAGGGACTGTGTACTGCATAACGCATGCTAAACTCCGCTCACAACAAAGGTAACACATTTTCTGCAACTTACCAGATTTCCCAAGAGCATACTTGATCCCGATGTAATCTTCAAAGAATTCCAATGTCGGGGGCGTACTGATCGCAGCTACGTTGGCATCGCCAGCTGCTACGTAAGACGGTCTTGCATAAACGTTGGTCTATATCATGTAAGATTAAAAATGATTACATCACCACCAGAGAATCACCTGACGATATTATAAGTTAACGCCAGAGCAACTCCCAGACCCCAAAATTACCAAGATCCACTATTGGGTTTCAAATCAGCCCCGTGAGGTTTTCAAAGCAGCCAAATGTTCTTATGTACTCAAGGATTGCAGGACAACTATTCGTTCGAACTATGAAATAGTATATAGTATATCTGCGTATATTTATGAGGTATAACCACCGAAGACGTCATCATATTTTAACCACAAGTCCATCTATGTTAAGGTTAGTTTGCAAGATCACCGAAAGTGGCACTTGTGATTGCGACACGCATGGGTAGAGGTAACCGCCGTTTATATACCATGAGATTGAGGTTAAAATGTCAATATCAGCAAAATCAGCCTCGTTTACTAACCCGCACTCCATCTGTAGTAGAATTGGCAACAAAATCGAAATCGCTCACAACCATCGCCAAAAGATAAGTTGGCATGACAACGGTCTGTTCAAACGTTGTTTCCGTCCATGTTTCTTCTGCGATTACTTCATCCTGGAAATTAGCGAGTTGCCGTTTTAAGTGTAGATGCGCTCCTGGGACGGTGTTGACAACATTGCATTCACCATTGGCTACATACCTTCGTTGATTCCGGAAACATGTTTGATAACGGGAAGAAGTTTGTGCTAGTCTTGTGCCATAGCCTGATTACAAACTTTGCCTTAAAAACCGGTTCATCAAAGCAAGGGAAGGTCTTTCTTGCTCCAGTAGATTCCATTTGAGTAGTTGCGATGACTCTAAACCCATAAAGATTGACTGTGAATCAGATGTCACTTATTGTACACAGCGGCGCTTAGAGAATCGTCTTTGCACTGTGGGAACCTGAGCCGGCGTGTATCCAGGTTAATAATACTCAAGACTACTCAAGACTACCCGTGGGCTATGTTACATGCGTCCAGAAGCCTACTGCTTGTTTTAGGCTGTCTCGCGGACCGATTCGGTCAATATGTCTTCAGGCGAGGTGGTAAGTGGTCCCCTAACGTGCATGTTATATACGGAGACGTCGGATGGAGAGTGCTCTGGTGGGTGAGAATTCGGGCGCGAGACAACTCTGCCGAGAAAACACTAATAAACTTCATATCTCAAACAAATTTTAGCTGAAACTCACACATATTCTCCATTGGCGTTGGTGTAGTCACTCCTGTAAAGACCTGTATTATCCGATCCCAATATTCCAGTGAAGTCTGCCAAAACTAATTCGTAATTAGCCCCTTGCTCACACGGCCCCTCCGTTTCAATGACGACGTAATTGTTAGGTTCGTAGAAGAACATGCGCTTCA
Source organism: Botrylloides violaceus (assembly GCA_030412335.1). Classification (NCBI taxonomy): domain Eukaryota; kingdom Metazoa; phylum Chordata; class Ascidiacea; order Stolidobranchia; family Styelidae; genus Botrylloides; species Botrylloides violaceus. The sequence goes on along the minus strand of JASFYC010000541.1, from coordinate 130,808 downwards.
GTGTGACCTGCGCTCCACCGATTCTGGTCAATGTCCAATCTGTCAAGTTGTACGTCAGCAACCTGATGGTGAAAAGTCGGATTAGGACCACAAAATTGAAATCCTCTTTTCTCAATGCAGTGCTTCATAAAAATATGTTTACACTCCGAAATCGGATCGCAGAGTGGTTGAAGCACTTTTTGCTTCTTTTTGTACTTTGACTGTTCAATTTTTGGGTGGCTTCAGCGGACGGCGCATATGATTTAGCAGTGATGTCACGCCAGATGCCCTGATGCTGCTGTCCACATTAGCTCCCGATTTGACCTGTCATGGCTGAGGTTAGCTAGTCTATCCACTCTGTGCGGATACAATTTTCACATTAGGCCTACCGCTGTTTATATCAATGCTGTACAAATCAATGAATACCAACCAACATACATGATCCTATTATAACGAAACGCTTTGCATTTCATGACGTCTCTACTACTACTACAAATGTACAGCCTGGCTCCTGAAGAAAACACGCATAAATACGTCTACGTCAAACGTTGACACACTGCCGGTAGCGATAGCGATTCCACTGCAGCAACGACAGATGATTCCAACGAGTCTACGCAACTCCAATATAAAAGAGATGTTGTTCCCAGAAAACAGAGTGTTGGTGAAGGCTGCGGAGGACTACTACACGCGTGCGTAGGCAATCACGGTCGCCGCATTGCGTGTATACGTGCGAAGAGTCGTGGTGTTAACAGTGATCCGGGCTATAAACTGGAAGTATTAAAACGTATTGACCTGGCGTAAATGACCTTAGTAGTTGAAAACGCCATAAATTTCAAAGAAACAAACAAACCTTGAATGTAACATGACGTAGTTTGTCGGGATTTCACATGTGTATCGTACTGTCGATGAGCCCTTGAATTCATAGTAATTGAACGATATTGGTTCCAGGATTGGTCGCAGAGACACATCGTACTCGTAAGGGATGAGATTCAACGGCATTCTGTAACTTGTCCACGGTCCCTGTCATATACACAGTAAATTCTCATATATGTTCAAATCTCTCTCTTTGTCTTTCCCTCTCCCTCTCTACTACATTTTTCTTCAGCAGCAAATACGGAAAAATGGAAAATCGAGGGAATAAAGGAATGTAATCCGCCTTTTAATCCTAATTTATGCTAGCTAGTTAATCTCGTTGAAGATTTCGCTACCATTGACGCCACCAACTGAAATTCAGGGACACTTACGCTTTCTACTGGGGTCGTCGCCTCGCTAGTGGTAGTTGGGGTGGTTGTAGTTGTGGTTGTGGTGGTACTTGTAGTGCTTTGCTTGGTTGTAGAGATCTCAATAGGAGTATAAACATTGCATTCCGGTCGACCGGCCAGTCCAATAATAAGACCTTAGGAAGTATGCAACATGTTGTAATATTGAAAGATGAATGATTTCAAATCAAATGGATTTGAATATCTGATCACCCACCTTCAGCAACAAGCAATGTTATTACTGTGACGGCCAGAATCGCAGCGGTCAGGTTCGTAAGAAAAAATCCTTTGCCTCCAAGCTTTTGACCATTGCTATCAACATCGTGATAGGCCATGACTAAACAATTTATCTGCTGGAAACAAAGTCAACGCAATGTTGTGATGTGATAATGCGAAAAGCGTCTTCTCCCAGAAGCTCTATGCAGCCTCCAGTTTCTTAGCTTCTAGGTTTAGATTAAAAAAGACCCGACATAATGACCCCCAACGATCTCTTCCCTCTTATAATGAAGGCACAATATGTTGTATGCGCATTTATCTAGGTGACTATAGGTTGGCTACAGATACATTTTAACCATAAAAATTTGGGATCGTACGGCCTACGTATGGCCCACCTATGGCGCGAGGCTACACTTTCGCATGGTTTATGGTGTCCCGTGTGAGGTTAAAGGTATGCAAACGCAACACTGGCCCGTGTACACGTTGCCGCGTTTGGGCCATTCACGGCCCTACCCAGGTTATAACTGTCCCAGGTGAGTGCGATACAGCATGGGTCATCTGTAGCAAAGATCTACATTGGCCAGGTATTTCCCTTACAAGGCCGTGGGTGGGCCTCATAACGTGTGGCGTTCCATGCACAAGAGTTGGCAAACCCACACACGGGCCACGTATGGACGCACGCATTATTCTGACAGACGCACGTTCCCTCACCACTGCGATAATCCTCTTCTACTGCTGGCATTGAACAAGCTAGTAATGCGTTTTTAACCTGACAGTGTCCATGCATGACATAGACCTCATAACCGTACTACTGCACGTCATAATTTGAAATTATTCATCAATATGATATAACAACACAGCTCACAAAACGCAAACCGTGCAATATCCATATTTTACGATAGTTGTTCACGAAACAACAATCATGTGACAGGGGGCAGTATGTTTGCTAAACCTAGCTATAAAAGTTTTAATGAGATAAAATATACTGTCAATGGAAGCAATCTGAAGCTAAAATATTCGCTACCCACTGATCATAATCGATAAAATGTCGGCTTGTTTGATCAGTGCAAGTTTTAACATGACAAATATTGATATAAACTATGATTTATGACTGATGTTGCGTTACAACAATGACAAGTCGGTTTATTAAGGGAATCACTCTGCGGTTATTGAATGAAACCTGTAATATGTAGATTACAGTTTGCTGGCGTATTCTTCTAGGGCGTACTAGGCAATTAGAATTGAATGAAGAACTACTCTGTCAATACTTATGCACAATAGGGCCTAGTACTATTTCTAACACTTCGTGATTTCTGGACGTCTTCTGCCGATAAGATAATAGTTTCGTCTCTCTTCTCTTTGCATCCGAATGGAATTTTCTTGAGTAGGTCAGATTTGGAAGCGCGCCGTGGCTATAGCGAAAGCAATCCCATAAGCAAGGGTATGGCCTACATATGGGGCACTAAACCACCTCCCCCGACCAGATCTTCCAAGTCAATTTTGAAAGACAGGTTAGACATCATCACAAACAATCTCGCACATTTTGATGGACGCAGCAATCTCATGCAACTTTTGCTTGTTGCTACATTCTTGTACAGGCGTACACTGTACGTATTTAACCCAACGTACCCGAGTATATACGGGACTTAGAGTATCTTATTTCATTTCCCCGACGTCTACAAAGCGTAATGGTATAGAAGTGATGATTTATTAACAATTTCATCATATATGCATATAGTAAAATTGGCCCCCGATTTAACGTCACGCCTCATCCGTCATAAAACTAAGTTCACAAGTATTCAGGCGGACCACTAAATGAGACTGAGGTGCCAAATCCGTCAAACCAATTTCCTACTATATTGAATTGATCATTGGCAATTGGCTTGTCGGACTCCGCCAGGCTTGCATGACATGAAAATGCACCACCACTACCACCCAGTCAGAAAAATGTGAACTTACATACGTGGCCCGCGTGTGGGTTGCCAACGCTTGCGTATGGGACGGGACGGGTTATGAGGCCCACACATATGGCCTTGTTAGGGTAATGGCCCATGAATATGTTTATCACACATGGCCTATGCCCGTCTGTACTGATATGGGCTAGGTATGGCCTGAATAAGGCCGTACATGGCCCAAACACGGCCACGTGTACAGGTCCAGTGTTGCGTTTGCATACCCTTAGCCACACACGAGCCACCAAAGGTCATGCGAAATGGTAGCGTCGAACCATACGTGGACCGTACGTAAATTTCTGATTGGTCAGTGTGTTTGTATATCATGCGAGTCTGTGTAAATGCAGGGAAAAGTAACGACAAAAATACAATGCGTCCTTCTCATTATCTTGCTTTACAATTCTTCGACGTATCTATATATAAATTCTTCACCAAGAAGTGACAATATATGAAGCAAATTACGCTGCGGTACGTAGCTTCTCATTTTGGAGTTGAAAATCCAAATTTTTCGTACCATTCATCTCGTAATTATTATTGTGATTAATTTCGCCCATCTCTGGTACTCCGAAGCGAAAAAACTTGCGAACGCTGGCTGGTAATCTTTTATTACTAACTAATGGGACGAACAATACCGGATTGACTTCGCTTGGATCTTTATGACCTGAAAACAAATGATATCAAAGTGTGTAAAAACTTTCGTAGTTAACGGGATTTGGCGGAGGCTAGTAAAACATGGCGATGTACAGCGTGTCTATGCCCAAGTCTACGCCTAATATTCACAAAATGCGTTACATGATCTGAGGCTGTTGGCGGCAAAAAACTGACAACTTCCGCGAGGGCGAGGTTAGCCACCGTCAAATCATGAGTGGTTGGATCCACTGTGACTCGACGGTAGGTGGATGTATGGTGGGGGCAACAAGTTGACTTCCTTAGCCACCAGCGGTTCCAAGCCTAGACCAATGCAGAGTGTTGCAACGGTAACGGCACAAGGCGTAAACATCAAAAACCAAATCATGAGCGTTTCGATTCTCTGTTGTCACCTAGTGGAACTTTGCAAATTGCAAAGACACAGAAAAGTTCACACGTCAGATTCAAAGCACGTCTGGCACGTAACCAGCTGGCAGGGAGATCTGCCGCCCTCTGTCACGTGATCGGAAGCAAGTTGCTGTGTAACTCATACATTACCGCTAGATAACGTTTTACACCTCTCAAGGCTCCATTTATATTTGGTGGAATATGACATAATCAAGTCTTTCAGTGTGAAGCCATATACGCACCGATTGCTTGCTACGTCATAAGGTGTGACGTCATTGTGTCATCTCCGAAATCAACAGCTTTTTGCGAGGCCGTGACAGGTGCAATGTACTGTAGTTCTAAATTTGTTCTTATACAGACTGCTTACCTGTTACCAATGACACAATAACTCCTACGATGACAGATATGAGAATTCCAAATAGACAGATATACATGTACGACAGGGAATAGAACGAATCCGCAATTAGTGGCCGTTCCTGATATACCGGACTCATTGCTGCCGTGATATTCAACAAATTTGTCGCATCAGTGGTGAAATTCAGTTCTGTAGGATGTAGTATTTCACTAGTGCAGTTAGTGATGCTAATTTTTAACATGTGCTGTTTTACGGGGTTCGCTTTGTAAATGGCTGTGCCAGTTATCATCCAGAGGTTGATGACTGAAGATACCAATACTCCAGCAAGTGCACCCTGAAATATAGAAATCGGGACGTTTTCCAGTGAGCGACGGAAGACTCGATGTACAGTATGTGGTCCACCGTTAGGATCATAAATTCCGTTCATTCTGCTACGACTTGCTATCACGAAGACAGAATTCCATCCTCCAACCTGTCAGTTTCGTGACTGAGGACTTTACCTATACGCCACGAAGCCAGTGTCAACCCATGGCCTACTTAAGTTACCTAGAGTAGGCCATGGACAAACTAATCAGGTTAATAACAAGTATTCGAAATTTGCTACCTTGGTAGTTGAGATTGGAATAAACATTCCCAAGATAAAAACTCCAAAAATAGGGCCTCCAAAAGCCCCCAACAAAGACGAAGCTATTTGAAGGACAGTCGTTCCGATGTTGCCTGCGATGAACGCAATCACGGTCACAAGACAGCCAATGAATGCACCTGAAAAAAAATTAACAAATTTAAGAGCATGTAAGGCAAATTTTGCACTATCTTTGGACATTTGTACCGTACACGAACGCGGCTGGTAAGTGGTAACCTCACACATATTTTGAATTCAACCCAAACCCACTCATTACCGATACCGAGCGGGTAGGTTTCATAGCGGTCTTGAGTATGTGGACCCCGAAACAAAATGCTCTCTGATGAGTGTACCGTAACTACTCGTGAGATAATCCCTGCCACATTGATACGCATGCTTTTATTATATATTCAAGCACCCATATTACCGCATAATCTCCCTCCCCATAGCTTCTGTCTTGCAGTGGCAGGCTTTTTCAAGAGAGCGGAGAAGTCCTCGGTGATGATCACGGACAATGAATTTATCCCAGATGATACCGTGCTGAAAATATTAGATAATAATTTAATAAAACATTTTAATACTAACAACATATGGTAGGGTTGTTAGGCTGACGGGACGGCAATGCCCAGCGCCTCCTTGCTCACGGCAACGCACTGTACGGTCTACGGATGTATGGCGACGGCAAACATTGAACACTTCCACATCCAAGGTTGGTAGGGCATCCACGGGGCATACAAATTACTGTTTTATCATTCGCCGAGGCCACCCAGAAAAAGAACATGGCCTAAGGGGAGGAAGAGGTGTTGATCGGTATCAATTTCTAGCAGACGAGATGTGATCCTACTGCCAATTTCCCCCCTCGCTGCTTCGGCTTAGAACAACCCCCAAACGGCTCCAATACTACACACAGGAGTCTGGCGACATTACGTATTTTTATTGTAAATGGTCTTACCTGAGAGTACCACTACAAGCCGAAGCCACGAAGATCCCAGCGAGTCCAGGTAACTTCAAAAACGCTTCTGTCATCGTATGTGGAATCATCTGATCATATTTACTGATTTGATGAGAAATGAAAGGATCACAGTTTTCATAATACGCGTACATGACAAGTCCATTTGCAGCAGCCAGAAAAGATAGAAGAAACGTTGGCACGTAGCTCACCGCAAGCGCTCTAAACATAACAGATGAGTTGAGGTAACAAGAGAAAACGTGGCTGGTTGTCAAGAGAAAAGAAGAACTAGAAGTTCGACCGAAGGTGAATTAGTGTGGTTGCTTTTTGCCTTTTAAGTAGATGTGGTTCGACATTGCGTCTTAACGTGAAGGGCCCGGTGACGCCATCTGCAATCCTTCCCACAGATCATGTCATCAACTCATGTGTAATGTATAAGCCGGCCAGTTGAGTGACTGGTCTGAAGAACCTGGGCGAGGCCACCAAGCAGCGCCTGTTGTGCAGCTGCCCTGGCGTCTAATCCGAGGAAAAGACATTTCCAAAAAAATGCCAACGAAAGAAAAGAAGCGTGGTCGGTGGGTGTTGAGATTGGCTCTATTCCCATGTACATATGGAAACACTACCCGTTCCTGGAATTGCGACTTATTATACATATTGGTAAAGTCTTAAGGTCGTACGGGCGTGATTATGGCGTGATTCCGATTGCCGAGGTGAGAGTTACACGTAAATTGTTAACAAAATAGATAGGCACGTGACGGTAAAGTTCCGTTACAAAGTTTTCTACAATTCGTTCACCTTTTTGCGACCGTTGGAGATTTACATGATATGACACGTTGTACCATGGCTTGGTTGCTCCATGTGACACTCATTACCATGAAGACTTGTCCGACTAAACAATGCACAATCGATACCCGGACAGTCGGATCAAAGGAAGACCTTAAAGAATAATTATTATTATTATTATTATTTGTGTGGAGCTTATTACCGATGAGGTTTGGATTAGCGAACAATACGCCAATGAGGCTTCTGAAGGTGGGGAACGAAAAGGCGCTGAGCTCGTTAACTGTGTCTGTTGAGGGTGTTCCCCCAGCCAGTCAGGGGTTGTCAAGGCTTGCGCATGGAACGCCACACGCTATGAGGCCCACACACGGCTTTGTTAGGAAAATACCTGACCCATGTACATCTTTGTCACAGATGGCCCATGCCGTATCCCACTCGCCTGGGCCAGTTATGGCTTGAGTAGGGCCGTAAATGGCCCAAACACGGCAACGTGTACACGGGCCAGTGTTGCGTTTGCATACCCTTAAACACACGGACCACCAATGGCCATGCGAAATTGCAGCCTCGAGCAATACGTGGGCCGTACGTAGTATCAAGAATGAGTCAACGTGAAGTGCACAACCGTCTGTGGAATGTCACACACTTGGCAGAGTGGAGAGTCGGCGAAGGCAGCGTTGACTTGTTTGGGATTGAATGTTATGCGTTCGCATTTAATTCGGATGTATTGACGGGAAGTAATCCTTGATGGATCTACAGAAATGCCGTTAGTGTGTGCCAGGCTTTCTATAGAAATTCCATAGAAATTTTACCGCGGGCGTCACGTAACACTGATCGATCCGATGAATGTTGTTGTTTTTCTAACGGTGTATTTTCTTAATTACTACTCAACTGCATAAAGTTCAATCTTCCACCCCTCACTGCAGCGTTCCAAACATTAGTAGGCCCTCCGGCTAATATCGTTCCTTGAATACATAATGCGGCAGACCCTACGAACATGATAATAGCTTGTATTGTATCAGTCCAAACTACCGCTTTGAATCCCCCCTGAAAAATAGAGATCTTTCTAAAAAGACGGTTGGCATTCTAAGCAATAATGATACCGCCAAGAAATAATTTTCTTCCCAAGGTGGCACACGCGAAAACAACATGTTATATCGATCCACCATGGCATTATGTCAAAATCATTTATATTTATTTATCTGCTAATGCGAAAACGGTGTCTTCCTTGTATCATGGCGTATTGTAATGTTATAATTCTCAATAAACCAAGGCCGGACGTTAAAATATATGGTTAATCTTCATTACGATATCTATTGAACGTACACCATCGCAAGATATGTGACAGAGGGCCAGGACGTTAACATCTGCGGTGCTTCACAATATCTATCGGTCGTCTGAAACCGGCATCACTATAAATATTCTTAAAGCGTAGTAATCCAAACGTTTGCGAGTATAACATAGTCGCAAGCAGCGAAAAAGTGAATAAATTGCAAGAGACAGAACAAACTCAAGCTTTCCTTTCATATAGTTTAGGGTACAAGCTTTCGAAAATAACTTTTTTATGAGACAGGGATATCCGACACTTTAGACGCAGACTAAAAGAATAACATGCCATTGATGTTGCTTGTACATCATGTACATTGTAAACATTTTTGAAGAATTTCAATGCAAATCACCAAGATGGAATCGGATATCTTTGCTGAATCATCGTAAAGTAATTTCAAGTTAAGTTTGAGACGTGATCAAACTGTACCTTTGTTCCCATTAGGATTAGCAAAGATAACGTTAAGTTACGCTACGCTGATATTTCATTTGGAGCAGTGGGATGAATGCAAAGCTTTATATACCTTAGGCTTAGGGAGGTGATTCAGGTGAATCATATTGTTAATGCACAAATGCAAGCTAGATAATTTGTTAGGATATGTGTTAGCTTAAATTCTACGAAATATTTGTAACATCAAAGCACCCGCCACATTTTTTCATTTGGCAAAGAATTTAGGGTTGTAATGGAGAGCATGACATAAATTTCCAGCGTAATGAAGGGAAGAGTGATTACTCGCTAAACAACGGCCACTCGTATGAACGTGATTGGAATGTTGTTCAAGGGTTGTCTGCGGTGAATATACGATGCTGGCTATAAATCAGAGATAAAAGCATAAAACACATATTGGTTATGACAACGTTGCAACTCTATAACTCTCGAACAGCGATTGTCTCCGCTTATAGACTGTTGCTTAGGCAAACGCGTGTCTTCTTCCTACGACGCAATAATACTATGGTTCAAGTCCTGCTGTTGGGCAACGTCACTAAACAATCGTTTCATACGGGCACAGTCTACCGGTACTTTCTACTGCGACTTAAGATTAGAGATCGACCGATATTGATTTTTTTAAAGCCGATACAATAATCGGATTTTCAGATGGCTGATGATCGATATCGATTATCGAAATACATCGTCTTCGATTATGGTCTCTTACTGACGCCCTCAATTGACTATAACGGCCGATACCGATAAAATCGCAATACGAATGTGGCCTCGATATCGGACTACTCCTACTTAAGAGCAGCTCGCAGAAGTTTCACGATAAAAAGGTCAGTAGGCCTATTCGTGATTACGGTGGTTGGAAATTTGTGGAACTGGAAAACGAGATTCATTTTCTTAACGTTTTTACGCCGGTTAGATTTCCCATACGAAGCCAGCTTAAGAAGAGGTTGAGCATATGCGTCATCGCTGCACTATATTACCATACTATTCATCCACCAATCATCGGATCTGCGGATAATTCATTGCATTAAACCCCTGTTAAACCTGTTATGCATCTAACATGTTGGGTGACTGCGTATACATGAGTCACGGGGATTAATTTCTCAAAGGACATGCACAGTTCACGTACTCAACACAGGCCTTACAAGAAATGTCTAAATATTATGTTTGCTGTAGATTGGCATGACTTGACGCATCCCTATTTTGGGTTCGATTTCTAGAAATATACCAACGAGAAAATAGATTTTCGGGAAATATTGGCGTCGCTTTATAAGTAAAAGTAGTTCTACGGAAATGTTTTGTTTTGGTGATTGGTTAAAATACCGTTTTCTATAACCACTAAGTGATAAAATCTCAAGCCTTTGTGAAATACGACGCTTACAAGTAGGCTACTGTGTTCCGCATTGAAGTTATGCGATAGTATGCGATAAGTTCTCAATACCACTATATCCACCGAAATCGTAAAGAAGATTCAATGCGCATTTAACCTCCAGCCTTAGTTTATTTCTCTACCAATGATCAGGTTTTAATTCAAATTGTTCTATTACGATTCATTCCATCTTCACCTGATGAAGGAGCGGCGCTCTGAATGCTTGAGCATGTTTAAATTCTCAATAAATCAGGACGTTAAATACGTGGTGAATCTTCTTTACGATATATATCGTCTGCCATTGGCTCCACTATATTCTACATTCACAGAGTCAGATATGAAAGTCGGCCAGCGTGTAATGTAAATTTCAATATGTCATAGGCAGGGCCCATACGTTGAAAGTGTCAGATGCGACGCTAACAGCGGGATAATTACGTCACTGATGGCTAAGCTTCTTTACAAATACTTTCATCTCAACCATGGCGGCTTTTTAGGTTAAAGGGTTAACGTTGTTTCCCATTGTTTATTTTGAAATACTAACCGAATGCATCACCGATGAGATCTGCTATTTTTAGGGTTGAAAACGTTGCTTTTAGTAGGTTTTCGTATTTTTACGAAGCCCACGTATTAAAGATAAATCCATGATTGAAATTTAATGATAAAAGTCAATCATGTGTATAAACAGATGCAGTGAACCATAACATAATAGAAATTGTTTTGGGATCGATCTATTTTGAGTACGCTTTGATCGAAAATTTTATTGCATTGTACAGCTTTTGATATCGTTCGATTTGTGTATATATCCTATTTATCTGGTTATTACCGATTAAATATGTCGCTTATAGCATTTCTTCAATAAATCATCATCCACTGATTCTCACGAGTAACAGAGTGTCAAAAATTACGCACAAACAACTAAATCGTATAGAGATTAGTCCAGGGATGGACAACTATTTTTTCCATTGGGCCACGAGGCCATGGGCCACACTACACATTAGACACTAGACATATTTTACGGACGGTTGGGGTAAAGGTAGAACTATATTCGAGATAAATGTATTTTCTTTAACTTTAGTTAGCACAGTGACCATGGAAAAGAGAAGGAGATAACTTATACGCTCTGCTGTAAAAGTGTTGAGGGGTAGGTAGGGATAGAAGGGACTATGGAAGGGGCGGTTCGGGCTGCTTCAACACTGGCAGCCGTTCGTCCGTGTCCCTACCGTGGGCGAGGACCCGAAGTTGTTCAAATCTACCTCTGACAGGCCGGACTGGGCTGTATAAAAGGTTAGATGTACCATGGTTTGCCCAGTTCTAGTTAATTCGAAAGTTTCGCCTGCTCTGCAGCTCCTATATGACATCTTAGTGCAATTTACCACGACACGTACACGGTATATCATTAACGAATCAAGAAAGGCATGAATCTAATCACACGATTAAAATGCGAGGAAGGTGCCTGTTACAACCTATTGCTTTTCACTTCACTTTGATTACCGAAATGATCGATCAGCGTGTACTGTAATCAACGTCCGTTCTCATCTCAAGCGCCCACTCACCTTTGACACGCATGTGATAAATACCTGTTCGTCGGACTAGCTTAAGTTTTTTCTGTAGGCTGTAGAGTGTTACACTTTGCTACGGCCGTATATGCAAGGAAGAGTAGTAACCCTTTGAAAATATTTCCGCGCTGTGTGTGGGCGCAGTGAGTGCTTTGTTTACGAATTATTGTGGTTGCTTTTAAAATGGGCAAAACCACGGCCTTTGCCGCTCTATCGCAACTATGCAACATTTTACTTATTTCCTGTATATTTAAAGGGGAGGGGTGAAAATTTTATGATGGTTTGAATTATATTGCCAATAAACTGGAATGGACGTTTTTTCATGCTTCTATCTATTATTCAAGCCAACACTACCCTACCGCACGCCCGTCGTAACAATATAGCATGGAGTAACGCCTCGTAACAAAACAGCCAATCACTTGTCTTGAGAGTATATACTTCAGACTAGTATGGGTTTGATTTCTAATCAAGACTTACCAGACTGGTGTAGAAGGTACAAACCAAGCTGGTGAGCAATATCGTCCACTTCATATCTAATGGAGTGACAGCGTTGAGAGCTAACGCCGGTATGTAAACGGTTACTCCCATGTAAAATACCTGAAGGAAATTAAAGACTTAAAGTAATTGGAAATCCTGAGTTCATATCAATGGTCACGTACAGGGGTTGGTAAACGAAACTAAGCTATTTAGTGCAGCCCTAATTATTGTACAAAGGCCTACCAACGCGTGACTTACCATTTGAAATATCGTAAGCGTGGAACAGAAGAGTCGAACCGTACGGTCAAATCTCATCTCAAGATACTGAAATTGAAATTAATAGCAGAATTAATCAATCCCATACAATATTAATATGCCTCAGCAACAGCTGGACCCACCCGCATCCACACCACCTGTCACCGTCCATTTCTGCCGCATCTTTAGACCTACTTACCTCATATATACTGGATATGTTTAACCTGTAGACAAACGGAATAAAGTAGACTGCGGTCAAGAACAGCGCGATTGCATATCCAACAACCATCCACGTCAACACGGCCCCAAACAAATAAGTCTCAACAGGAGCTCCGATGACTGTAATCGCCGAGATGAAGGAAACACCCATTGATAAGCCAGTTGGAATCTGAAAGAGACGAAAAGTGAAGATGGAGATAAGAGATTAGATGACGTTAACGTAGAATGAACAAAGCGAATTGAAGCGCGCCGCAAAATATGAAAATATAATTTCCAAATCAAAACTTAGAACTTACCGCCGGCATTTGTCTGTTTCCAAAATAATAATTTTCAGTACTTTGTTGTTTTTTTGATTTAATCGCAGAATAAATCCCGATTAGGGCAGACAGCAACAGCAACCCTGAAATATAAATCCAAACAAACAAATTATCATTTTATAAAAGTTAATATTAAAGAAAATATTACCTCCAAAAAATAAAAAGTCAACGGCCCCAAAGTAATGATTGTCCATGTTGAATTTGAAAATATCGACGATTTTGAGAAATCCACAAATTGACTTTTTCTAGAAATCTCGATCCCGATATTTAGTTTATGGTTAATGTTTTATAGGGCCTGTGATGAAAATAAGATGACGGTTTAAATAAATGATAAAAGCATATAAATTATTTTCGGCGGTGGTATATAACACGGCTATATTTTGACTCACGACGGGTTGTGGTTGAGTCTTGCGGTAGGCCTAATCCTAAAACCGAAAATATCGAGATCGCGTACTGTTGGATTGCCAGAAAAATTCAGAGCAACACTCGCAATTACTTATTGCCTGTCACACTCACGGTCAATATCCGACCCTGAACAACCTCCTAACCCAGCCAATCCTTGCTCAGTACGTAATAGATCTTGTTGTCGCATGTAATAGAAGCCTGTAGAACCTGTCTAGCCGGAAGCCATTCTATGACCGTGGCGCAAAAGACCTTCGGGCGGTAAGCGCCACTAGAATCCCCCATAATTAAAAAGAAAAGGAAAAACCATTGACCTGGCGCACATTACCTAACTATAGATGAAAACGCTGTATATCCAAAACAACAACAACACGAATAACGTTAGAATCGTCAGTGAACCTTCTCGTGAGTGTCCGTATAGACGCAGGCTACTTCCTTCTTTCGATTAATTACTGGAGCTTAGCTGTCCAGTAACTTTTATCACCGCACTTCCCGCGCTTGTACGCGCAATAGAGAAGAAAATGGTGCAACAGTCGAAGCTAATACAGGAAAATTTTCTGCTGGCAACAATTCATTAGTTTATGAAATTGAATTCTCATTTCCTGATAAGTGATAAGCAAGCATAAGTTTTCTATGCATTTCAAGCCACCATCATATTTTCACCGCTATGGTCCCACTTGAAATGCAGTAAGCAAAGTTCTTGTTATAAGCTTATTCGGATAGCTAGTTCAAGTACATCATCAGGCTAGAAATTAGAACTCAAATATGCTGTCTTATACCAACAAATATAAAGTTACTTGAATGGATTATTTTTAGCTGTTGCTTAAGTTTCACGCCAATGATTTTCGATACGGGGAAAAACTATGGTTTAAAATGAACGTTAAATGTATTATATTTCATCTGTTTGAAAGAAATATATTTCTTCAGTTAACTCTCGTGTTCTCTTGTGCCTTATTCGCCATTCCTCATGCGCTTGTGTCGATGCCGTGTGGATGGTAGCTAGGCCCAGGCACCCGACGGAATCACTTGTCAGTCGTCACAGATCGACTAATTTTGATATTTCCAGGCCAATACAATTATCAGCCCCGTCGCCTGACTGATGGCCGGTAACGATCGAAAAATCACGAACGGCAGCCTCGATAATATCGATTTTGGTTCGGCTGATATCCAATATCGGTTGACTTGTGTGCATCCAGACCCACTAGACTACATAGCCTACCTTCAAATTCCTTGCCCTAGCGATCCTAGCGAAAATAACACGTTGCGGAGGGTTGCAGCTGTAATAGTAGTCCTGACTAGGAGCCGGAAATAACGAGATCTCACACTGCAACATTGATCTGGCGAAACTGATCTACGTAGTTGAAACATTGATAAGTCCCAAAACAACAATCTCGCTCTTCTGCGTATCTGAGTACCTCGAGAAATGCGCTGTAGAACGATGCTGCAACACGGTTTTCTCTTCTCTAATAACCTTGCTTCAGTTCATGAAAACAATGATTATTTCCTCGAGTTGTAACCAGCAATTAATGTTCTCTAAACAAGATTTTGACGTCAATATTCCGATGCGGAATGCGTCGAAAGTTAACAACCCAATCCGGTTAACTGTTCAGTTGACTGTATTTTGCCTTCTGATCGGGAGGTATTTGGTTCGATTCCTAGTAGGATCAAATCAAAGACTTTAAAATTGGCATCCGTTCCGTCGCTACTGACAGTCAGTATCAGGGGAGTGCGGAGAGTTGTGATAGTGATCCGGGATAAACTCTGAGAGAATTAACCTGGCGTATATACATCGCCTTCGTAGTTCAAAACGCAATAAACTCGAACAGCAACAACAAAAACAGTATGCAAGGTCATTATCGAAATGTAAAAAGCATTATGGGCGGTATTGAGGGCAAGCCCGCAAGCCGGATGGGATCATCGAGGACTTTAGGGACGTAATGGCACTACGGTGATCCTCTAGCGCCTCTTGTGTACTGAAATAATGTCTGGTTATCACCGCTTGTCGCTGTTGTGTGTAGGGTACCCATCGACAACGACAAGGCTCCAGCTACCAGTGCTGGTCTCTGATCCCTATATGTACGGCTCCTGTTTGTTATATTGAGCTGCGAAGTTGATGAGAAGCGTCGCTGACTCGCTGGTGATGCGTCACCAACCACATATGCGTTTTGAAAGGTGATAACGGGCTATCATCCAATCCCTATTGTCTTGACACAAAAGTCAACACATTCGCTAATATTATATTTGCTTTGGGACAACAAGTCATGACGAGAAGACCAACGTTAAATGGTACATTACACCACTCTCTTTATGACTACCAGTGAAGTAATGATCATATGAAATAGGTTAGAAAACTGCAGTAAGCTATGTCTGACTTGGAGCTCAAATTGCGTGAAGTTCGTGAGGACGATTTACAAGAACTGCGTGACATGATCTTATCGCAGTTTAACCCGATGAGAATGAAGCTGCTAAAGGCAGTTACTCTTCACTGGGGAGTGCAGGTAACCTGACGTAGTAGCGATAATGGTTAGACCTACATAGTTATAGATGTGGGATGTCTCAGGTACTCCGTATAGGCTACAGTAGAGTCATCCATTCCCGTCATATACAATAGTAACGATAGATATCTACGCGTTATATTTTCCTATTTTCCCGGGATCATTGGCCTATAGCTGCACATTGAGGAGTGAAGACATATAGGCTAGATATGAGGTTGGTGTATGAAGACTGGGCAAGGATGAGCTATGGCGTCATATTGCACCATCTCTCAACACACTTCCTTTCAATGCCGATAGCGAGGGTTTGAATCAGCTCCCAATCAGAAAAGTACGTACGGCCCACGTATGTCGCGAGACTGCAATTTCGCATGGCCATTGGTGGCCCGTGTGTGGTTAATAGCATGCAAACGCAACACTGACCCGTGTACACGTGGCCGTGTTTGGTTCATTTACGGCCCTACTCAGCCCATTACTGGCCCACGTGAGAGCGATTCAGCATGGGCCATCTGTGGCAAGATGTACGTGAGCCAGGTATTTCCCTAACAAGGCCGTGTCTGGGGCCTCATAACGCGTGGCGTTCCATGTGCAAGTCTTGGCAACCCCACAGGCCGGCGCATTTTTCTGACTGGACTGGATGTTAATTTTTAAAGGGTAGGCTCGATTATTTGTTAACGAATAAATCCACTGGTCAGAGTGTTTGGGTGTTCTGAGTGAGTTCAACCTCTAGAGAGCGATGATGTCTAGGTTCTTCGACAGCGACAAAGATCTCGCACGGGTACATATATCGCCTTGGGCTTTTTTCAGGTGTTTTTGGTTTCAATGTCAGCGCTGATTTTCGCCGTCTCTCGAGGAGAATTATCTTTATTTGTGGTCATTTACATCTTCAACACGGCAGCCATGCTTTTCGTCGGTACGTAAATATTTCTACATTACAAATTTGTCACTCAGACAAGAAATCTCCAAATTTCAGCCGCGATAATATTCAAAATGCGGATCAAAGATCACAATAAAGATTTATGGGATTGGGAAAACTGCAAAGGTCTGTATAGCGAGGGCTTCTGGGTGGCTGAAATTGTCAGGGACGGAAAGACCGAAATTGTTGGATCATTTGCTATTGGCAAGACCAAGAGAACGAAATCGTTCGAAGATGAAGCAAATGGCACACTAATTGAAGTAACAGTGAGTAGTGGGATGCTCCTAATTGTTGCTGTTTTGAATTTATGGCGTTTTCAACTACTAAAGTCATGCTTGCCAGGTCAATTCATCGCGTGTCGATACTGCTGGTTTATATATAGGCCCTATCACTATCACAACCCAACCCTCTGCACTCCCCAATACTGACTGCCAACTGCAGCCAGAAACCGACCCCGCATCTTAAATTCGTGACACGAGCCGGACATATTTTGAGTCGATTTGGTCACAATTGTCCCAAATGAAGGCCTACGTTGAAACTGACCCCATCTTCTTCCCTGCTCGGCCAGAAAACATCTGATATGAAAATGTTTTTTTCCCAGACTATAGATTCCGGCTAGGCTGTGACGATAAACACACCAGAATGTTTCCCAATTACTGAATTACCTTCTCCAAAATTAAAAATTTTTGTCACAGAGGTTAGCCGTGTGTCCAAGCATGAATTACATGGACGTTGGGAGAGAACTTCTCAATAGTGCCATCTCAAAAGCTTCGTCACGAGGGTTCCACCGTCTAGTGTATCACGTACCGGAAAGTTCAGAGGATGCGACGAAATTATGTAAATCTGTTGGCTTCCAGATCGCCTGCACGCGCGGAGATTTTATAAAAGTGCACATCATGACGATCGAAGTGTAGTAGAACATCAGACATATAACTGGATGTACAGTTTCTAGCGACCGCTTGATCAGTACTAGCGCATTCCTATTATAGGTTTAAGCTCTGGGCTGTCGATGTCGTTTTGAAATTATGGCGTTTTCAACTACTAAGCTCATATACGTCATGTCAATGGTTAGTGTACGCGTGTCAATAACCCCGGTTTATAAGCCGGATCACTATCACAAACATAACTTTCCCCATTCTTTCGGTGCTGACTGCCAGCAGCGAAGGAACAGATACCAATTCTAAACTCTTTCGGCCGGGAATCGAATCTGGAACCACCCGATCAGTAGGCGGACGGTCAAACCAAGGAATGCGAGTCGTAGGCTACATACAGCATATCACATCAGGACATTGTACGCAAGCACACACAAGTTGGGAAGAACCGGTGTATATCGAGCAAAAAATACATAGGATCAAATAAAGTATCATTCAATCAATATTTTCAAACGATATAGTGTAGCCGATGGCGAATGATCAATAGATATCGTAAAGAAGATTCACCACAGATTTAACGTATAGCCTTGGTTTATTGAGAATTATAATATTCTCAAGCCTTCGGAGCTCTGCTGCTTCAACAGGTTAAATCTGTGGTGAATCGTCTTTACGATATCTATATTTTGCTGTTATTATTTCGTGATGTAAGTACAATATATTAATTTCCATTGCAGTTGGATATATCGTCAGTCAAACAAACACATGAGCCGTTACGGCCGGCATCATGATCTAGTTAATGGCTTTTCATATCGGGAGTGCAGGACGTTCCAGTTTGGTATTATATGCTGTAGGTATGGACCTGGGGTCGCTTGCCCTTATTTCGCACCTTCCAGGGGAAAACAGTCACCTTCCAGTTCACATATGAAACAACAACCATCATAACATTAGTAAACACACTAATATTAATAAAAACACTCAGTTTAACCGCGTCATGAATCTTTGAAGTTACCGCCAGATATGACCCAATAGAATCTGATATAGAACAACCAAGAGTTGCATAAAATCCACGCTGCAACACAGCCTTTAATTCACCTAACATATCATCTTTACTTAATTCATTTTTACGAAGCGGCTGGTGAAACAACCAAAGTAACATAGCCTGCATTAAAGCTAACGTTACAAACGCTACAATCCATGGTTTACGTGAAGAAACTAACAGTTTCTCAATGCCGCAACGAGAATCGATGACTCCATACTCAGTCACTAAGATGTATGATACACAATTTCCAACGCTTGCCCCGATGAGTAAAAACGGTGTGATAGCAGACACCATTCTAGTGTTTTCATCGCGTAAATCACGCACAGTAGGTTCGTCATAAACTATTTTTTGTCTTAACCAAAGAACCATGTATGTAGATATAAAGCCAACACACATAGTGTTGACTTTCACAAGCTTACTCCCTTGGCATAAATCAGGAAGGAAGTTATCGATTACTATCCTTACAATCAATTCTTCAGTGAATATAATAACACCACATGCCACAGATATGATGCGACTTACAGTCATCGCGCCGCACCAATGTTTTTGATGTGATAAATTATCACGAACTCCATCGTTGTATATATCATTTCTGAATGTGTCAATCAACAAAAGAATGAAAATATATAACGAAATTATCAAAAATATCACAGATAATATTACTGACGTCACCCAAATTTTAAAACTAGAGTCGCTTGCGGTGTCACCAACTTGCATCGTGATATTTTCCACGTCCGTCAACTTTGTCACAGACACTGTTTCATCCATGTTGGACGTTCAGCTCAACGGGCAAAGTCGAGCCTCACCAATTTAAGTTCTCCTCCAACATATGTTTCATCTATACTCAGTGTGCTGCCTTTAAGTCATATTTTCACAAAATATACTCCCAGAACAGAAATTTAATATTACTTTAAGAGCTTTTATGATGGAGCAGCTAGTCATTAAGAATATAAGCAAAATCTCGGGGTTGTGTACGTTGTTTACATTGGAATTAAAGATCAAAATCTGAATGATCTGAAGAATTTAGATAATATAGTATACTATCAAATCGCGGTCTTAATTTATTGATTCATCCTGATCTGAAAGTGTGTATAGAGCCGATGGCGGACGATCAATATATATTCTTAAGAACATCACCATCGATTTAACGTCCAGCCTTAGTTTTTTGAGAATTTGATCTATGGTCTGAAAGTGTAATTAAAGGTCTGCGCTCAAAATATTACCTTAATTGGTTTTAAATATAAGATGGACGACCCATTAATGGCCGCTTCTGATTGGCAGGTCCAAGGCTCGATTACCGAGCAACTCAAATGAAAGACTTTAAAATTGGAAATGGTTCCTCTCTGCTTGGCAGTCAGTATCGGGCAGTACGGAGGGTGGCGGTTGTGATAGTGATCCGGGATATAAACCGGAAGTAACGACACGCGCTCTAAAAGCATTGCCCTAGCGTACACGACCGTAGCTGAAAAATGCCGTAAATCAAAAACAACAACAACTACATCAAAAACTCATTAATGGAACAGTCGGAGGAAAATAGAAGAAGTAGAAGAAGATTCAATCAACAGATTATGACAGTTAAATTAACAGATATAAATATTGAAATTTAATTCAATGGTTTTCTTTGCACATACAATTCTTTTAAAGTTCTCAACTCTTCAATGAGTTGCCTGTTCTGATATTCTAACACATTCACTCTAGTCTCGAGACATTTCACATATTCCTTTTTCCTTCTCCTACATTCTTTCGCAGCATCTCTATTTTTCATTAGGCGTAGCTCCCGTTTTTGGGCAGTGTTTTCAGACTCTGGATTTTCAAGTACTCTCCAATTTGTGTCAGTAGGGAGAAAGTGACATCGGCTCTCAGAGGGTAGTCTTGTTACAGGAACATGTTTTGATCGGTTTGTTTCTAATGTAATCATGCCACTGTATAGATAACTGTGTTGGAGATCAAGTTGAGGTGTTACTGCAATTCCTTGATATTGAGGATTGCTTTTCAATAATTCAATGTTTAGTTCTGGACCACATAGACTATGTTCATTTGTAGTAAGACTATCAGCTAGAAAATTTCTGTCGTCGGGATGTTGTTGTTGTTGTTGTAGTGGTTGGATAGTCTGTGTATCATCAGGCTCTATTTCCATATCCATTGATATCACTTGGTGATTAGCAAGCGGTGATGTTGTGTTATTCATATTAGTTGGTTGGCTACTTTCGCTGTCGTCATATTTAAGGGTGTTCTCCAATAGTAATTCATGATCCTTTGGTTGGTCCTTTTCAGCCATATCATCCGGGCAGTGATACGCGTGAGAAAGATTAGAGCTTGAATTTAAAAATATTTCATCTACAAGTTAAGCAAAACAACACAGCGAGCACATACGTTATGGTTGAGGGGCGAAAAGCTAATGAAAGACCTTCGTCAATGGCACTACGCGACCATAATTTGAACGCCTCGTTTGATTCGTGTTAGCTAACTTCTAACTGACTCTCTAAGATTCGAAAAGCACGGTGTTCCGAAGATGGTTTTATGCCCCATCGCCTTCCAGCCGTTAGACACCTAACATTTCCTGGGCAGATACCAGTCGTATAAACATTGCTACCCTGGAGGGGGTGGCGTATTTGGTGCGCTAATCAGGAGTTAAACGCCCGGACCGCATAGGTTGAATGCGAATGCTTATACCATGTCTACCTGTCTTCTGCCTTAAACTATCCTATGAAATGTGACGTATTCACTGTAAGAACGACCGCTGCTGGACACAGCATATAGTGTCCACCTCTCTATTAGAAATATGACACCAACTAAACTCTACAAATATATCGCAGAAACTAGCCTGCATATCAATATCTATTCGCAGGTGATGATAGGTGTTGAATGCATATTCTTTCGATGATATCAAGCAAGAGGAAATAGTCTGTTTCATATTGCCGCTTCCTTGACGCCATAAAGTGTAACAATAGAACTGATTGTTTAATTAAAATAGATTGGGAGGCGCTTTGCATTACAAGAATTCATTCGGCCTTGATGAACGGCAAAGTAGCGACCACTGAGCTATGCAGCTTGGAATGTGCCGCTATATTGCCATTCCTCAGATTCGGAAAACGCTATTATTGCGTCATAAGGTAGATGTATCACGGTTGCCCAGCGACGGTCCCGAGACTCATTGATTCTACAGCCAATGTGTCGTTGTGTATGAAGTACAGCCAATGCATCAATCACACAAATATTGAATAGCACTCGTTACCATGTATAGTGAATACTCGAAGTCAAAGTGTATATAATTCAAAACTATGAGATCATTGTCAGTCACAGAAGTTGTCACACACTGAGTTTAATTTAACTTCTCTCTAAAGTAAATACGGTCGCAATCGCAAATATCCTCTTCGCACAAGTTAGGTTGCACCTGGCAAGCAAACTAGCTTGCAATCCGTTGTTTCATTATTGCTGTACAGTCAGGTAGGCTATTGACTCTGTGCTATAGCGGATCGCGTGCTGCACATTGTCGGAAATAGCTAGCAGTACGCCTGACCGGTTTATGAGGTCATGCACCGCGTGTGTAGCGATTCTGAAGCCTGAAATCGATAAGTCGAAAGTCAGAAGAGCAAGCTGGATTTGATGAAACGAGTATTCAGACTAACTTAAGTACACAATGTAGACTATTAAGAACGAATGCACAGCAATGCAGTCAACGAAGCAAGGTAGGCTAGTAGCCTACAGTGGTCGTAAAAACATACGGTCAATGGCGAAAAACATCTGATTAATTCTATACCGAGCCGAGCAGATTAGCAGAATCAAGGCAGGAAGGCCGTGTGGCGCAAAAACTTTGGTCAAATTATGATTAAGTAACTGAGTGGATCCCTAAAAATGGCGTGGCACTAGAGGATGGTTTCAATAGTAGGCCTACACTTATAGACGGGTGTATACTGAAGCCTCCCGAATCACGGATGAAATTCCAGTAGACTGTTTCTTCAAACTATTATTCTACTAAAATGTGACTGATAAATGATACATTTCAGAAGTGCTGAATTGGCCATAGTTAGAGTGAAGATGTCAAGGTGTAACAGAGTGATTGATCTACGTAGCGATACGCTGACGTTGCCAACAGATGAGATGCGCAAAGCGATGGCATCAGCTGAGGTTGGAGACGATGTTTTCGGAGAGGATCCGACGGTGAATGGTATGCGTAGTTGGGTAGTTGTTAAATTAATGGAATTCCACGCCCGCTTGACCTAGCCTACTAATTGAAACGGATTCATATATTTCTAATACACAGAACTGGAACGGATTGCTGCCGAGATGTTCCGAAAAGAAGCCGCCCTGTTTGTTCCTTCAGGTACGATGGGTAATCTGATCAGTGCAATGAGCCATTGCCGTGAAAGAGGTTCACTCATATACGTTGGTGATCAATCGCACATGCTAGGATGGGAGCAAGGAGGAGTAGCACAGGTACGCAACTGAACTAGAAATTGACGTCCGAAATACGACATGTAATGTCTGAAATACGCCAGGTAAATAAAAGAGCCGGCATGTAGGCCTATGTCTATAAACGAATCAACCTTTTTATTATTGAAGCTATCGCGGGAAGTTTTTACAGGGATGTAGAGACCGACGTTATGCATGCGACCAGGTGGTTTTTTAGTGCTTCCAGGGTGTATTTCGTAAATTAGACATCGCCCAATGCCGCTATTTCTACGTTTCGATACGCCGAAATCAGGGATCCACCTTTCAAGTCACTTCTGCCATCTATAGCGATCTAGCGAAAAAATTCTTCACCACTTCTGGTCGCGTAAGGTAGCCTGGCTACCACGTTCTGCTTACGTAGGCCTACTATCCTTCGGTTCGGCGTCTTAGATATATTTCATACGAGTTTAGATAATTCATATGAGAAGTGAATCGGGGAGCCATTTTCCTTCGTCAAGAGAAGACAGTGAAGCATCTCTCTCTCTTCGCGTTGGGCTACAATGTCTTATGTTGTATGCCCCGAGTGAAACCGGGATAGCCAGCTAGTTTCAAATATAACGGGTTGCGAATATAGGCCTACCTAAAATACGACATGCCAAATCATGACCTAGGCCTACTAAATTTAGAAAACAGGGAGAGAGAGAAAAGAGATCGGGCTGGGACGAGCCGTCAGTTGGGGACCGAGGAGTCTGGTATAATGGGTTCACAAAGTTCGGAACCCCTCGTTGTAGACCTATTCCACACCGCTGTTGGCTGCCTTTACTAAACACGCTGCAGAGAGCAGATATAAGCATGGCCTACTAAAATATTTTAGTAGGACATGATATAGGCTACGTGGAGTAGACCTGTTCTTTGCCTACAGTGTTTATCTTTAACAGTTTGGAGGCATCTGTCCGAGATCTTTGAAGACTAGACCTGATGGTTCCTTTGATGTAGCCGAACTACTTCGAATACATAGAACTGGTAGCGATTACCACCACCCAAAGCCTCAGATGGTTGCCGTGGAGAATCCAATCGCAGGAAAAGTATTGCCATTGTCTTATATGAAGGAGGTTAGTATTTTTACGGGCTCATAATAATCTTGGTAACCACGCGTCTCCAAAAAGAAAGGCGTAGAGATTTGGAATCAGCGCACGAAACTACATAAAATATACCCCTAAAATCATAGGTATAGACCGTTGCGCATAACATTTAAGTTACCTTGCAGGTACATGATGCAGCTCGAAGTATTGGTTTAAAGATCCATCTCGACGGTGCAAGAATAGGGAATGCAGTTGCCCATATCGGTTGTCAGCCGCATGAGTTGACGGAATGGGTTGACTCAGCTAGCATTTGTTTATCTAAGGTAAGGGTGCCTTAAAGAAGATCCACCTCAGCACCCACTCACATGATATGCAAATACACTACTGGTGTCTGTATATGCATATCATGCGAACATGATCTGCATGTGCAGTTGTGCACATTGTGCATTCTGGGCAAGTTGCCGGTAGGCCATTAAAGTCAAGCAGCACCCCTCCGCATTATCCTTAATGCGCTGACGGCTCCAATCCACTCCACAATGTAGCCTACTTTTATTTAATCTGTCTGCAGGGTCTTGGCGCACCTGTTGGTACAGTGATCGTTGGAAGCAAGGAATTTATATCCCGAGCAAGGAGGACGAGGAAGGTAGGCGTAATTTTGACTACAAATTAAGGGGGTTGCTGTTGTGCAAATAACCTGAAACACGGCGCCAAGGCCTGCCTCCGTGGAATTTGAATGCGGAGATGGTGCGCAGTTGACTGTCAAGCTATATACTACGATGCCTCCGGATCACTATCACCCCCACACTCGACACCTAATACTGACTGCCAAGCATAGATACACGTAACGGATAGCCTACACCAACAATTTGGTTTCACTCGATCGGGAATCGAACCCGCGACCTCGCAATCTGAAGGAGGACAGACCGTGAATTTCGGAATCAAGAATTTGATGGGGTGGGGACCTAGGTCTAGGTCTAATAGGGACATTTCAAGGTTTAAACGCGTACCTGAGTGATCTATCTAGTAAATGTAAGCCTA
Source organism: Botrylloides violaceus (assembly GCA_030412335.1). Taxonomy (NCBI): domain Eukaryota; kingdom Metazoa; phylum Chordata; class Ascidiacea; order Stolidobranchia; family Styelidae; genus Botrylloides; species Botrylloides violaceus. The sequence continues at coordinate 105,470 of JASFYC010000541.1, read as the reverse complement.
ATCATAATTTGTCGCACTGTAGTGTAGTCTCATGACACCCCAATGTGTCTTCCGTTCTGTATATGCTAGTAGTGATTGGCTTAGGCCTACGGTAGCCTACCATTTTATCATCTCCAGGCTCTCGGTGGTGGAATGAGACAATGTGGCATCCTAGCAGCCGCTGGAATAATCGCCCTCACTAAGATGATGTCGAGGATGAAAGAAGATCACGATAATGCCAAAAAATTTGCAAAAGGTTCGTATGGATAAATTCGTTGGGAGGTCATAACACACACCCTTCCCCAGACAGTGTTTATAATATCCAGCGTTCACCAGTCAACACTAGCAAGAACATCTAGGATTATGAGGGGGAAAATGTTCTACTCCAGGGCAGGGATATCTAGACATCCCTGTCCAGGGCTGCCCAATGTGCGGTGAGCTTTGGCGGCCCGCGACACACAATTTCAGACACGTCTCTGAAACATTATTATTGGCCTACATGACTTTTATAATGAAAAAATCGCACGGCAGTCAAGGGACCAAGGGTATATTGACATCTCCCGACATGTTGCCATGGCTTCCGCAATGGATCATTTTGCTCCACCAGCCTCTAATGATATCTTCTCTGCGTTTTAGGACTGATCGACGAGAAGATATTTGATGTTGACATGGAGGATGTACAAACGAATATGGTCGTGTTTAAATTGAAAGAGACGGTGAAGTGCCATGTTGATGAATTTCTCAGACTCATGTCAGGTAGAGAGCTTTTTTAGACGTGAAAACGTAGTAGCTTCGGTCTGTGGAGTAGGCCTTCATGCGGCCGAGTGTTTTCCCGCGTGTCGCAAAGCGGACTGCGTAGGCTACTCAGCAAACTTTTCGATAACGAACGGCTTACTGCTGTAAAAATTGTCGGAGAGTCTATACCGAACCTAGTCAGGGCTCCGTTCACTCTGTCCACGTTACAAACCCCTCATAGCATTGTTAATAACTGCTTTGAAATATTTACGACGCCCGCCGTTTATAATTCCGCGGGGTCCCGGTCCGCCGTTTAGTAGGGCCCTATTTTTCATTAGGCTATATTTAAGGTAGGCCTATGTCAATGCTCTTTGGTGTCGAAATGCCAAAAAAGCTAGCCTAGGTGGCGCTGTCCATTATGATTCATTTGTTTAGAGCCAGTCCAATCCAATGGAGCAAGCGTCAAAATGTTGACACTCGGTGTTCTAATTCGGGCTGTGTTTTATAACGGAATTTCTTCTGACGACGTCGACATTGCGTTGAAGAAACTCAAGGTCGTTTGCCAAGATATTACTGAAATGAAATAACGATCAAATTTACTCGAATGTGATTAAGTAAAGATTTTCTACTACTAAGTTGATTATTTTGGCGTTTTCAATTGCTTGCATCATCGTACAGTCAGTATCGGGGGAGTGTTGTGCTTGTGATTCACGCTTTATCATGGGCCTGGCGTATATTATTACTTTGGTAGTTGAAATACGGCATAAATCCAAAATAGTGACCGCCACCCCTCGCGTATTTGTTTCGATTTTGGGCGTTGCCAACTCAGGTCAACGCTTAGCCATATGAGTGCACGCGATGTCGATGGTCGGGTCAACAGACCGTATCACTGCCCTAGTGCTACATCCACAACCCTTCACTTCGGACAACGCCGAGATCAACGAAGGCCTAGTATATCGCACCTGGTACACCCGATATAATATTTCCGGGTCCGTTTCTCCGCCATACCCCACAAATTATCACTGGAACAAAGGTTTTATGGAAGTTGCGGACGATCAAACAAATAGTACGAGTCGTAAATAAAGCAAAGTTACCCATGAGACAGAAAAAGTGAGTGACGTCACACCAGAGACAGAAGGCCTTACAATCAACCGGCCAACACTTTGTTAACTAGCACCAACAAACATTAATAACAATCTGTCATTCACAAAAAGGCAGAATTTTCTAGTCAGAATATCCAATGGGTTCAATCGACGCGCGACTCACGAAACGTGGAGGCTTGAGTCGGAGCTTGGTATACAAGTCATAACTTAAGTCGGAAATATATTTGCCTCATGAAAATGACCATGACCACTATTCCTAAAGAAAAAGAATGTCTCAGAAACCCTTTCTACGGAGTAAGTAAGGCGGCCCACGCGAGTCTACGTCCAGGGCTGCACCACATTGGTTGCAGACATTCTGAAAAATAATCTCCATTCGTCGTCAGGTTGTCATCTGAGGTCAATGAAATGGAGTTCCGCGTTTTGCTCAAATAGAAAAACATGCAAATCCAGATTTTGACGAAATTTTTCAAGTATTCAATGACTTGGGACTTGAAACTTACGGTAACCAGACTTAGTTACTTGGAATCCTTTAGTATCAATGTCAAACAGTCTAGTCATCAGCGTCATCAAGTTAAGCTGCTACACTACAAAGTCAAGGCAAAAAAGTCAATTCCTCAGTATCAGTATCAAGTTAGACACAGTTACCAACGCTACCAAGCAAAGCCGCTACGCTAGTCATAAAAATATTCATTGGCACCCCGAACTACCCAAAAGTACAACTTACAATAATTGGCAGACAAGAAAAGACAGCCTGACGTGAAAATAATATGTCGATAACTTGCAACTGGGCAAAGTCAGCGCAGTTAGGAGGTCGATATCACATTATAATCAGCAAAACTGCAAAAAGTCGATACAATCAGCCCGTTATCGAGTCTGAAAGTAATGATTTTTCTATAATCGGTATGACTCCATCAGGTCATCAGTTAGACAAGGAAGTCGGATAATTATCATATCGGCCTCGGATCACGTCTAATATATGACAGGTACCTGGTCATTTACAATGCCATCCCAGGGCATTACAAGGCAGTATATAATAGTCAGTGGTGTCGGTAGTCTTTGAATCTTTTGATCGTGTACAAATTACATAAGCATACGCAAGGTTAGGAAGAACAGTTTTAGTATGGTACAAATAATGTGCAATAAGATCGATCCAGAGTACTAGAAAGAAGAACCAGAGTTTTTATCATGGCAGGGGCAGAAATCAATAAACAAACACAGCAAAACAAAACATGCAATTTTAAAGATCCGTAAGAAATGACGTGACCATCAAGAGCGGTAACGGTAAAGAGCGATTTGGATCCGCAATGACTTGAGCCTGCAAGATATCCCAATCTTGCGGGGAAATGAGCCATCTTGGCAGGGCAGATGACAGTCCCTGTGTCAGTTTCAGTGATCCGCAAAGGAAGTCTTTCGGCTGGCGTATGGCATTTCCATAGAGGAGTTACTGTACTTGCGAACTAATAAGGTCCTAAAGCCTGAAAGGGTAACTATGGCGATGCAGTCCCAGGAGTTCTGGCGACCCATGATTTTTCAACGGGCCGAATTCACCTGTATTTGATAAACGGGCCCAGTTGCCGAACGCGCAAATCACCAGAATTCAATGGTGGTGAAAATATAGCATGGCAATAAGTTAAAATAAAAGATAAATGCCTTTAAAGCATTTTGGCAATAGAAAAATGCTTTTTTTGCCACGATTTGCAAGTTTCCAACTGCCAACAAGTTGGGAAACGCGGTTTCGGCATCGTAACCTATCGTAGCCAAGTTCTGCTCCCGTGAGCACCGAGCACCACATGTCATAGTGCAAAAGGTCAATTTAAACACAGCCCTCATCAAATCACTAATGAAAACATAGTTGCTCAGACAAAAGAAACACAGTAGGCCTACTTCAATAACAAATAAATATTCCAGTCACCTATCTGAGAGCACAATAAGCTCATAGTTGAGAGGGTTCGTAACTAATAAACCGACATTACTGAAGAAAGCATGATCAAGCAATAACAAGTAAGCCAACCGAGTGACAATTACAATAGACAACATCGATCAATTTGTGTAATAACTCTCTATGATGGAATAACTGAACCAGTCAAGATACGGGAGTTGTTAATCAGAATCACGTTACGCAGACTGACGTTACGCAGACGCCAGTCGAGTTTCAAAAACTTCAAAAATCGTCGTCTAATTCCTTTTCTGTGGTCGCCACCGGCAACAGTTTTTGGAGCAATTGCGTTGTACCTTGCACGATATCTTTCAACCACTCTGGATGACTCGGGAAGAGATACACGAACAGATAGTACATCGGGAAGCCTGTGAAATAATAATACTATCGTGTTAAGTACAGAGAAATTAAAGTATAAGTTTTCTTACAGGACCGTCTGCTGTGAAAATATGATAGGCGGTATAAGATAGCACCGTTAAGCCTTGTTCACACTGAGCGTAAAACTTAGCGCGCAACACATGGAAAACGAGAGTGCGACTATGAGAGAAAAAGAGAGAGAGAGAGTTTTAAGTCATGCTATCGCGAAATGTCATCAGTAATCAAGGATTTGTGCTCTGATATCAGAATTTTTATGCCCATCGATTGATCAGCGCGAACGTAAAACGAGAGATGCTCGATGTAATGTCAAGCGCAGCAAGTGCTAAAAAAGATATTAGGGTGCCTGCTTATTGAACATTTTGGAAATGAATATCGGCCACCAAAATGGGGAGGTTACAAATTGTCTTAGAAACACAATCCAAAAATATAATTTTCAAAAATATCAAGATCTTCTTTGGACCTCTCCCCTACTTTCGTGGTTGAGACCTCGTGACTTCAACTTGTGCATCCCACTTACCTGTCAAAATCATCGCTGTCCCGATCAAGGAGTCTCGAGTCTCAGTGACAAACGGTACAATAATCAGGAAAGCACAAGCCAGGCAGAAAATAATCGGCCACGCCAAACTGAACTGAAAAGCGAAGAAGACGGTTAGTCAGTCGATAGTGGACAAGTGATTAATGACAATGTTCATACTTTGAGCGGTCTTGGCATGTCAGGTCTTTTAATTCTCAGTACAATCTGCCCGACAATAGACAGTCCAACAGTGAGCCAGTACATGAAGCTGTAGTAGTTTATAAGGTCAAACACATTCTCCACACAAAGATACACCAAAGTTAGCAGTCCCTGTGAAAATGTAACGATTTTAAGCAATCAGATATGGACTTCCAAGATTCCACATCATATTGGACCACCCAGATACTTCCTCATCAAATTTATATATATATAGTATATACCACTACCAGTAGGCTACTATTGCTAAGTCTGTGTATTGCATGATTATCTGCACAGGCTCTCTCTCTGTTACTACAAATTTAACATCCAGACTCAGTATATTCCAAGAGTGTAGTGGAGCCGATCAATAGATATTGTAAAGAAGATTACCACCGATTTTAAGTCCAGCTTTAGTTTATTGATAATTCTCTTCTTTACAATGGTAATAAACATAATAAGTCACCACAGATTTAACGTTCAGTCCAGTTTATTGGAATATAATACACAAGCTTTGGGAGCTCTGCTCCTTCATCAGGTGAAGATGGAATGGAATTGAATGTCTTCTTTACAATATAATATATTCGAAGATAAATTCACCCCTTCCCTAATGTTACCACAAATTTAACGTCCTGTCTCTCTCCATAGATTCAACATCCAGCCTCCGTTTCTTAGAAGATAAATTCACCGCCTCTCTCTCTTTCCCTCTTCCACGTTGATGACAAAAATTTGACATATAGTATAAAATCCCGACATAGAAAACTCGAGAATTCAGATTTACAAGAAATAATGAGACAGGAATTTAAATGCCATTGCTAGTGTCAATTACTTACTATAGGCCTACCGGTAAAGTTTAAAAACTTTCAAATATCAAAAACACAAGAGATGACACATACGGTGAGCAGCATGCTTGGAGCAGGTGTGTATCGTTCCTTATCCTTGTACACTGTGACCATAGCGAAGTAGTCGGGAAGATGACCTTCTCTGGCTCCGACAAAGAACAATCTGAAAATTTATTGTAACGGAATTATGCTAATCATTTATAGAGATTTCAGAACTGCGTGGACCACGAGCGAAGAGCCATTTATAAAATTGCTAGGGGACAGACATTTAAAATCAAGTTTGAGAACCAATCCAGATAGTAGTATGAGCGGAACGCCGGCAGGGAAACGACGAGGTTATTGTCCCCAGGGTCCATAATACACATAAATACCCTCGTACCTTGAAGATGCCATCATAGAGGAGTTGAGACCCCCAAACGTAGACATAGCCACAAACACCGGCATCATCCACTGCATCACGCCCATCGATCTCCCCGCAAAAGTCTAACAAAATTAGAAAGTCTTGAAATCATAAAAATACTACCACACTAGTAGTACCCACCACAGCAACAGCATCAGACCAGATCAATTCTTCTGGTGATAATACGGCATAGTAAGCAATGTTTGCAAGGATGTAGATGACAGTGCACAGAGGAAGGGATATGTAGATAGCTTTGGGTAGATTTCTGAAAATAATGCATTATTTAAATAAATATTCCGAAGTATCTTGATCGAATCAAGAGTCTCTCTTCTGACGGAATGATTCGAATCACCGGACATTGGATATCTAGCGATTTGAATCAGATCAAATCGACTATTATTATCCAGGTCAACCCAAATATTCAATTCAAATATACACCCTTTCAGAGTAAACTCAGCCGAATGGAGGCATGGGTTCGAATCCTACTTTTGATATCATGTATCATCTCAGCACATCAGTAATCCACACAATGCTGTATTCAATATGTCTTCATTCAGCTTTAGTTAAAAGAGAAAAATAAAAGAGAAATATGCACTATCTACAGGAACAGTGACCACCCACACGCATGTACAAAGACACGTAAATTAACCGCGTATAACTAATTCTCAATAAACCCCTTCTGGACGTTAAATATGTGGTCATCTTCTTTACAACATCCATTGACCGACCGTCGTCGGCTCCACTATACTCTACTCTTGAAAGCAACATGAAATACGCAACGCACGTCACACATACCAGTAGAATAATGTTGTCATGCACTGACACAGTGTCATTGCACAAGAAACACCAACCCACCTGTATGGATCTTTCAATTCTTCTACCATGAAATTTAAGGTATCCCTAAAATAACAAAGAGGAAATAGTACCGTGTAACTGACCCCCCATCAATATGGCTGAGTGGCGTCTCCTAATATATATGAAAATCGCGACAAAAAAAGTGTCTCACTCTATCTCTCAACCTGATATCCATAAACCAGCAAATGCGACTTACCATCCCGAATAAGCGTAAAGACCGGAGTACATTGCCAGGGCAATGTTTCCCGGACTCGTCGTCATGCCTTTCCACGGGTCTTTGAACGATGATGAGGGATCTATATAGATTTGGACAATGCATATGATTGAGTCATGGCTTCTAAAAATAGCTGTAGTCAAAATAGCTACAGTGGACAAATTTTATAGTTTCGGCGAGCCCGGCCTTCGTGAGCATGCATAAAAATGGTGGTTGGGGCACGTTAGTGTGGGCTTGAGTCTGTTTGAGTTAAAGAAATTTTGGATTCATGCATCTTAATCAGGGGGTGACCAATTGTTATCGGCGAGGTCAATATCAATATTATTAATATTATCAATATTTTTGCGATAATCTGTATCGGTCGCCAGCAAAGTAAGGACGTTAAAATATTTGATATCGGCTGATTATCAAGAACGATATTCATGATTTTTTAATGTCTAATCAATATTAGTCTTCAGTAAAGCGAGGAGGCCGATTATGATGTCACGAATGAAAAATCGACAATGGTCGATCGTCTCGATAATCACATGACATATGCTTGAAAAGCCTTGACACAAATCAGCCTAAAAGACCAACCTGTCCCGAGATAGTAGAATCCGATTCCAATAATGATGATGAGTGCAATGACTTTGGCGTACGCAAAAATATCTTGAATCCTGGTACCGTATCTCACGTTCCAGCAGTTCATCACCATGATAAAACCTGTAACGATACAAACAGATAACTTCATGGTGTTGCGATTGTGCTGCCAACGACAAATTCAAGCGATATTGGCATTTGGTGAACTGGGCTCAAATTGGCGGGTAAAACAAGGTCACCCACCTTTGCTCCTCCCGTGGATCACTCCTCAGAATTCAAAAATTTTTTACGAGTCATAAATCAAGTCAGTACTCGGTACCACATTTATATCATGAAATTTATAAAATTATCGGCCGAAAGTATGCGCAAAAAGGAAATATTTCCTCCATAACGTCAGGACAGTGGATTTTCAACTTTCGTCTTATAGAATTATGTTAGCAAATCTTGATTTGTTAAAATTATCGGAGTTACGCTATTTTTTTAAGAAAAATGAATTTTTGACTCCTATTTTCAAAATATTTAATAAAGATTTCGATTTGATAGTCTCGGTTATTTGACTTGACTCGAATTTTTAAAATATTGAATGACTCCGACTTGACTTGGACTTAAGGTCTCGGTGACTGAAGTAAATTGAGACAAGTCAGAAACTTAGAATCCGTGACTCAGCCATGGAACTCCATTTTTGCATCCCACCTTGGTAAATTTGATTGTTAGTAGTACTGGTATATCATAGCCTAAGGACATGGCTGTATAATCATCACTACTTGTGAGACTTGTCATTTCTCAACCACCTGGGAAGAGAACCTCTAAACACCATTACACCAACAGCACCTAAGGCAATACCATGCTAAAGATTCATGATTTATGATACGCAATAAAGTGATTAGCACTTAATTAGTATGAGGTATGATTGATAGCAAAAGGCAGAATAGGTTGATTGATGACCCCCAGCTGTAAATCAGTTAGAAATTAATTCAGAAATTGGCCCAAGGTGAAAATGAGGATGCTAGATTGCTAGGTCGCTAGGATAGAGAAGTAAATAGGCATGATAGGAAATCAGTGCTCGAGTTCGATTCGGGAGCAAATATTGCTCAATTCTTTCGGTTAGTTTTCAGATCAAACTCTAGCAATGTTCGTCTTTGGATCTTTTGTAGCCTATGTTATTAGCTTAGGTATATACATCATTATCATATGGCCTAGATCATAATTGGGGATACCCAGCGTGAAGAGGAAATGTTATATATCGTTCTGGTACTGGCACATGACTCTTGACCACACATGCATATATACATTGTACGAGTATTTGTGACGACATCAGTTCGAGAACCCAAGGTGAAGGGAGACCGTTATCGTTCTGGCACTGGCACATGATTCCTGACTACAATATGTGCACAAACATTCCACTAGTATTTTGTGACATCATCAGTTCAGATTGTGGGTTCAGTAACAGTAACAAAGTCATGCGAAAAGTGCGTGTACAAAAACACGTCTCAGAATAAATATACAGTATATATATACAGAGAGTTGTTCAAAATTTTTAACTTACAAACACAGCCCGCAGCGAGAAGTCGCACAGCAGCACCAGGAGGTACACATGTTGGAAAGAAGGGTTGAATCAAGTAATTAGCGAACGTGATTGCAATCGCAGCCTTCAAACACAAAAGGGATTAATAAACAAATTAACAAATCAAGCAAACATTCCGAGATGATTCATCGCTAAATACAAAATATCTGAATCATAAACAAACTTGAGAATATTTGAATGACGGCCAATATCGAACAATTATTGCAAAAACTTGAATATCGGCCTAGCAGATTAAATCAGTCGACCCATAATCCTAATTTAGGCTACCAAAGTACCAATAAACATCATAGCCTTAGAAGAAATTTATCACCTGAACAGTAGGCTCAATGATGAGAACCGATACCCATAGCCTAACAAATCCGATAATGGGTCCAAATGCTTCCAAAATGTACGCATAGCTGGCACCAGATTTCACGATAGTTGTTCCGAGTTCCGCATAGCAGATAGCACCGACCATAGAAAATACCCCGCACACCTGAAAGCAAAGGCAACGGTATTACGTTCCGGTATACAGCTGTCATCACATCTAATTACTGCAGGCCTACAACAGTGTAATAATAACAGCGAAACAAGGAAAGGATGCCGTTCATTTTTGTCCTTGTTGCATTTACAGACTCGCACACAGTATAAATTATACTAGTGCACATGCAAGCTAGACAAGAGGGCACCGTCGAAGTCAGTATATTATAAACTATCAAAGTAAAGCGCCATCTCTCCAAACTATCCTCAATCCGCTGTCTGTCCAGCGACGAAGCAACATATTTTACCATTCTTATCATCTTTGGTATAATGCAGTCTCGGGGTTTGAAGCCGGTACCGACTGGCTTTGTGGCTGACGACCTATAATACCATTACACCACAAAGCCCGATAATATTTGCAATGTTGACGGGCCAGGGTAAAACCTTAATTTCGGCCGTGTGTGGACTGCATTGGTGCAACAATCGAGTGCGCGATACGCAAATAGTATAATATAATATATCGCATGCAGGATTGTTTCCTAAAGTAAAACCATATAGAAATGGAACAGTGTGAATTAGCAGTGATCAACATGAAGAGGGGTCGCACTCGACGGCCGTAAGCATCTCTTATGCAGGGATGTGCGAACATCAATCACAAAAAGACATGAGTACGGCACTACGGCGATACATTTACAGTTATCCACAACAGTGTATCGTGCATAGCTATACAGCACAACAAGAAAATCGAATCAACTTGGTAGCTTTTGATATTGAGATAATACAGGAAGCATATAATTATAACTATGGACTTTATCCACATGTTCAATTAAACAGCCTACAGGCACTCAACTACAAGTGTAGTAGGCTTATTATATATATTAGGAGTCGACGGATTATCGAGGCCGATATTTGTATTTTTGCGATTATCGGTATCGGCAGTTAGTCAAGTACCGTAAGGAAGTCAATATTGGATATCGGCCTCGATAATCAGACGATAGTCGAGGCCGATATTCATGATTTTTGGATCATTGATATCAGCCATCAGTCATGTGAAAGGCCGATTACGTATTGACCTTGAAAAATCCAATTTCAGGTCGATCTCTAGTAATACTAGTATATAACACCTGCTGTGTAACACACATACAAATGTATCGGTATTTGATTTTATCCAGCCCTATCCCCCGGACTTATTAAAAGCGGAAATTGTGAGCAACTTGCCAGGAATGGCTACCATTTCAGCAATGACACATTTTATGTCCTTGCATTTTTGTCTCATAAGGTTATTGCAGGAAATACATAAATTATCATGAGTCACCCGATGTAGCACTCTTAGGCAAGGATGAAAGTGATTGATTACCCATGAATTCTCGGTAATGACCTATTGCACAGCTCGGTGAATAAGCAATTCTTGTGAAAGATACCTGGCTAAATGTGTTGTAAATAAGCCAAGCCGTGGAAGCTATTAAAATATTCATTGCTAGTACCAATACCAATATCCTTTAAGTAGGGATGGGCAAATCGAGTCACTTTCAATCAAATACTTATATATTTTGAATTGAACCGATTCATTACTTCTCCAGGATTTAGCAACTAGCCTGTATCCCATAACATAGAATATATTATATTCTAAACACAAAACAGACTTGGCTAAACGCTAGGGGGTGCTAGGAATTGAATTACTTTTGTTCCGAAATTCATCAAAGCCATACCTGTCTATATAATACCTACAGTCAATGTACACTTAATTAAACACAAGGAGGATTTTTGTTCTCTAATATGGTTCATTGAATTGTTTTGTGACAGATCAGATGAACTATTATAAGAGCGTCTAGCTGTCATTAAAAAAGTGGTCAAACACTAGGTGACACTATAGATCTGGATTCGAAATTGACCTTGAATTGATTTGAATCATTTAGGCTACGATATACCCAATTTACCCATCTCAAAGTTCATGAGATTTCGGAGGTCCTCTCCTTCAAGAAACGAGAGGTTAAATCTGTGGTGTTAATTTCCTACTACGCATCGTGTATATATATATATAATATATTATGGTTTTACTTGTAGGATAGTGGCAGGAAGTGTATCATGCCAGTGCTACTAAATAACCCAGCTAAACTAGATCGGTAGGAAATAATTATATCATAATACTTTATATACCGGTACAACTGATTCCAAATAATTGAACTAGGGCCTATATATAATATATAGCCTATAAGATTTGGGTTATGTAACGTCTTCTGTCCCGGCGTTTCTTCGTTTTGCTGGAAACCAGTTGATACACGTCTCGATAACTTCAAAGGTTTTTAGCCTATACTACTATTGCATTAAACACAATAGAAGACAAAAATCTGAGATCAGGGTTCGATTCTATAAAGTCTACATTAGAATTATTTATGGCTTACATGAAATTTCATCATCCTGGAAATTATATCATTCTGAGCTCACTTCTATTTATAGAACAGGGAAGGTTACAGCTTTCCATCAAATACTAAACATAACACAGTATGGTTGTATAACACTACACATTGAAAATGCATTGAAAGATCAACTGATACTGAACTGATATATATATATATATATTACTGATAATTATATATATCAGTTCAGTATCAATTGACCTTTCAATGTATTTTCAATGTGTAGTGTTATACAACCATACTTACTCTGTACCTACTATATATATGCTTATGCTCAACATAAATGTGCCAAGACCACTTCAATACCGCTAACATTTTCATCGCATTTCATATAACAATAAAATTCATTCACAGATTTACCATATTCTGGTATTTTTGTTTGCGTTTTCTTTCAGTAATAGGATGGTAGAAGTAGAAGTTTAGATCGAAAGTAGGTACGGTATCTTTCTATCAATATATTCCAAGAATATAGTGGAGTTGATGACGGACCATCACTGGATTTCGTAAGGAAGATTCACCACTGAGTTAATGTCAAGCTTTGTTGGTTTATACTGAGAATTATAACATTCACAAGCTTTCGGAGCTCTGCTCCTACACCTTCTGATATCAAATGAAACAGAATCATTGAATCACTTGCCAGCAAGCTCTACTGCAGTTTCATGCTATTCAGGATTATGGTAGACTTAAAACTCAAGAATGAATTTTGTTCTGTGATAAAGTTCATTTCACAACAAGTATTTCAACAAAACATAACTAAACAATGAAATAAAGTGGCAGTCTACTGTGGGCATTATGGTGAGAAAATGGGTTGGGTTTTTTTGTGGTCATTTTTATCAATTAAATATTTGATTCTATTTAACCCAAATGATACAGAAATTTATCCAGATACGCAACCATTTGAAGCAAAAAATATTACCTTAACTTGATATAATAATCGATTTGAACTGAAAAAATTAATCGTATTCCTATTCAAACCCCAAACATGAAGGTATTTTAAAATGCCCATCCCTACGCATGGCGCAGTAAAAACTTGAACGCAAGACTTACCGAACCTTACCGCGCCACGACACAAGCTTAAGACTTAAGAAAAATACAACTTTACTCACCGTCCAAATAATGATACTTAAAGCAGGCGATCCACACTCCTGATGCACGCCTTTCGGAGTAAGAAAAATTCCGGAACCAATGATATTACCAACAATCAAGCAGACTCCATTAAGCAACGAAATTTTTGGCTTCAAATTAACAGAGTGTCGTGTTGCCATGACGTCTTCTATAATAGTTAATCAAAATGTTTTGATTCTCAATAAATCAAGGCTGATGTGAAATCTGTGGTGAATCTTCTTTACGAGAATGAAAACAGAAATAAATGAATGAAATCACTATATTAATATTATTAACTTATTATATATAGCAATTCATAAATCGACACATACCAGACTCGGAATCCTCTATTGATTTAGCCATTCTTTCTATTCAGTCTGTCGCGATAAAATGTTACAATAGGCTTGGATATTTCCAGGAATACAGGATATTGTAAACCTTAACCTATATTATATATATATATATATATATATATACAATTTATCTCAGAACTGAGATGCAGTACCAAAACCTGAAATGGATTAAATCTTGCTCAATTAAAATTTTTCCAGTGCCCTGGGACAATGATGCTGAGATGTTGGCGGTTCACTCCCGTCCCGCGCGGACGCTCCAAGCTGCTCACGAATCTACGCAACTACGGTGGACCTGCGTATAAAATCAAACGCATGCCGAAACCGTCCATTGGTATCTGAAAATACCTAAATATGAACTTACTGACCGTAAAGAATTTCATGCAGTAGTAGCAGCTATACTTCTAATCTCGATGCTGGCAGAAAACCCATCGCCTCCAGCGATGATCCAGCAATACCTAGACAGCAGTCGATTATTGTGCGGGCGTGCGGCTCATGACTTCAGATGACGCAGATACAACGCTGCCGCCGCCACAATCTCCGAAATAAGGAATTGAATGCGCCGACACGTGTGTGACACACCTACGTACCACCCACAAAGATCTGCGCAATTAGTGATGAAATGATCTGTAAGTTGACACCACACCGCCACCGTCATAATTCGCGCCCTTTTATGAAAGTCTTGTCGAAGAAATCGTCGGATTGGGAAATAGCCCACAGTGCCGCGGTTGGGTTGGGTATTACAGAGCCTACAGTAGGGTATTATATAGGCTATTATTGATGGACTTAAATAGAGCAAATCTTGCAAATTGTGTAGACCCATGTCGGTCCCTAAAAAGGTGGAGTAAACTTATTGTTAAACTTGGTTTGAATTTTATTCCAGATTTAAAAACTTCTAACGGTTGCCATAAAACTTAGAAATAGACGGTTTGCTAGATGGAATTTATGCTTGCACTTATATTCCGTCTACGGAAATGGTTGCAAGTAATATCTTATGTCTTTTTGATCTCCACCCTTTATTAGGCCAGGTCAAGAAAGAAACAGGTTGCTAGGTAGCCTAAAAAATCACATTAGATCTGTATTATATCGAATACCGCTTGTAGGAGGCGCATCTCGTAAGTACGACACTACGTGCAGGTAAATATGGGAGAGTCTTTATTGTACGATGCAGATAACACGACTGCTTGATTGCGGCACGCAAGCGTGCTTATATAGGAACAAGGAGACAAACCAATCAACGATGATTAGGCCTACTAATCACATAAATCACAAGATCTTCATTAGGTGTACGTACCCCTTTATTAAAGGCGACTAAAATAAGCAGGACCTACTCGACACCCTCACAAATGACAGTAGCGAAGCGCAACCTGTATTTTTACCAAAGACATAGGAGATACGTTACAAACCAAGTAGGCCTATATTCTACTGCGTGAATATCGCAGGATTACAGTAGGCATACACAGGGCCCCATGCCATCTCAAAAGCTCAACTTGAAAAGTCTTCGTTGGGGGAATGTTCCAGTGGGCCTACGTGCTGCTAGCGTCAACTTGCGGTGAACAATTTTCCCCGTCAAGATTTTTTACGGAAGAATAACCTTTTCAAATTTTTATAGCCATGTCCATTGAACTGCTATTTACATAAACGGAATAGTGTGAAAGAGTCTTTACTGTTTGCCAACAAGAATAAAGATATTGTGGGGGATGAATTATAACTCCGCCTGCCTGTCGTTTGATATTCATTGTGCGATTTAGGTATTATTCTATCTCTTTCTCCAAACATTCGCAAAACAGATCGACCTCTACAAGCCTATATTGCACAATAGCGTATGTATATTGCATAGCAACACAGTTTACCATGGCAACTCGCGTGCCCTAAATCACCCAGACAATAGGCTGTTCGCCTCCTTCTCTTGACATCCATTCCATAGTTCAATCAACTCTGGGGGATTGAACCATGTCCATTCCAAATATAGCCTCGATGCTCGTCTCACTGTATCGGTACTTCCCCGTAGATGGTAAAATATATAAGCGCTCAGGCCAAAGCGTGTGTGTTTTATCCGTCGCTTCGTCGTCATATGCCGTAGCCTGTGTCGCCATCGTCATTGCTTTTATCATCGGTCATATTTACGACTGGCATTATTATGTTGAATCGATGATAAAAATCCTTATTATGCAGGTTTTATATGCTGGTTGACCGTTGAACGGCTTAATAAACAAACAAGAGCTGATGTTAACTTACGTATAATCTATTTATGCTGGCGTGTGCATTAAGCCGTGCAACGTTCCGTGAGGGTACGTTTCTTACGGTTGCTGGCTAAGTCACTGTGCAGCTCGAATAACAGCGGTGTTGACAACATTGAAGCATTGAGCAAACCAATACAGTATAGACGCTTTGTAAGCAAAACTACGGAAGTAGGCATAAGGTATAAGGAGTAAGCATCAGATTATCAGATCAGAATATACTGTATACAGTGAGCAGTGCTGTTTGAAACGGTAGCTAACCCAAGCTATTATATGCTTATCATCCTTGACGACGACATATCCTGTGTGCCGTTGAAGAATGAGCGCGCGAAATGAATGATGCGTTTTTCGAATGAAAAGCAGCCACAGAAATCTATTCAAGGCAACCAAGCCCGATCGGCGGATATAGAAGCTAACACGAGCTGAGATCAAGTCTATGAAATGCAGTTTGTAATAGTATACTTGAATGCAAATGGAAGGCTATATGATGATACACCTTCCTAGTTCAATTTCCACATTCAACACGCATTGCCAATTTTACCAACCATCTCAATCACACTGCAATAACGTCGTGTGCGCTGGTTGTCAGTAGACTCAAATGTAGCAAGCCTGTATATTTGTCTATAATAGGCCATACTGTATTACACACACTCATCTATATATGGCGGGAAGATAGGTCTATTGTTACACTAGTTGGCCTACCTCGTTTGTTTAGATCAATAGGATGACGCCGGTGAGTGACAACATTCCTTTGAACAATGAAGAATAATTTCAAATCGTAGATCGCTATACTGTATACGGGGGAGGCAATGACGCTTTATTGTATTGATATTGATATTGATTCAATAATTGCGATTACGCCACATACAATTTTAAGAACCCGCGCGCAACACAGGACCCTCGAGACAAATTGAGCCCGCGAGTCTGTTTTCATCACCTGTTGTCTCGACTGCACGTAGCCTTATCGAGATCAAACTCTGCAGCCATATCGGATGTCAATATTTGTGATAATTGAGCCTCTGTCATCGTAGAATTTTTAGTATCAGAGCGATACAAAGACGAAATTGGACAGCTAGTCAACCTAGAATAGGTTTTGAGGAACAGCCGCAGTCAATTCTGGAGTGGCCAAAAAAGATAAGAATGTACATTAGATCCAATAGGTAATCAGCAGAGCCGATGGCCGATGATCAGATACAGATAAACGTATCGCGTTACCATAAATTTAAAGTGGGCCTGCAATGAAAACATTGTGATGGTTTGAATGTAAGAATAAAAAACCTTTGGCCGTGATGTATTTCACGAAAGGTTTTGGTATTAGTGCTTGGCGCTTTGAAATCTCCAGTCTTGGGAATTGCAATTTACGTACTTCGCCTTCTTTTACAGTGATCAATGATCATTCACGCATTCATCCGGTGTGAAAACCATTTCCGAACCTTATGCGCTATAAGGCCGCTATGGCCTCCCAATAATGGAGGTTCTCGCTTGGCGGTAAGTATCGCATTGGATTGTGGTTAAGACCGTGATACGAAGTCATCGACTCAAGTACTAAGTAAGGATTGAACTGTCGTGTAAACTTATATGATCTCAGTATAGTTATAAAATTACCATATATAAATTCAAAAACAAAATGTCAGGCAAAAATGGTACCGCAGTATTCCTAGAAAAACGGTTTAGTTATCCTCCCGCCAATGGCAGCACATATCAATATTTAAAATCAAATATCGTTTCAAAGGATAAAATATCGTTAGTTTGTAGGCGTTGGCCTCTCCAGAATATCTTACAGATATGGCTAACTCAGTGAATTTATTTGAGCTATCAAATAGCCACCTGGGGAAAGATGATCATCTGTACCATATCGGACTACTCCAGACAGATGATTTGGAGAAAAGGTTCCATGATGTCAAGGTATCTGTATTGAACCTTATACTGTGTGATTTGTTGTTTTCGTTTTGAATTTTCGTGGAATGCTTTGACAAAGCATGGGACATCATCCCCCTCTCATCGACAACTCTGTATTTGCGCCGTCCAAAGCGGCGGTTTTTTGTGTTGGTTTTTTACCTCACGTCGCAACCCTCCTCATTCACTTTGGCTTTGGGTAGATTTTAGCTGTGGAACTGAAAGTTTACACTTTGTCAAATTTTTCAGTATGTGTGCATGGGCGGGAAACCTCAGAGAATGAAGGAGTTCGCAGAGTTTATGTATCAAGACCTCGGTAAACCCCCCAATTGCGAGTTTGACGAAAGCGGTGGCATGAAAGACATCAGCGGGTCTGCAGGTCGATACAGCATGTTCAAAGTTGGTCCTTTTCTGTCAGTTAGCCACGGAATAGGAACGCCATCCTTATCAGTTGTGTTGCACGAGGTTAGTGATTGGTTACGTTAGGTTATGGCGTCGGACTTGATAACATTTTCTGTTCTTTCTTGTAAACAGGTTCTAAAACTGCTGTACTACGCGAAATGTCGAAATGATGTGGAATTTTTCCGATTAGGAACGTCTGGAGGATTAGGTACGAGAGGCAGTACAGTGAAAAAGATAGAATAAAACAGACTGCGGGTACTAGTGAAACTTATTTTAAGGTTTGGAGCCTGGAACTATTGTCATAACGAAGCAATCATTTGATGGCGAATTGAATCCGAAATTTTATCAGGTGAGGGATCTACTGAATTAAAACCCATTAGATATACTCGGTCTGCGAAATGGTTTGACTGTCCGCTTTCTGATCACGAGCTACCATCAGCAGGTTCGATTGTCGACTGAGTCGAACCAAAGACTTTAAAATTGGTACCCGTTCCTTCTCTGCATGGCATTCAGTATCCAGGGAAAATGGAGTGTTGTGGTTGTGATAATATCGGGTTATAAAAGTGAAGTGTCAAAATCGCGTACTTTAATATATGCGTTGGCCTGGCGTAGCCTATATGTGATCTACAAGTACCGGTAGTTTAAAAAGTGCCATAAATTCAAAGCAACACTATCCTCACAATTCTGTATTTTAAGCCTGCTATTTCTATGTTTTTTTTTTCAGGCTCATTGTGGCAAAGCAGTCAGGTTGCCTTCAGAAACTAATGAATCGTTACGCAATGATTTGGTCCAAGCAGGAAAAGCAGCTGGGATTCCGGTTCTGATCGGAAACACAATGTCAACAGATGACTTTTTCGAAGGTCAGGCACGAACTGACGGAGCATTTTGTGGCTATTCAGAAGAAGACAAAATGAATTTTTTGAGCAAAGCCCACGACGAACACGGCGTCAAGAATATTGAAATGGAGAGTCTATGTTTTGCCGCGATGTGTACTAGAGCTAATGTCAAATGTAAGTATAGGCTATAGGACAGGGAAAGTTGTTTGGAATTCAAGTGGCGTTTAAATGGCGTTAAGTGACCCACCCTAACATGGCGAGACCCGTTATCGACTTCGCCCTTGGCTGCAAACGACCAATATAGGTAGAGCAGCTCAAGTCATTTTATATATTGTGTGGTGTTGTGCGATGTGAATGTATATTGTATTGAATTGTTTATGTAGTGTATGGTATTGAATTGTATATGTATATTGATCGTGGCGCACAAGGCCCTTGGGCGACAAGCGCCACTTTCCTTATCATAATATATAAAAAAAAAAAGTGGCGTTTCCAACTACTAAGGTGACATTCGCCAGGTCAATGCTTAGTAAGCGTGACGATGGACCGGATCGCTATCATCACCACAACCCCCCACACTCACCCGACACTGACTGACAACCCAATCAGAAATAATCCACGTATCGCGCGAGGCTGCAATTTCGCATGGCTATTGGTGACCCGTGTGTGGTAAAGGGTATGCAAACGCAACACTAGCCCGTGTACACGTGGCCGTCTTCGGGCCATTTACGGCCCTACTCTGGCCCGCGTGAGTGCAATATACATACGGCATAGGCCATCTGCAGCAAAGATGTACGTGGGTCAGATATTTCCCGTACAAGGCCATGTGTGGGCCTCATAACGCGTGGCGTTCCATGCGCAAGCCTTGGCAACCCCACACGCGGGCCACGTAGGGACGTTTGAATTTTTCTTACTGGGATGATGAGCGAGGATCAATTTTAAAGTCTTCGGTTTGACTCGGGAATCGACCCGCCAATCCCGCATTTCAAATATTTTAAGATGAAGTTCATGAAAATGTTGACTCACCCTTCATTTCTAATCTCTGTGTGTAGGCGCAGTGGCTTGTGTTACAATCCTCAATCGTCTGGAGCGAGATGATGTGACGGCGGATGGATCTTTATTGCAAACCTGGCAGGATAATCTATTTAAGCTAATGTCAAGCTACATCAAGATGAAGCAGTAATGCTTCTTCAGCTTTCCGCATCTGCAGTCTTGTTGCCACAGCGGATTATACCCTGTCAAATTTACGAGCTACACCTCTTCTGTCATCTATCGATTGATTTCATTGTGTAACCCTTGTTAAAGATATTATAACACTCATAATTCACTACAGTTTTTCCATGGCTGATTCTATTGTTGGGGTTGCGATAGTGCGTGAGAAGTGATACCAGGAAAAAGCCTTGTCTGTCTGTCTATACCAGTAATCAGTCAACTTGTCCCCGCGTGGCAAGGGTTTATCAAGCTATTACTACCGTCCGTGGTGGGGCATTAGGCCTTCATCGGGCGATAGCAGTCACCTTTCATAAGTCATAACAAATCGGAGTTGGATTAGCGCCATATATTGTCACATGGTGGCGCTATGACGTCGAGATCTAGAACATTATTTGTCTGTCGTGTATGTACGAGGCGATCTTGTGCATGTATCATCGATTCAACATTGTTGTAACCTATTCGTCGTAATACTATGCGTGAGCTAAGTAAGGAAGTACCGCACGGTCAAGATTTGAAGCGGTGGAACTTTGGTTACGCCCTCACTTTTCCACTATTTCGATCAGCATCAACACTTGTGGATCAGGCTCCGTTACCAACAACAAGCTTGTTTAAAACGGGTCTCAGAGGAGCAGATCCAGAGCAGCAAAGTGCAGCACAGGCGCAACCTAAATAGTCATAGTCATCGACGATAAAGCATAAGGTAAAATGTCACATGGCACCAGAGTCTGGTAGTTAGGCCTACACAAGGTCTATTTACATTTGACAATTTGCTATTTTTCGTACAAGATTAATCGCGAGTATTTGAGTCACAATTTCGTGGTAGCGAAAGCATTAAATTGATCTTAAGCGAATATAGACTAGGTCTGTTGTTTGTTCATCAAGTGCAATGCATTCACGACATATACATACGCAAATGTTCAAAGGAAGGAAGACATTAAAACGATTGACGCCTACACAGGCTCATTTCAACTTTAGCTTGCATTAGTTGTCTTAGTAGTCTTGTGCAAACGACAGCACCAGGTCAGTCAGAGTGCAGGTCTACTGTCTAGGCAGGGTCCGCTCACATAGATTTCGCCACCCGTCCCTCAAAAATAACGTGTTGAGCTACGCTGATCGTTTCTTTGATATTTTAGCAGCCGGCTGCCCTCCCCAACAAGCCCGGGAGTCTGTGGAAGGCTTATGACAGCATTCTGTTAATCCGGCTAAGGGGCGGACTGAGCAGTCGGAGCAGTTTTCATTGCTTACTACCTTTTCGCTATGCAAAAAAAGGGTCGATTGTTGTGCGAATTTAGAATCGCACACAGCTCTCGTTTAGAAAGTTTCGGATGTCATGAAAGTATATACTTTCCGATTTATGTTCTACGTGATCGGCCTAACCATTTAATCAATCAAGACATGGCGATATCGCAATAAGCGCATACCGGAGATGGACAAGTACGGTTCGGTCAGGCAAGTGCATGAATCAAAACGAATTGCCTGGCAACGGAATCTCCCAATATTGATACAAACGTATCTCACAACCAACGATTGTCACGTTTAATCGGCATGCGATTTAACGAACTCCGACATCAAGAGACGACGCAACACTACAGGACTATAGTGCAATGGTGTGTTTTTCTGTTGAAAACGTGCAGACTTTTACCGAAAAAGACAATACACTATTACGTAGAAATAACATCATCTATGCGATTGAAAATATAGTCAATAACTCATTAATATATTACCGAACTAGAATATTAGTGAGTACAGAAACTACCGGGAAAGCGCTTAAGCTACCATTAATGTATATTGCCACGAGAGAACATTTATCACTGCGCTGTCTACATCAGACAGACTATTTCCAACAACGCATGACCGCTTAGTTGCAGGACTGAATCCCGACCTCGTTATAACGAAGAGGCTACAACTGATTAAAACAGGTACCTCGCTATATGGCGATCCCAACTGGGATGGCATGGAGGCTTGGCATGATTATTATTAGGGTGAAAATTCTCAGTCATGATGACTCACGACCCGTCTTAATCGTGGGGATGTGACACTGTGGCGGAAGTCAAAACATCTGATCGGCCCTGCAGCAGAACGAAAATATCCCCCATTTCGAAATTAAAATTTTTCAATTTTCCCCGTGATCATGATCATGTATCTGCGCAGTGCGGATTACGCATACATTCAGCTTTCTTCCTGAACGGTGAACGAGAATGAAATCGGTACCGCATCGCCATCGAAATTCAGCAAGATTTACATTTATTGCCTCGTCATCACTTCAACGTAATGACAATGTTGTGATGTAGTTTCGAATAGCAGCATGCCGGTAATCGATCCTCGAACGCTTTTACAGTAGGATTAAAGCCTAAGTCTTGCCACGGGTCGTCCTGTTAAATCAACTCGAAAACGGAACGAAGTAACAGCAATATACTGTACATACTGTACACCAACGCGATTTTTTAAATTGGGACACGGTAGATTATCGTCACTACAGATTACGGCAGTGATACGCACTTCTTTCGTGATACAAGGCCGTACCCCGTACCTACAGGTATATGGCGTACAAACCGGTATCACAATAATTATGAATTTACGTAGACTATCCGAGTCTGCATGACGTAACCGCATATGTTGATAGCTGTATCACCACACTGGCATGAAGATTCCTCGTAACTAGTGGGGGAAACGGCATTTCGTGACAGACTACTTTGGACTTCGCTATAATTCACGCCAGTAGAACCGAAGCGAGGTGACCGATGCCAAAATAGCCAAACGCCGCCATAATCGATTTAATCCAAGGCAGTATTTCTGTGAAAGCAGGTATGCCTACTTACTTGATAAAAGCTGCTTCCTTTGCTTCGGTCATGAATGTCATTTGTCATGTGTCATGTTAACGTGTATTGAGCAACCAGCCATCCATCTTCGTTTACACAACAAGTTCACGTCAATACGATCGTACGTACTACTTGAGACCCGATCTCTGACATTCATCAGACCGTGACGTGACAAAAAAGCGCGTTGAATACCGGGGCGCTTCAAAAATTCCAAGTAATGTTGCAATCGGATGTGATAGCTCATAGGTTTGAGATTTAAGATATTGAGAATGTACTTTCACGTCTGGGTAATCGCGCTGAGACATTATGTCTGGCTATGATGTAAGCCTACGTCTTTCAACGCAGCCAACGGTGTGAATTACTGTCCGGGGGAAGGTTTGTTCCGTCAGTCGAAGTATCGCAGCTTCCATGCCGTCCTCCAACAATTTAGCTTGAGACAAAATAATCGAACCGAGCAAGATATGCAATACGCAATAATGTCATGTATAAACCATGATTTGCATATGTAGAATTTGCAGTCTCGTACGCCTGTTTATCTCTACTAGTAGGCCTTTACGTATAAGCCAACTTTGCATGTCGAGACAGGCAGAATGCAGCAACAGCATAATTATCATATCGAATACAGTGGATTAATTTCCTCACATTTTAACCGACGATGGGATTTCAACGCTAATGTGCTTCAATGCTCTTCGGATATTTCCATCAGTTAAACCGAACGTGCGTACTGTACTCTCCGTTGCCGGTTAGGGTTGCGTGGATACTGGTATATGAATTACGTAGTGATATTGTTGATGTGATTAACGTTTTTGAAAGGTCCGATGGAGGAAGTCACGCAAAGGCGTAGTTGTGAGTTGTGACATTGGTATGAACTCATAATACAGGGTTTCCGTTATAGTGTACTGTCCATCTATAGTGATTAATACTAGTTAATATTACTGCTGAGGCAGAATGATATTGTGTTCTAATTGTTTGTGCGGCTGAGGCGTATTACATCTGTGAAGTCATTCATTGTAAGAAAACCATAGAAATGCGAGATACCTTGTCTCAAAATAATCTTACCCATCATAGACGGTTGAGTTTCAATTGACACAGGCTAGTTAACAATACAATAGGAGTTGTAGCTTGATGATAGCCTGCTTGGTGAGTCATCGCTATAATTTCTCAGCTGATCATAGAACAGCTTGTCCATCCTGACTACGTCTAGTCTAGCGTTGTGTCTGTAACTGTGTATATAAACTGTAGTCTTAAACGAGGGACATGCTATACAATGGCCTTAGAATTGCAAGCGTTTTAAAACGCTTACTGTAATTACTGTTCTTACGTATAAGAAATTGTCAATCTCTCTGGTTAATATTTTACCAATCGCTGTATCATGCCTATGGAACGTATGATTCCGGCATTCTATTTATTGAAGGTTCGTTATAGAATAGGCTTTCAGTGATACCCGGTACGCGTTCGGGTGGTGTGAATTTACTGAAGTTGGATCAAATCACGATGGGATATTCGGACGCTGTGTTAGCAAAAGTCAACGAAGTCGTACTTGACCCAATTCTAGGAATCGCGGTCGGGATTCTGGATACAGTCGCTACTCATGTAAGCAAGGATACAAATGGAACATGCCACGGGGCGGTATCATCGAAACAGACAACAGGGATTACTGTAGCGACTGCGTTTATGTTGCTCGTTACCGCTGCGATAATATATTTCTCAGTGAAGAATATTTATCATATTCTGTTCACACCACTCGATAGAGTTCGTCGCCTCGGTTCAATTGGGTAAGTAAAATTACTGTGTCTAATAGTATCACCACTTCCTATGAGTGATTATACTTTCCGAATAGTTTAAGCCGGTAATGTGTCCCCAGCATGCATTCTTGCAAAGACGTCTCATTCGTGTCGCGAAAATTCCTGCGATAAATCATACTCGATTTAAAGAGCGCCCGCACAGAAAACGCATGCAGTGGCGGTAGAAATGGCAGAAATGGTTTCTGTTTGGTAACTTTTCCCAGCAAACAGCTGAACTTATTTACGCCGCCCGATTTGAAAATTTGTATTATTGCGTCATTGCCAAAATGAATCACGGTTGCCATAGCAACGGTCCATAAGATAATTCAAGCCTTAGCAATTTACCGTAAAGCAAGAGATATGATCTATCGGTTCTGTTGCATATAACAAGCAACCAACTCTAAGCAAAGTGGTGGATAGCTTGTGCACTTTTACTGGCGATTATAGCTAACCTACCAAACTCTGGTTTGCCGTTCCTGACGTTAGCTTGGTCTATTTGCTCGGCAATCACGAAAAGTAGAGTATTTTTATTCCATCCTTCAATTTAGATATATTAACCATGAAGCGGGTGATATTTCACGCAAGGATCTAGCGAATCTGATTAGACAACGAAGAAAGACAGGCGAAGATCTTCCTCCTATTTATCCCAATGGGTGGTTTCGATTGATAGACTCTGTTCAACTTGGTCGACAGGAGGTGAAACAAGTGCACGCGATTGGTGAGTACTATGTTTCAAACGCAACAGCAACCGATTCGCAATTTCCTTGATAGATCCTGTGTGCGTTTTAGGGCGCCTCACTCACGAAACAAAATTAGTATGAACTCTGTGACTTGTCGCGGGATTTAGTCCCAAACTCATCGCACCAATTGTACCGTAATGATTTAGCTTTGATTTACTGGCAGCTAATTACAAACACAATTGGTGATAGTATGGAGTCGGGCCGAATTTCCGAGTCTGGAATAGGATGGCAATTATTCACTGGGGGCCTCAACGTCAGACACGGGTTAGCCTAAGGCAGGGGCCTCGCAATTTTGAAGGTGTAAATTCGGCCCCCGTCTCAGATTGAGTTGATTGATGTGATTCGAATCACGAATTTTGCGGCCATACATCGAGACAAACTAACTCGTGTTCGATTTTGCCAACTAGCTTCCGGTAACGGAAATGTATTTATTAGTCTAATCATTGTTCTTTCTGTAGGACAAAATTTTGCTGTGTTCCGTGGAGAGTCTGGAAAAGTGTCTGTGGTCGATGCGTATTGTGCGCACATGGGTGGCAGCCTGGCGGCTGGAGGTCGAGTGTTGGGAGACTGCATCGAATGCCCGTTTCACGGATGGCTTTACAATCAAGAAGGAAAATGTGTTCGTATACCGTACGCTGAAAAAGGTGTCAATTTTCACATACTCATTCACTATAGGGGTGGGGATTAAACAGGTGCCGTAATTCGTTAAATCTATATATGAATTTTATTCCGGGTTTAAAAACTTCTAATCGTGCTACGAAAACTTAGAATAGACGGCAAATTGGGTTTGTGAGATGTAATTTATCCTCGGACTTATTCCCGGTTATGGAGGCAGTTTAAGTAGAGTGATTGAACAGTCGACACAGGTTCTAAATAGGAGAAACACGCTCCTATAAGTCTTTTGTCGCCTTATAATCGATGGGAACCAGTTTTAAGGCTTTTAAGCCAGGCATATCTTTTGATGTCATGTTGATCCCTACCCTAGAACTACTGGCCGCACCTGATTGTGATATTGCTATACTGTCTCTGTGTTCTGACTGGTACTACCCGTGCTGCCGTGCATTGACGCATAGGTAGAGGATGCTGCGTCATCTCAATATATTGTAGGCAAAGGGGAAGCCCCTTTTTACAAACTGCTTATTGCTCGTGATCTTAATAAGCAAGGCGGATTCGCAAAAGTCAAACGTCACTTCCTGTCCGACGGCCTCATCCAGGTTTTTCAGACCAGTTTCTCTATTCAGTCTATTGGGTGGCCTATACATTGTTCAGGAATATATGACATGGTCTGCGGTTTTCTCCTCTGCACCACACTCGCATGCCGCATTGGATTATGCGAGACCGCACTTGTTAAAGGAAGCAAAGCATCCCACCCCTGTTCCGAATCGATTGAGGCGCGTCCACGCTATACGTGGCAGATTGAAGCCATTTTGGGACGCTTAAGCGGCATAGAATTAGATGTGGAGTGGCGTTTTTAATGCATATATGCTGTTACAATTTCTCACGATAGCGAGCATTCTCCGGGCCTGTTAAAATGCACATACTGACCCAATTTGTCTCGTTGTGCCTGAGTTATGCACCACTGGTCTACACTCATTCTTCCCTAACGATATGCTAATTATGTATTTCAGTTCCTGAATTCGCCAAGTTGAAAGTATGGCACAGTCGTGAATGCAATGGCGTGATATTTGTGTGGTATCACTGCGACGATATCGAACCAGAATGGGAAATTCCAGTCATTAACGAAATCGAAAACGGCCGATTTAAATACAAAGGGCGCGTTGAGCATCACATCAATACTCATATACAAGTGAGTGATATTACCTTCGCTTTCGGGAATAGAAACGCAGTTTTGCAATGATTAATGAGGCTGTGTAAGAATATGCCTGCAGTATCATGCAAAGTGTTTACTTAATGATTATGCAAAGGTGAAGAAGCATTGTGCAGCCCGCCCGACATATATCTTTTGAGAGCTTGATTGGTAATATTTGAATTTACAGTATGAGTTATTCACCCAATCAGAAATTTATGCTCGGTCAACGTATGGTGGGAGGCTACAATGCCATATGGTGGCTATGTGTGGCTAAGAGTAAGAAAATGCAACATTGGCCCGTGTTGACGTGGTCGTGTTTGGGCCATTTGCGGCCCTACTGAGGAAATACCTGGTCTAAATCTGTGCAAAAGCGTATAGAGCATGTGTCACAAATATATACATCGGCCAAGTAATTCCCTAACAAGGGCATGTGTGGGCCTTATAACGAATGGCGTTCCATACGCAAGCCTTGACAACCCCACAAGTGAGTCACGTAGGAACGCTCGCATATTTCCGATTGGGCAACCGCTCAGAATATCTTAGATCATGTATACGCGATGTCGATGCTTTTACTCCGCGATACTGATCGAATGCATCTTGTTCCACGACCTCTTTGTCTAGACTTCATACTGACATTGACCACCCTATGCCGATGTATGAGCACTGACGTCAAAATGATAAGCCTATGCCACGACCACGGCCGGCCTCAGCTCTTTAAAAATATATGGGGAGAATTGTGGGAGGTTGTAGGGACATCATAAAAATCATATACCCTTCGATCCGCTGTGACCTCAATACTGGAATGGAAGAGGCGATAAGAGATCATTATAGCAGGGCATACGCTTTCTAATCTGCACGATAAGCCGTAGGGCGTTGACCTACAGCCTATATGTATAATTTCCTGACTACTTGTCTCGTTTGCGTATGGTCAAGTCACCCTCTCAAGAATTGTTGTGACTAATTTCATTTAAAGGACTTTGCCGTTGATTGATGTACCGCCTTAAACGTATACTATAATAATCTACACCGACCTTCGTTTGGTGTAGAAGCTAACTTATAGGCTATAGAACACGGTTTTATGACTAGGCCTATTGTATAAACTTATAGAACTTAATAGATGGAGCTCGGAACGCGATTCAAGTCCGATGGAGCGTACAGGCTCCAAGAACACTATTGGATATCATTCATAACTTACAATGTCAACGTCGCATCCCGATAGGTGTTCTGTTATAGTGTTAGATCACATTATACTCACAATATTCACTTGTGGATGATCATCAGTTCTCTGCGCAACGCCGAATTCCGCATTTTATGAACGGAGAATGTTAAATATATTTTAGGGACGCATTATCACGCATGCGACGAAAACATGATTATGGCTTATCAATTAATGATGGCAGTAGGCCTGGTTTGAGTGTCCACCTTCTGAGCGAGAGGTGCCCGGTTCAATTCCCAACCGATTTCAAAGACTGTAAATTTTGTAACCGATCCTTTTCCCTTATTAGCCAGAATCGGGGGGGGGGCGGAAGGTTGAGGTAGTGGTAGTGATCTAGGCTGTAAACTGGAAGTATCAATATCGAATATTATGAGCATTGGTGTTATTGCGTTTTCAACTACTTAGGTCATGTACGCCAGGTTTAATGCTTATTGCTTATGTACGCGATCACAAAAATTCCGTATTGCACATATTCACGCCGTCATCGCGTTCATCACCGCAGAGCCCTTCATTTAAACGCGATTGACCAATCGCGAATATTAATTAAAAGCCTGGTCCACATTACGGTGTGATATTTGAGAAAAGCCGAATTTGTAAATATTTGTTGATGCTAAGCCACATGGTTATGATCAGATGTGCCGATTTATGAACGACAAATAAATAGCCATAAAACCCATCTCTCTGCCTGTATGAGTAGAATGATGTAATGTTTACCTTGTTAGGAGCTACACGATATGCCGCCGTACCGTGTACATACAATAGAGGAATATCCAATCTATCTCGTTTTAGGACCCGGGTAGAGCCGATGGCGCGCGATCAATAGAATATGGCTTGATAGTAGTCTCCACGGGTTTAAGTCCCGCCTCATTTTGTTGTAAAACGTAGTCCACAAGCTTTCGCAGTTCTATTCATCAAGGTGGGGATCAAAAAGACATCATAAGATATGCCTGGCTTAACCGTTAAACCTGATTGCCATCCGGGCCCATTATAAGGCGACAAAAGACTCATTGGAGCTTCGCCCAGGTAGTGTATAGGCAACCGTTCAGATGGCTGAATAGGGTTCGACTGTTAGCCTACTAATCGGGAGGTTCCGGCTCCGATTCCCGACCGAGTCAAAAGTAGTTAGAGCATCGGGAGAGTGCGGTGAGTTGCGGTTGTAGGGATCCGGACTATGAACCATGAAGTTTTGACCTGGCGTGCATAACCTTGGTTGAAAACACCGTAACTTCAAACAACAACACGTTTGAGTATAAATCCCTTCCCACAAACGGGATCTGCAGTCTATTCTAAGTTTTGTCTCGCGGTTAAAAGCTTTTAAACCAGTAATAAACGATATATGCCAACATATTAGTACTCAATACTCACCCCTAAGCCATTAAAAATCCCATGGATGATGGTGATAGCGAGACCTACATTCGCGATGCAAACAAGGACAAATACATATGGCACATTTAACCCTTTATACGTCCCATGCTAGCTCCATCTAAGACAACAATGTCGAATATAGATTCATTCAAAAACGTTAGCGTATTGATTGAATAGATTGCATTTTTCGTAAGTTAACCTGGTCTATCAACGATCTAACCATTAGTTGATTAGTAGGTTGTAATAATAATGCTGCTATTTTAAGTTTATGGCGTTTTTCAACTACTTAGGTACGCGCGAGGCCAATGTTTATAGCATGTAATAGCGATATTTTAGGTTCATAGCACTGATCACTACCACAGCGACAACCATCCCTATACTCCCACGGTACTGTCTCCCACGAGGAACTGATGCAATTTTTGTTGTTGTCGTTGTTCTATGATTGATTTATAGCGTTTTCAGCTTCACTAAGGTCATCTAGGCCTGTTCAATGCTTAGTGCGCGTGTCACACGCAATATGTATTATACCATGCGTAAGCTCGACCTAATTACGCAGTTAGAAATAATGCGGGCCTCCCTACGTGGCGCGCGTGTGTGGTTGCCAAAGCTTGTGTATGGAACGCCATACGTAATATGGCCCGTGGCCCTGTCACCTGGCCCATGTACATATTTGCCACACATGGTCCACGCCTTTTACCACTCATGTGAGTTAGGTATATGGCCTGAATAAGGCCGTAAATGGCCCAAACACGGCCTTATATTCGGTGTGGCGATTGCATACCCTTCGCGACACGGGCCACCCAAGGCCATGCATGATTGTAGGCCATATGTTGGCCGAACGTAAATTTCTGATTGGGTGTCCGGAATAATATAATTTCCCGGGGATTGATAACACAGCCCACATTTATGCCGCCTTTTCCTTATCATACAGGACATCCCCGAAAACGGATCCGATTTAGCGCACTTGTCTCATCTTCACGTGCCGAGCGTACTGTGCGGTGTCAACCTCGCCGAACAGTTCAACTCCCGCTTCAACTTTGCCGATCACATATTCAGGGTGAGTTATTTTAAAGGAAAATTGATTCCTAAAGAAAATGCATTGTCATTTTGAACAATACCCAATGTAAACAGGCATGTTTTACAAATATTTAGTTTAAATTGGTTGCTATGGCGATAACCTCGTAAAAAGGACACCGACTCATTCCTTTTCTGGGAAAGTCGTATTGTATGGACGCTTGAAGAACGCTGAACAACACACGCTGATCGGTAGGGTAATATACATCAACAATAGTATCATACATCGCAAGTGCATAGCACAATAGCCCAACCTTTTGTGGTTAATGTCCCCTTAGAGAGTTTCATACAGCCAGTGACCCCCTTCCTATAAACTGCTTCTATTAAAGTAGGGGTCGACCGATTATCGCGATGACCGATTTATCGAGGCCGATATTTGTATTTTTGTGGTTATCGGTATCGGCTGTTAGTCAATTAAGAAAGTCGATATTGGATATCGGCCTCAATAATCAACCGATAGTCGGCCAAAATCGATTATTGAGGGCGATATGCATGATTTTTTGATTATCGATATAGGACATCAGCGATGCAAAAGGCCGATTATCGTATCGGCCTTGAAAAACCAATATCGTACGATCTCTATACTAAAGTGCATTCACTCCACTTGAACCAGCGATAAAGATTTGGTTTTCCAATGAAGCTGCAAAGTAATATTTGTAATAGTAGGCCTATGGCCGATTTCACGGCTTGATACCCGGTAACTGCAAAGCGATCGCTGTGAAGGTTTCAAAAATTTCAGCATTCTTTGCGAAGAAGGAAATATTTCATATCATAAATAACTTTACGACCTCCCTGCAAAGGTCTTTGTGGCCCCCTTAGGGGTCGCGACCTCCAGGTTGAGAAACCTTGACACAGCACGTTTTATAGAGCACGTCTGGATTAATGTATTGTAGAAACGCCGTATTCAATATGAAGATCCTTTTATCCTTACATGATCTATGTTGATATGATTTGGCTAGGCTGTTGCTATAGTCTTTGTAGCCATAATACCTTCTTTGTTTCTGTGTAAGAGACCGAAACTGCAGTACACCTGTTTCGCTTTCGGGAAATTTAGCTTGGTATTGGTAACGATATAGGTTGGTGGGGCACCGCATTCTGCGGTATACGTACAATATGTTGAAATAACATGAAATTATACTCAAGGGATCAAAACTGCAGAACACCTGTCTAAACACACGCGATGTTTGGCTTGGTAACAACTCAGGTTAAAGTGATGTACCTACTCTACATACAATGGTGGTTTTAATATACGTTAGAATAACATTGAATTCGTTGAGAATAGTCATTCGCCACAGTGTGTCAAGGTGTATGTAACTTAGTTGAAATAAAACAGCTGAAGGACATAGTAGGTGCTTCCCCTCGCCATGACCTCGTTATGGTTGAATGATTACCAGTCTATACTCCATGGAGTTCTTAATCTTAATGATTAAGAACTTCATGCTATACTCCATCGCGTTCTTTAATTAATTAATTCTTGATTAAGAACGCCATGTTAACTTGCATGTATGTACTAGTCGCATGTCACGGCGTAGTGCTTCTGCGTAGTGTACGAACCGACCGGCTTCAATCTGCCGCGTCTAGCGTGGACGCGTCTCGATCGACTCCGAACAGGGGTGGGATGCTTTAGGTCGTCCCTTCAACAAGTGGTGTCTCGCGCCCAGTGTGGAATGCGAGCTTGGTGCAGAGGAGCAAACCGCAGAACACGTCCACATTACCGTTCAATGTACATCCCATCCAATGGAGTGAATGAGACTGCTGTCTGTGTGACTGTCATTATTGTGCGACCCTGTACCTAATACGCCAAGTTGCCACTTGTCCCACTGACATTGCTGTATAACGTTTGGAAAGTGTAGGCACATCGGATGCCGTGGCGAAATTGGACTTATAATAAATATTTTTGCAGGTTAAATGTAAAGGTGCTGATCCATCGCGGCCTCACGTTTCATGCTTTGACATGACGCATCATATCGAATTTCTTAAAAAATACGAATTTTTAAAGCTCAACCTCACCGTCGAACAGGTACTTTCTTATCTATTGCGGAAATGCAGATTAGCGTGTAAATATCTTTTATTACACACACTCTGCAGATTATTACCAATAACAACTTCTATAGGCATTAACCTTGTTTTGTCCTTGTGGCCGGCTTCGTTGGGTAAAGTCTTCGGCCGCGAAGTCGGTATGTCTCGGGATCCAATCCCGTGACTTCATCATACCAAAGATGTTAAAACCGCACCCGTACCTTCCTCGTTATATAGACGGTCATCGTCTTTGTCCAGCCTGCATATGCACGCCATGCTCGCATGATAGCCTACTGATTAAGAAATTCGAGTCTAAATTACCATGTATTGTTCAGATTGGTCCGGGAATAGTCCATCTGCGAATACAGTTACCGATGGGAGAAGGAGTATTCGTTCAGACCTTGACTCCAGTGGGGCCGTTACACCAAGTACTCATTCATAGCTTTCACACAGACTGGAAGACACCGATGTGGTTAGCAAAAATATTTCTAACCTTTGAAGCTTGGCAGGTAAGTTTTGAGAGAGATAAAGAGACTGTCACCGTACTTTCAATTTTTAGCCGAATTATCTCAGTTATTGTTCTGTTACATGTTGAAGCGTACATGTTTTGAGTTGTAATGCACTTTGGACCTTGCCGCGTTGGACCTCGTTATTTGGGACATTACCATAGAGGAGTTACTGATACCAGTGATAATATTAAGGCTAAAGATGTTGTTCTGCTGGTCATGAGATGATATGCATATGTTCCGTGTGTTGAGCAACTAAACTGGATCATCTGCCTGTCCGAAATGGCAAGGTCCGAAACGGCGCAATCCGAACTGGCAGGATAAAAAACAGCGGGGTCCGAAGTGACGGGGAACAAATCGGCGGGGTCTGAATTGGGGAAATCCAAAGTTGCGAGATCCGAATCGGTGCGGTCTGAATCGACTGGAATCTGAAAAGGCAGCGAAGAATAGCCAAATCTTAAAGACGTTAGTGGCGGGGGGTTGGCGGCCGGATTCATCAAATGTTGGCCTATAGATTGGAACTTGCCAAACGACAAATACTAAAACTCTAAGTGGATAAGAGGTGAAGGTGCGTCGCTATGACACAAGGTCGTTATTCTTACGTGAATGTTTTACTGCTGAAACTCAAAACATTAACTTTAATGCCATATATCGCTCGGGAATCGCACGACAGACTCGCTTGACTTCACTAAGTCTACACTATCCAGGGTCATCAGCCTAATAAATTAAACTAGTTCTAAGAAAGCAGCCAAGCAAAGCTCACAACTCTGACCACTTTGTCAACATCTCTTTATTGACTTGCGACTGAGAAACTATTTTAGGAAGGCCGGAATTTTTCAGGCTTGAAAATGTATATTCGCTATAGACCTCATCTGTTCATTGCGTTATTTACTGTTAGTCATATGAGAAGTTCCGCTTTTGTTGTTTGTTGTCGTTTCAGTTTCGAACTGTTATCTGATTAAGTACTTCCCAGACTGGGCGCGCTGGCTACCATTTGTTGGCAATGAACATTGTTTGTGGCGTTTGGAGTGGTGATTGTACGTGCATGTCCACTGTAATATCCAATTTTTGACTAGTTCTGACCCAGTCTGCAAAGTACAAGCGTCCCTATTCGAGGTTTACGTATGAAATAGCCGAGACGTACGCATGGAAAGCCACAAAAATGATATGGTACACACGTAGTCTAAGTAGAGCATTACCCGTACCATATATTTTTGTCAAACATGTCTCAGGTGAGGGCAATGTTTACATTACAATAGTGTATAAGGCACACTTACATGCATTTTTAATGAATTGTCCAGTGCTGCTATCCACCGCAAATCTTTAGCGCGTTTTTTGAGAGGTCGTACTTCTCTGCGGTCGATAGCGCATTATTCAGTCGAATAGTGGCGATTTTCGGAATCTGCAGCTGTGAAATTGTACTAAATGGTCCAAACTTGACCTTTGACCGTTGACCTTTGAGTGCTCTCTGTTAAAAAATATGGCGAGGGTTGCCTTGAGGTGGGAAATCCGGACAAATTGTAAAGTGAAACCGTTTAGCTAGTCGAGTGCTCACTTTCGCGAGCTCCCGGGACTCTCTGCTTTCTAGTAAATATCGGAGGAGTTCGGATGGTTACAGTTGTGATAACGATTCGGGCTATAAACCAGAGGTATCGGCAAACATATTGTAAGCATGGACTCTATGGGTACATCACATTTAGTAGTTGAAAACGCCATAAATCAAACACGGCAACAACTTTCGTCACATTTGAACATAGCATATACAACGTTGAATTTTTAGGTGGATCGTGACGTCATGGTGTGGAATAACAAGACCTTCAGTGCGAAACCGCTTTTGGTAAAAGAAGACGCCGCCATAGCAAAATACAGAAGATGGTTTTCACAATTTTACACCGCAAACAGCCCCAAATTGACAATGAAGAACCGTGACAACGTAGAGTGGTAACGTTAGCATGCTCTCTTGCGCCAACAAGCGAATTTTAATTTTCACCTACGCTAATCCAAATTTTTTTTTTGGAATTTATCCTTCACTAGAATACTTCTCGTCAGGCTTTTTTTGAAATTTTTCCTTGCACACAAATGTAAGCCGCTGGCTTGCGAGAAGGTGTAGGTACAAGCTCCGCGGTTTGTTATATACTAAGCATGAAGAGACCTATATCATTCCATAATACAACAAGGCATACCGGTACTGGTACTTATGTAACGGACTATCACCTTGGTACGTTATTTATGCATGGAGTATTCCTGTGCTGCTTGGACTTTTAGATTGGCACAGGAAATACGAATCCGTTACTGGTGTCAGAAGACTGAGTCAGGAATTCTAGGATACCCTATAGACAATGAAAAAATATTGCCCCGTGGTTTCTGCATTGCTATCCGTTACAGCCGATTCATTGTAACTGTAAAATGATCTTTTCCTTTCATTCATCTGTGACATGAGTATTATTTGCCATCATAGCCTAAGAATTTAATTTGCTTACACCTCATTTCATCAGACAGCGAGTGCTTCCCAATCAGAAATTTGCGTTCGTCCCACGTATGGCAAGAGGCAACGATTGCACGTGGTCTTTGATGGACCGTGTGGCGGTAAGGGTGCGCCACATTGGTCAGTGTTTACGCACCGTGTTTGAGCCATTTACGACCTTATTCAGGCAAACCTGGCCTACATGAGTGCGAAATGACATGGTGGGCCATCTGTAGCAAATATTTAAATGGAGCACGTAATGCCCTAGCTAGGCCACGTGTGAGCCATATAACGTGTGGTGGTTAATAAACAAGCGTTGACAATCCAGCACGTGACCCACGTAGAGACAATCACATTTTTCCGACTGAGTTTAGACAGCGTCTGGTCAAAATTTGATGATGACTTGAATGAAGGATGAAAGTGTATGATATTGATTGGCCATAGTGATGTCACACAGTAATCAACGATGTTAGTGTAAGACCCGTTTTATTATTGAATATCGGTAGGATTTGGTCTCTCTTCGCTGGTCATGGCGGAGAGATCACGCTCGTTAGGGATTTTCTAGTCCTACCGGTACTTCCCAGTGCATCGAGAGCAGTTTGTCTCTCCGGCGTTGATGTAGAGGATCTGTTGTCCAGTTTTTTAACACAGGCCTGTTCACTAGTATTCAATAAAGTGATATTGTCCCTCAAGATGAGGGCAAGTCATCAACCCATCCCGCCTTCACGTAAAGGCGACCGTCGAGCTTCATTCACTAATAGGGCCACTCATAACCAATCCTTCTACTATCCTATTACCCGTGATTACGATAATCTAATCAAGCGTTGTGTTTGTGCGTACGGCTACGGATTTGTAATGTGCTGCGAATTTTTAGAATGTTTATGTATGTATGTAATAAGGTGTGGTAGCATCAAATCCATGGTCTGTATAGGCACGCTGTAATATTATTATCTCTTTCTCTAGTGCTTTGCCTTCGCATTTTGTCACGTTCGGTATCACAGTAGTGGATTGAACTGCATATTGATTGGACTGTTGTTGCCTATAATAAGTCGTAACCTGCCACATATTCCTTGGCTTAAGGCCGGTCGGGTATTGATTTCTTTGAGACTACTTAGGGCTTCAGCAGAGACGACCCAACAAGGCCAACAGATCTATTCATGCCTCAGGGCAAAAATTCGCTTGGCCGACCATGAAAACGCCACAATGTATCCCTGCCCCTGGCTAGACTGCGACTTCCGCGTCCGTCAAAGAACTTTCCCACGGCTAGATCTCGTGACGCACAGACTATATATACGTTGGCACCGAATGACTGTTATTTCACAGTTGCAGTCAGCAAGCTATGTTATCTGTATTTTCCAATAAGCAGAACTCTCCCTCTACTAAGAGTCTACTTGCATGACATGGCACCATCGCAGAGGTCAAACTACCTGTTCATACGCCTCATGTATTTTCATTTTCAAGGTTGAAATGCATCTAATCTATCTTGGAAAGGCATCTATCTGCTCTTAGTAAAGTATCTATATATACGCTTTTGAACTTTACATACCTAAACGATCACGAAGACTGATGTGATTGAAGATTACTAATTATACTTTTGTTGAAATATTTCTTTCAGCTGTTAGAGACCGTCCTCATGCGTTTTTTTTAGAAATCAAAAAGAATTGAGATGTTTATGTAATATATACCTTTACCAATTATGGTTGTGTCTTGTAGCCAAATGAAAGAGGCTTCGTGGTGAAACTACTGTACGGTGTAGGTTGCAGGATTGAAATTTGAAGTCATCAAAGTGTCGCATTTGGCCATAAACCTGAACTCGAATTGTAACCCACCCTCTAGGCGACAAAAGTTACGTTTACCTCTGCCAAAGAGAATTTCGCAGCAACGCCTACGCCCGATGTTTCGTAGCGCGGTCGCGGGACGAGTTTGGGTATTTTATACGTAAATACTAACGATTACGGTGACTGCAATATGCCGGGACACGGACTGAGACTTTTGGGGTATATTTGCTAATGTTTATATCGTGGTGGCAATACCCTGTTCGCCGAAAGTCGTTTGATGGCGTGGTATTTGGCGATCCACAGCAAACCAATGCAATACTACAGGCCTGTGCAAACATTTCTAAAATATCACAAGCCGGTACATCAATTTGGCGCTTAAATGACGTCCCGACACGCCGGTTGTATAAAACTGGCACTAGTAGGCCTATTAACGCATTTTCACGACACTCTCCATTTCGGAAATTTTGGTGGAAAAATCGTGCGCATTGTATAGGCTATATGTTCAAGCCGGAATTAGATGCCAGAAATGACATATCCGCCATTATTTGTTTGGTTGGGAAATTTGAATAATTGCTAATTAGTCCTTTCTGGGATATATGAAATTGCAGTAATCGGTAACCAGATTTTTGCGTTATTACGATTTGTAACAGGAGGTTGCAACTAGGAAATTCAATTAAAATGGCGCACGAAAAGGCAACACGATGTAGCATATTGTACGATTCGTTCAGTTTCCTTCGGCTGGACTCTTATTTCCATATTTTGAGGGCTACAGATGCCGGGGCGT
Source organism: Botrylloides violaceus (assembly GCA_030412335.1). Lineage (NCBI taxonomy): Eukaryota > Metazoa > Chordata > Ascidiacea > Stolidobranchia > Styelidae > Botrylloides > Botrylloides violaceus. The sequence continues at coordinate 66,883 of JASFYC010000541.1, read as the reverse complement.
CCAATGAAGTTTGACTTGTTGGTAACAGGCCCTGATGCGAAGCAGAGCTATCCAGATAAACTATCCAATAACCAGTAACCCAATGAGCTTTAGCAGTAAGAGCAATAACTGTACAGGGCAGAAATGCTATTGCAAGCCGATACACGTAAAAGGTCAAGGGGCAAGGGGCAGACGATGTTGTGAAACAGGATATGGTGACGGTTGGGGTAACGACGAGTTTACGGGGGAGAATGAATTGGGAATGAGTGGCAATGCAGAAAGAAGATGCCAAAAACGTCGTGAATTATAGGAAGTCTGTCTATATCGTCACCTTTGCTACACCACTATAGTTGTGATAGTGCTCATTCAACCTTTCCATTACTGCGTAATTCGCAAAATCAAAGCGCCCATGAGTAACACGTCATAAGGCGGAGCACGTAGCGCCTCTGTTGACAAAGCTAAGGCGACAATCCCTCAGAAATATTGTGCTCAAGAAAGCCTCGTGGCATGCAGACAACGAGCGATATGCTTTATCGTGCAAAGAAAAAGTCAGAAAAGTAGGGAGGCGGAACGATGTGGCACACGGAAATAACACAAGAATCATGATTCGCGTAATTTTTACACCTTTTCGTCGTCCTAGCCATAAGTTCGAAGTATTACCGTTTCCACATTTTCAAAGGAAGGGAGACTATTGCGGAAATGTGTTTAACAAGTATGATATATACAGTAATTTCCAACGACTTAACGTGTCTTGACAGGGTGAGTACATTGTTATGTATTGATATATTTGATAACACTGCATCACATAGGCGTTAGGCGTACGCGTATACATACGGTCTCCCCCAATAGCTTAAGCCTTCAATGAGTTTATGGCCCAGTCAGCAAAACGCGAGCGTCCCTACGTGGCGCACGTGTGGGGTTGCCGAGGGTTGCGTATGTAACGCCACACGTTATAGGCTTATGGCCCACGCATGGCTTTGTCAGGGCATTACCATTCCCATGTATAAATTTGACACACTTGGCCCATGCCCTTTCGCACTCATGTGGGCGAGGTAGGGCCCGAATAAGGCCACAATTAGTCCAAACTCCAAACACGGCCAAGTATACAAGGTCAATGTTACGTTTGCATACTCTTTGCGACACACGGGCCACACATGGCCATGTGCAATTGTAGCCTCACGCCATACGTGGACCGACCTCAAATTTCCGTTTGGGCAATGAATTAATATGGCATAACCAAGGTCCAATTCGGGCTGACTGTTCACATGTTCATATTTGATTTTGAAATTTTTCTGTTAAGCCTTCTTCACGTCACCTTGTCCCGCAGTAAGCTTCATATACTATCTGTCTGCGCAATACAAAGCTGCGTGACCTTGCGCCCTTGACCTTGTGTCCTCTTTTGTCACTCTGACTTTCATGGCATAACTCTTTATCAACATCCTATAACGTCTGCTTTGTTTACATCAACGGGGTATCGGAATTTTCCGGCTGATATAATTCTATCCGTACTTACATTATTGTGAGCTTATATACAACGATTTGGCAATATTCAAAATTACTACTCCTCACATACCGACGTTCTCGTTTGTTGGTTACCGTAGCGAATCTAACATCTCATGACTTGGCAGTGATTTTTATGCTTAGTACCGTTTCTGTCGCAGCCTTCCCCATTGGCTCATTTGTCCGACTTTGGCTGGAGCATTTTTAGTTTTAGCGAGAGTATGCACTACGCAGATTTAAAGCGAGGAGGTGATGGACATAGCCGTGCTGCATCATCTTCCCCATTTTCCCTTTGACGCTGGGAGCTGTCTTGGAGATGCAAATAGGCTGCCTGTGTCGTCTGTCTAAGGTGTAATGCAGCCAGTGCGAACCACCAACTTAACGGGGCTCCGAATCCACTGAGGGTAGGCCTACTCTGAGACGGTGGGAAGGAACAGGAAGTGTCAAGTTTTGATCGCAGCCCCCCTTTACACTTTCGGCCACTCTGTCATATTCCGGATATTCGGCATGCGGTCGACACTGTTTTCGCCCTTATGCGTATTACTTGCTAGGACTCTGGAATTCGTATTGAGGTATTAACAATACCTTCTACGGTGAAAATTTACTGATTGCTCAGTGGAACAGTTAGGTGGTTGTTTAGAGCAGTACCACTTTCATCCAACTGTCGATAGAGCCATCATCAAATTGTTGATTGATTTCTCTATCGAAATGAGTAAGTATTTTTCGCATCGCCGTCTCGTTTGTATTTGCCTGAATGGCCTATTTCAAATTCAATTTCAAACGCATTGTATTTCAGTATCAAAAATCGATATATGAAAAAATGCCGAAATTACAATTAATGATAATTGTTGTTTACATTCTGACGTCATCTGTGATGGGATTAACGAACGAGGAAAGAAACTCTACAGCTGCATCTTGCGCCTATAATGACGACATGTGTTCTGTTCCTACGTCATGTCTAGCACCATACGGTATGAACGCGTTACCCTTGTAAAACTATAGTGTCCACTCATGAATGTATGGTGTGAGGTAGGCAAGGTTTAATAGGCTACTACAGACCTTTGGAATATAGTGCCTCGCTTATAGTTATTGGTAAAAATGATTATCCGAATCATATATGGGTTAGGATACGAATATAACCCGCGCATAAACAAGACCGGAATTTCCTCAGGCCGTGATGTAAGTAAACCCCATAACAACAAGATCTGTAATTCCTAATGTTGTTCAGGGAAATATTATATGACGTTGGCACCATTTTGTTCTCGCATGTGTAAATGCAAATAAGCTGTGTAGCGCGTAGTACGGTACATGTGTCAATAGTTTCGGTTTATAGCCCGGATCACTACCACAACACTCCGTACTCCCACGATACTAACTGTTAAGCATGTCAAGCAGACACCAATCAAAGTCCTCGGTAGGAAATCGAACCAGGAACCTCCCGAACAGAAGGCAGACATTCAAACCGTTCAGCCAACTGAACTGAACGAATATGATCAGTAAAGTTCCACTTCTGATTTGAACGATTTTCAATGTTTTTTTTCAGAAGAAAGAAGACCCTGTGAAAACTTGAAACATTCTGCTATAGAGACCGGGAGGCCGGCAGCACTTAGAATAAAACTTTATCGAAAGTTTGTGGTATCCTACGATTATCCTGACGTGCTAAAAGTGTCCGTATTCAGGTGAAGTGAATATATTCATACACTCGTGTCAGGCTGAGCATCAAGAAACCAGTTGATTCCCAGTCAGAAAAATGCGAGCGTCCCTACGTGGCGCACGTGATGTGGGGTTGCCAAGGCTTCCACGGAACGCAACACGTTATACTGTATGTCCCACTCATGTCTTTGTCAGGGCATCATCTGGCACACATATATATATTCCACACATGGTACATATGCCCTTTCGCATTAATGCGGGCCAGGTTTATGGCCTGAATAAGGGCATAAGTGACCCAAACACGGCCACGCGTACACGGGCCAACGTTGCATTTTCATACCACACACGGATTGCCACGCACGGGCCACCCAATGCCACATGCATTTGTAGCCTCGCGCCTTATAGACCGTACGTAAATTTTTAATTGGGTTGGTTAGGGTCTGCCGCATGTAGATTTTAAGAACTCCATGGTCTGCCGCCATTAAATAATGATGGCATAAATATGGATGGGATGGGTAATGTAATAAATTACTCTTGGCAGCAGTAGCGAAGGAAGATGCATCGAAACTTATTTCAGTCCGTGAAAAATTGAAAATTGGCATGCACAGAAGCAGTATGCCAGGTCTGCCGCCAATATATATATATTGATGATACCTCTTCTGGAATATATAACGAAAGGCAGACATGAGACATCGCATTGTATACCCATCCTTATTTTGAGATTTGTATTCCAGAGCAAAAGAAGGATCATTAATTCCTGTGAAAGACTGCTGTAATCTTAGTGAAGACAGCCATTGCATACTCCAGCAGTTAACTGACGAAGAGGAAAGATATATAGCATTTGCCCCTATCATTTCGGAAGGCGACATTAAAGAATATTGCCATATTGAAGTCAGATGTAAGCAAGTAACCAACAGCTGAAGATCTCTCACCGTTTCTCTCAACGCTTCGCTATATGTAGCAGAATTTTTGCATTGCAGATCAACCCGCGCATATCCTCAGATGGTGCGTAGAAGATTCTACAACACCGTGCATATATGTGAAGAACAACGGCCTGGAAGTGAATGAAACATACCTATCGTTATCGTCCATACATGAGTTATTGGGGTAAACCAATTTCTTATCGTGTAGCTTGAAATAATTGCTGTATAGCTCTGGGTTTCTTAATCTATTTGTCTCATTTATGCATATCTATATAGTATTAGAGAATATCGCAAAGACGATTCACCAACATTCACCACAGATTTAACGACCTACCATCTTCACCTGACGAAGGAGCAGGGCTCCGAAAGTTTGTGAATGTTTTAATTCTCCACAAACCAAGGCTGGACGTTAAATCTGTGGTTAATCTTCTTCCCCATATAATATGACAGGCCGAGAGTGTTATGGGGTGGTCATTCGCCCCCCCTCTCTGGATCCGCCCCTGCATGCGGGGCGTCAAATAATACAATAGGCAGTCAATTCACGCATATTTCCATCCATAAATACAAGTGGTGACGACAGAAGAACACGCTTTCTCAAATTTATATATACAGTAACAGCAAGCACGCTTCATATCTAATGACAAAACAAATTTTTAGCATCGAATATTGCATATTCCATGCTCCCGGCCATTTTGTTTCCAACGGAACTCGCATATTGGAGCCAGCTTCTGTTTCTTTGGCCTTCTCCGTCGACGACACCGTCAAGGGCGAAGGATTCGAAGCGGAATGCAAACGTTTGGAGTCGTCGGATACAAATTTGGCCCAGCTCTTGAGGTCAGAGAATACCGTACCGGGATGCGTTGTGTGCAGTGTCTTTAGGCTAGCGAAGTATAGCGAAGAATGGAATGAAACGCCAGTGTGTTTATCAGGTTTGGAGTAGTTATTGCTTTGAATTAGTGGCGTTTTGAACTACTTATGCTTCATAGTGCCATGACAGGTGCTCGGCTACGACACCGGTGGGTCATGGGCTCAAATCCCGACACAAACACGTCATATTAAAGATAGTACTGTATAAGTTATCCGTAGCTTCCCTAGTGCATTGAAGTATGTTATGCGCAGAGGGCGCATGACTTCGACGCCACCCGGCTCCTTCCCTCCTTGTCCAGCCTGCCAGTGCGGATCTTGCTCTCATGTGTGTGTATGTGTGTGTGTGTGTGCGCGTGCGTGCACGCCACCCTAATTTGTCTTCATTGTAGACCCCTGAGGCCAGATTCGGGTTATAAATTAGAACCCAGTTCTAATATAAGCTATTATCGCAAAGGGCTGACTCCGCAATAGAAAACGTGCAGAAAATAGCGTAGTATACCACTTTTTTGTATGGTGGAATTGGCTTCTCACACGATTACTCTGCCAAGTGCCATCTCTTTCTATACAAGAGTGGTTGAAAAAGAGTGCTGCCAACATAACCCCTGCGCATTTTCTACAGAGCCCGGTCAAGCAAAACCGAAATACGTGGGGATCCTGATTATTTCAGTTATCTCTATCACTTCTTTTCTTCTAATCTGCATGGCTGTGCGATTTGTGTATACAAAGGTCTACAACCGGGGTTTGGTGGGAAGACTGCGAATTCCGAGTACAATTTCCGATCAAGTAGGCCAATATCCGTTACTGTAATGCTTAGAGGGCCTGCTGTAAAAATATGATGGTGGCTTCAATGTAAAATCTTGAAGCGTTGACAAAGTTTTGTCAGCGGTCGTATTTCACTCTTGCTTTGGCTGTTTGAAATTTCCGAATTCGGGATATGAGGCCTATAACCATAACCTTTTCTCGTCAATAATCATCAGTCTTGTGACCGTGTGAGTGTCTTACCAGTCGGACTCCCTTCGTCTTTTATAGTTATTGGTATCATACAGTCGTGCAACTATATCGATATCGATAGGCACAGGAAGACGGGAAGGTTTGCGGAAAACAACAGGTTAGAGGTTCATCCCATGATCTGAATGGTCGGTAATTTCAAACGGTCAAAGCACGCTCTACCGAAACGTTTTATGAAACACAACAACTTGATACAACAACAATGTTATTAATGTATTCATCTTTAAGTTTGTTTCATCCATCATCTTATTATCCCCAAACGCCCGCAGTTTTCACTAGTAGGACTCATTCACGTAACTCAACTCTGTTACATCCTATAATATGCGGGTGGCGTTTTACAGGTTTCGGCGCCTTGTAGCGGAACCCCTGCGGATGGAAAAGAGAAGGGTACGTAGCATATTACGTTGGTTATGATAAATGATTTCAGCAGTACGCTAATCAAAGAGCATAGTGGAGCCGATAGCGACCGATCGATAGATTTGATATCCTAAAGAACATTCACCACAAATTTAACGTAGTAAACACGGAGCGGAGCTCCGAAAGCATTTGAATGTTATAACTCTCAATAAATCAAGACTGAACGTTAAATATGGGATGATTCGATAATAGGGAAATTCGTTGTCTGATAATTATTGGTGCTTCATTCAAGAAGTAAGCGCGTATGAGAGAGAGAGAGAGTAAGAATATTTCGTTACATATATAGACCTACCGAAAATCTATTCGGTATGGGCATAGTGATTTTGTGCATGCAAATCTGTGAAATGTTGTGGTCTTACATCAGGATGTACAGTAGAATATGCAGCCTTAATGGATTTTTTACTGTAATATAGGTTTCCACTACGTTGAAAGTTACAACGGACATTTCGTGGCAATGTTTGAGAAGCCAGGAGTAAAACTCTACGACGCACCCTCTGTTGAAGAGGAGGTGTATACGATAATTCCACAAGAAAAGCCCGATTTTCACCACGTGGTGCAGACTATTAACGAAACGACTCATACAAAACTCTCACGGGCAGCAAACTATCCCAACGAAGAAGAGATCACCGTACTACTGGATTCAACTGGATCAAACTGCATTGAAGAACTGGATAATAGCAACGCAACAGTTGGTGGTGGTGGCTACATAGGCAAATCATACTTTGGCGGGAGCCCATCCTACTCTGCATAATTTGGAATCACTTAAGCGTGTCAAGTTTCGCAACCAATCGGCAGAGAACGCAGTGGGGGGGATGGGCGAAGCTCTAGACCTCTCAAAGCCATGTGGGAGATATCATCATCCAACCTCACAAAGGATGTTTAAAAAACTGTCAACCAATCAATGCGGACATTTGTGGGCAGAAATGCATTATTGATTATATGAGCCATATGATGAGTCGCGTTCTGAACGTTTTATGCCGGACTGCGACCCCTTTGTATTTTCTAACTAAGCAACCTCCCCTTGTAACGATATATTTGCTGAATTTATTTTAAAGAACACTATATATACATCGCGATTACTGTTTTGCGTGGGCATAGGGTTTATTTAAAGCTTTATTGCAAACAAGAGAATATTCACAAACTGAAAGACAGCCACTCAATCCCCCGGAAGGCCGTTCAGCAGATATTTCCACCATTGTTCGCGCGTATATACGGCTTTGTTGTTGATTCTTTTTGAACGTGTACTGCAGACCGCCTTCATATACAGTAGATAACTAAATTACGTAAGTCAAGTTTGATATGACCAGATCTTTCCACCTAGCTATAATCACTGAAGCGTGAGGTATCCTTAGGAACGAAGGCCGCTCTCGCGTTGTGTTGTTTTCGGGAATATAATCCATCTTCACCTGATGAAGGAGCGGACCCCCGAAAGCTAGTGAATGTTCTAATTCTTAATAAACCAAGGCTGGACGTTAAATCTGTGGTGATCTTCTTGACAATATTTCAAGAATATAGTAATCAATACAATCAGTCACCACCGATTTAACGTCCAGTCCAGTTTATTGGAATATGATATAGCGGAGCAAATGGTGGTTAATCAATAGCTATCATAAGGAAGATTCACCACAGATTTAATGTCCGGGTGCATCAGGTGAAGGAGCGGAGCTCCGAATGCTTGTGAATTATATTCCAATAAACTAGACTGGACGTTAAAACTGTGGATTATGGTGACTTACTATATTTATTACTGTTTGGATCGTCCGTCATCGGCTCCATTATTTTCTGCGATACGATTCCTTATCACAGCGAAATAATCATGGCTATGACATAGGTAGATAAAGTTTGTAGTGGCTATCGACAATACACATTTCACATTAAAAGAACAACCATGGACTTTGAAAGCCGCATAAAATCACTGTCGCCAATGCCTCCGAAGCCATACACTCCTGAGCCAATCGCGGCAGACCCAGCAATGTTTTACCCAAAGCCATCATCGGAACGGGCACAGGTTAGTATAATATGCATTTTTACTAGTCCCAGTACCGGTAGTTAATAACCTCAGCAGGGAAGCGGAAGCAGCCGAGCCCTACATATATTAGCCTTTAAATAAAACAGGCGCATTCAACATTATTTATATCTTCACATGATAAAAGAGCGGATCTCCCAAATCTTGTGAATCACATTCCACTAAACTGCTACTGGACATTATTGAATCTGTGTTGACGTATTCTATCTTATCTTCATTTAATAGGATGTCTCTCATATATTGGCGAGTACGTTTCACGATCTGTACACACGGGATGTCCTCGGAAAAGATGTTGTACGTAATCTGATGACATCAAGTGACGGGAGCAATGAATTCCATAAGAGATGTATGAGAGAGCTTAAATTGGTAGGTTCATAATTAGTGAATGACTGATATACTAGTCCGCGGAATATTTTGCAGATTACAACCGGTCCACTTGCCGGCCCATGCAGTAGAGAATAAACCCAAGAACTCTCACGTCGAATGTTTTGAAATCAACGATGGCAGTGGTTGTACCTTAATAACAACCGTGTGGTTCACACCCATCGGTATTTCTAGGTGCATGAAGAACACAAGCATCGATTAAACGAATATACAATGCTCGAACAACATATCATCCAAGCCAGAGCAAGAACTGTCGCTGCTGACGAACAAGCGTTGATCCATATGTCAAGTGAATTTGGTCCTCAGAAATACAAGGAATTGGGACTTCCTCCTGGTCAGTAGTGGAGTGCTCATTGAGGATACGGTATTAAATTATGCTCAGCCGATCACGTCCTTGCTGAGTCTTGCACTTCAATTTATATATCAATTTAATATCAATTTACATCAAATAATGATATTTTATATCATTTAGTTCATTTTATATCGATTTGTATCACTGCAGTGAAGTCCAATTTTAAATGGTGCCTCGATGAAGACATGTTACGAAAACATAATCTAATAGTTCCAAGCGATCTGATGCCAAAAGCACGGGTACTAGTCGATGGACCTAAAGGTAATATTTGTGTTTATTTTTAATAAATTCGACCTCGATTGAAAATATGATTTGAAGATATTGATTTGATATTACACTCATTTTCAGCTGCGAAGCTACCCCGCTTTGCTGTCCCAACCTTGTCATCCTCAATGCACATTTACAAAGGGCCTGTCGATGATGGGTATAAAGTAACTCCGATTGAAGAAGAAGACAAAGAAGAAAGGGTGAGCTCAACACCACAGAAATTTCGGGTCCTGGGGCAGGGAAAAATATTTTGACCCGGGACAAAAAAAATTGGGACCACTGAAGTTTTTGGGGCACCTCAAAACATTGATCCTTATTTAAATTGCTTCAAAATTGGGGTCTATCTAGGGAATAGTGCTCCCACCATGCCGTTATCCTGGCGACCGGTCTACATATTGAAAGATCAGCTCAATTATCCCTGGTTGTGGTTGATTTTATTTAAACTCAACACTTGAAAACATCCCCACTTCAGTAAGTTCCGTAATTTATACGTATGCATTCTATATATTGGTAGATGGATAAGTCACCACAGATTTACCAGATTATTCATTCATCTTCATTTGATGAAGGAGCGAAACTCTGAAAACATGTGAATTATAATCCAATAAACTGGACTTGACGTTAAATCTGTGGTAACTTATTAATCTATCACTATTTGGATCGTCCGCCATCTGCTCCGCTATTTTTCGTATTTTGCATAGTATATTTGTATTATTCAGTTCCCGTACCCACCGGACGATGAATCGGTCACAACGCTATCAACAAACACTGCAGAAATCGCCTACGTTTCACCAAGACTCAGTATAAAACCAGAAAAAAAGAACGAAGACGCCTCAGGCAGATGGCAAGAAAATATGTCGCATGATCAAAGAATGATGGATCGCGCATATCTGGCAAGAATGGAAGAAAGGTAATCGCCATAGACTGACCTCATTTAGCACCTCCTTGTTCAATGCATAGTGCAGATCGTGCATGTATATGCGCATAAAATAACATCTGTTATCCTTTTTCAGACACAATTTTTTGAAAAATCCTCGCCACTTGCCACTTTCAATGCCGAAAGCATCAAAACTACTCATCCAAGAGCAATCAAAGCAAGAAATCGAGGAAGGCGGAAGACTCATCGTCAAGGATACGTGAGTATGACAGGGATGGGCACATCGAATCGGATATTCGGAATTGATTCGAATCGGGATCAATAACGCCACCTAGTGTTGGAGAACATATTTTTGTGTGCGAGCATGATGTGCATATGCAGGCTGGACAAGGAGACACCGAGGGATCCGGTAAGCCATTGAAGTCAAGTGGCACCCCTCAGCACTATCATCAATGCCCTGGCTGTCTAATAAGGAAGCTACGGATACCTATTTTAGCATTTTTGATATGATGCCGTCTTGGGTTTTGGATCCGTAACCTGCCGCTTTCACAGTGGATACCATTACACCACTAAGCTGACCAGGCCAAGAAGAAATGGATGAACCCGCTCGAGTATTGGTAAGGTACTTATTACCGCCTTTTTGTACTTCAGAAATCCCGACGATTCGGTACAAGTCTTCATTCCTAAGCCTGAAATTGTGTTATTCTCAGAATGGAGTGTCGGGCATGTATATGAGGTAAGACAGGTTTCTCATCTCTGTATGCTAACTTACCTCTGCCGACTAACGCAAGCAAGACAGTGTAGCCGACTAGTGGTATGCAATTTATGTATTTTTTTTCGTTTTTTCAGGCGGTTCTTGAGCTGAAGAATATCAGTTCCGTTAGTCGTCAGTTGCGAGTCGTTCCTCCTACTACAAGTTTCTTTTCTGTTGGACTTGGTACGTACTCGTGTTGGTGTGTGTGCATATCAGACGACGCATTCCATTGAATTAGCCCTCGAGCGGTGCAGTCAGCTGTGCCAACAAACCTGTATAATTTGTCCCACCGAGACCAGAAGGATCGCAGAGAAGCTCCCGATACCTATTTTAGGTTTGATGTGGTTGACGTGGCGTAAACCAACTATCTTTCAGGCAAGCGCCAGACACCTAACCAAATCAGCCTCACCTATGCATTAACCACACAATAGAGTGACTGGTCTGAAAAATCTGGACGAGGCCCCAAGCAGCATGGCTGCCCTGATGTCTAGTCAAACAAAAGAAGAAACCTGACCAATCCACAATTCCATCTTGCATTTTCACATAACAGGAAAGTATCCCGGAACACACGGTCTTGTCGCGCCAGGGCTAAGCGCTCAGTTTAATGTCCGTTTCATGCCCGATTCGTTGGCTGACTACGAGGATTATATAACGGTCATATCGCAAGCAAAACAACCATTACTCGTGTCAATAAAAGCGAAAAGAAATTCACCCAAGTTAACGAGTAAGTATATGTATCGTACTGTACTTGAATGAAGGGCTTCCAGTCAAAATATAATCACGAGCCAGCAACCTTTGGTGGTAACAGGCCTAATGTCACATTTAGAACTTTTTGTAGCGGGCCAGAATTTTCAATAGCACTATAACAGCCAGACAATCCTACGAAGTATTTGGCATTTTATACAATATGGTGGTATTTTTTCTAAAACTGAAATTTTTTTTCATTACAGTGCCGTCAAATCTCCACTGTGGTCACTGTCTTGTGGGTGGTACCAAAGTCGTTGAAATGACTGTGAGGAATAAAGGCGGAAGCGGACGATTTTGTATTTTGAAAAGGACCTCTTGGCCTGCTGCTAATTTCAAAGTAAAAAATCACTCTGTTCCATTGATTTTTTCTAAACTATATTGCACCACCTATCCACCCTATCTCTGTAATGCAGAGAAGATACAGTCAAACCATCTGGAATCCGATCCTAACTATATTCCACCACCCCTACCATCCATTGTATCCCTGTAAGGTAAGCAATCACTTGAAGTGACTTAAGTTCTAAATTGATACAGACAGCTGTCAGCCCTGGATTTCTTGATCTTGGAGAATTTCAAATTCACCCGGCCGTTTTCGAACTGCTCGCCGGACAAACAATGGTCTTGAGGCTAGCGTTTACTCCCGGTGCTGCCGAAAAATATTCCGAAGATCTCGTGATGGTGTGCGACAATTGCCAGATACAAAATTTAACTATTGACGGTGAGATGATGCATTGTATATTATTTTGCCTTATTCATGCTATGGTATGTTAGTAGTTAGTAACCTCACAAAAACTTGCGTAATAGCATAATTGATACTCTTGATCCCAAAATTTGATAATATCGCACGAAGATTTAGCATACTTTAAAATTTCTTATAACTTTCACGTGATGAAGGAACGGAGCTCTGAAAGCCTGCGAATGTTAAAATTCTCAATAAACTAAGGATAGTTATTAATTCTGCGAGGAATCTTCTTTATGATATATCTATTGATCGTCCGCCACTATATTCTTATAATTTTCAAGTAAACTAAAATTTACTCAACTAACCTAGAAGTAAAAACTTTACTAAGTACTTGTTTATTTGAACCCAGCTATTTTCCTCAAATACGTATATAATATTTCAAATTGTTTAAGGACAAAAGAGAAATTTCGATGCTTCTTTAAGGTGAGGGACAGATTGCTGCTGTTGAATTGCTGAGTGTCTCTGACGGAGGTGAGGACGAACCAAGGCTGGGAGAGGTCACCGACACGACGGCCGATCATCTCATCAGATTTCCACCACTCAATCCTCACTCATTCTACACAAGACAAGTTCTCATCCATAATTCAATGTATGAAACTCTCCTCACTATGCTGTAACCTCACAATAGTATAGTAGTAAGAAATAGGGAATAGGAATGGTACAAACTCGGTGCTGGATGTCGCCTCGGGTAAGGAGGTTCGAATCAAACCCTCACCATGTTTGTGACCGGAATTTGTGTACTTGTTTAGTAGCGCAAAGAAATATTATACTCTGTACGAGTAATTTTCTCAGGCAAGTTATCTTCCACTAGATTCCACCAGGGCAGGCACACATTAGCCACTGCTTGGTGGCCTCAGACCAGTCACTCCGTTAGGCGGTTTGTATATTATACCGAGATGGATGACATGGTCTGCGGTATGTTTCTCTGCACCGCGCTCGCATGCCGCACTGGTTGTCAGACCCGGCTTGTGAACCGATTCAAAATATTCAAATCCATGGTGCCCTGCTATAAAGTCTTGATTCAAAGAAATTAAAATTTTTTTTAGAAACGTGGAGATGCCGTTTACATGGCACGTTTTAAAGCCAAACTTCCAAACCACGCTACGTCCTGACGAACGGGTTCTGACTGACCACTTTGAATTTTATCCGGAAAATTCACCGGCGTTTTTTATCGAACCACAACGTGGAATACTGCAACCAAACGGAATTCATGAATTCGTACTCACTTTTGCACCTCATGTGGTATGTACTGTTGCACGTAGGCCACTGGTTATTGTATTGCATGATTTGAAGTGATCTATAGAGTAGTAGATAGGTAAGTCACCACAGATTTAACGTCCAGTCCAGTTTATTGGACCTGATGAAGGAGTGGAACTTCGAAAGCTTATGATATATTTTTAGCCATTTTTGTTGATCCGTTATATAATCTGGTACATTTGTAGGTTGAAAATTATCATAACGTATTACATCTCGTCTTGAGCAACATTCCCGAAAAAAATACTCAAGATAATAAACAGAAACAGAAACAATTCGCTGCCAATAACTCGCATGCGGTAAGTTTTTCTGTTTTTTTTCTGTTACTGTAGCAGTGGAATTTAGTGAAAGCAAGCCCCAGGATTTACGTCCGCAAATTTTACTTGACCTTAGCACTACAAATGAACCTCAGTGATACCTGTAGGTATGGTAACGATAGTTATAGCATCACTTTCGTTATGCCACAGTGGTTCCGTTGAATCTTTAATCACTGCCCTTAGGAGCTTGAAACGGCCATTACCAAAATTTCAAGAAATGTTTTCTGCAACCCTGCTTTTAAATGCTAACCTAATTTTATAGACTCCAATGGTTGAAGGCGTTGGGAGAAAATCGCCTGTAAGCTCAAATTCTGGCGTTTTACAATCACAAGCGAAAATGGAAAATCAATCAAAGTCTGCAAATTCGCAAAATCATGTAAGAAATTTCTTTGGTAACCTAAAAAACCAATGTGATGATGACAGGGATCCCTTAGAAGGGGGAAGGGGGAGGGTGACTCGACTTGACACCCAAGAAATGAACGTGGTCACTTCCACTTACTCACACTACTTGCCATTAAATTTTTGTAAGTCATTATTAAATTTGTCGCGTGGAGTTTATCGTAAAGAAGATTCACCACAGATTTAACATCCAGCCTTGGTGTATTGAGAATCAAATTTTGGTGAATCATCTTTACAATATCTATTGATCGCTTGCCGCTGGATAATTTCTCTCTTAATGTTGGATAGACGGCGGCTTTGAACTCAAAGAGTGGAGCTGGCAATCTCAAAGAGGTTATAGCACTTGAGATCGAATTGAAAGGAGAGAGCATCCCGTATGCAGTGCTTATACACCCCTCTGCGATTATCGTACCCGGAACTGTATTGGAAGGTACCACTGTGAAAAGGCCGTTCAAAATGGCAAATTACAGGTGGGTGAATTAACACACAACGATTTTTGTCATGTTACTTTCATTATCGGGGAACCTCAGAATATTAATAAAGGATCGTCCAGTCAAAATAATTTGATGTTGGCTTGATTGAAAGATGAAACTGTATATTACTGCTATTTCCCACAAAAATCGAAGAATTCGGATTAACGTGATACAATCTATGAGTCGATCGAGACTGCTGGGATAAGTCTTAAGTCATATAGGCCTACTGTAACTCGAATTTGTGATTCGCAACATACTGTTCTTTACTATGGCAGCCTTGCACCGGTGCAATATGAATGGTCATCAGAAACTCAACCGAATATCATTCAAGTTGAACCGCCCCTCGGCGTTATCGATCCAGGAGATTATGCACAACTAGAAGTCAGTATCACCGCATCAAAAGCCGGTGCGCTTTCAACAAATTTACAATGCAAAGTAGAACACTTGGACGAGCCGCTTAATTTGAGGGTACAAGCCAATATTGAAGGACCAAAAGTTATCATCGGTAAGTCATTTTCAAGTCCTTGTCACGACACATTTGATTGTCACTACAGTATTGCCATCGCATAGGTATTGGGAATTTCGCACACGTGCTTTGGGAGCTCTGATCCTTTTTAATTCGACCATGCTCCATTTCAGGGTGGCCGCAGTAGATCTTACCGCTCATGATATGACAGTATTTTGTATGCTGCTGTTGCAACATTTTCTTTTAATTTTTTTCCTTTTAGAAAATTCTCTCGTTTTAGAAATTTTTCTCATTTTAGAAAATTCTCTCGTCGACTTTGGTCTCGTACGTCTCGGAGACACGGTTTCCGACAAAGTCCAAATACGCAACACGACTCAACTGCCCGCCTCCTGGAATTTTGACGCATGGGAATATCTCGAAGATAGGTAACTAAATCTTACATCGAGAAAGAGCGAAAGAAAGTCTGATGTATATTTTCATACAGGTCTGAACTGAAGATCACTCCCAGTGTTGGTCAGTTGAGTCCGTTAGGTCAGACTGATATACTCGTCACGTACACTCCGAAGAAAACACAACTGCTTTCGGCTGTTCTCAATCTCAGAGTCAAAGATGGAGTTTCATCTCACCTGTCACTGACTGCAGACGTTCAAACACCACAGGTATGATACATGACTGAACACAAACACGTCACCATTCAGTAGTACAGAAACGAATATAGACCGATATTGATATTTCAATACCGGTACTGATACTGTAATCGAATCGTCTCCGCCACCTGACTGGTCGCGAATATCGATTATATCGAAAAATTATGAATTTCATTGTTGATAACTATATTTATTTATCGGCTATTGGCGTTTGTCAAATGATTATATCAGAGGGATATCTAATACCGGTATCCATCTCCTTACTTGATTGACGGCCTATACCAATTTAATTGAAAAATCATGTATATTGGCCTCAATTAATCCATAACAATCGGTCGGGCCTATAATAATAATCAGCCAGTCACTAGTCCCAGTAATTTTAAATACTGTGTATGCCTACTGGATAAATAAAGCGTACTGAATAGCGAGTAGTGTATAATTATTCCACTGGATGTAGGGAACACTAATTCTTGATTTTTGCATATTCCAAAATCCGGCAGAATTATTTGGCCGGCCGAATATTTTGTATACCAACACTCACTTTGCTATCACTTTTAGGCATGTTTTCTCAACTGCGAAGTGGTTTGCAAGGATGCGTTTTTGTCCGTTCCGCAAGAACAAAAGGCGATTCTTTTGAATCAAACAAGTTTGACGGCTAAGTTTCGATTCGGCGAAGTCAAAGGAAAACAAAAAAAACATTGTCACCTCACAGTGTATCCACAAAATGGCGTACTCGCTCCAAGAGAGGAACTACCAATCACAGTAATTTTTTGTCTCAATTTATATAATATATATTTGTCTTGTTGGCATTATCTTAATTACGATGTGGTTTTAGTATGCATGCTATCTCGCCGCTCACCATACAGTACCGGTACATTGTTGTACAATATTACAACGCTGAAATTCACCATTCTCAGTTAACATTTGCATGCCACGAAGTATGTGAGGTGTCGAGCCTTGTTGTGCCATGTTACATCGAGGGAATGGAGGAGCCGATAGCACTTGGAATCTATGCCAACGTCATGCCACTAGACGTTGAATACTCTACACCAGATTCAAATTGGTGGGTAGAACTTGAATATCACGTAAAATTTAGAACTTCAGTATCAAGTAAAATTTAGAACTTGAGTATTATTATTACATTCATTATTATTACAAGCCTCTGCTGTTTAGGCCCTTCTATTAGTAGCTTAATGGCCATTTGCCATTTGGAAAGTTTATGAAACTAATCAGCCAATGTTCGTCGCAGTGGTCTGCATACCATAAGCTACTATGACGCCGCTCCCCCCAGTAGCCTACTTCCCGAGTTATAAAGGAACAAAAAAGCATCTGCACAAATATAATATATATAGAAATGCGTGCTTTCAAAGTAATATTTTTGTTACAGTGATGAACTGAAGGTATTATACGATGATCCTGTCAAGTTGGGCAGTGTCGTTACAAAGAAAATTGTACTACAAAATCGAACAGCTATTGCTTCACATTGGTCGGTTTCGGCACATCATTACGGGGTGAGGATTTGGGTGTTATTTATTTATAGGGGCGGACGGGCTGGCTGTGACTGGCAAACTGTCTGTTATATATATATATATATAATGAAGGAGCAGAGCTCCAAAAGCTTGCGAATTATATTCCAATAATCTGGATTGGATGTTAAATCGGTGGTGACTCATTCTATCTATTACTATTTGAATCGTCCGCCATCGGCTCCACTATTTTTCTCGTGATAATCAGGGCCACTCGAAAGGGAAAACTGCGGCACTGCCTCGGGTCCATGCTTTTTGTGGCCCAAAATTATCATTAAAATATTCAACTGAAGGTCAAAGTTATTTTTATGGGGCCCAAAAACCTTGTTAGACACGAATTTTGTGATCCCCAAATTCTATGGGGCCCAACGTTTCTTTCCGTCTTGGGCCCAAAATTTCTCGGAACAGTCCTGATAACAATCAATGTAAATGTCCTTTTTCACAGTGCAAGCCACCAGTGCCACCTGGTGCCAAAAGTGATTTTAAAAGTGCAAACACTCGACGTGCGATGTTAGGACGAACACCAAATCTGGCTGATCCAATGGCAAAGTCAAAGAAACAGTCATACAGAGGTACCGGTATTCGAAAAACTGTGAGCCCCAGTATTTAAACAAAATCTGTTGATTTGAACTGTTGTAATTACCAATCATACCATACTGTAAGGGTGGGAATAAAAATTAAAAAGGTGGCCTAACTCATTAAACCCAGTATGAATTTTATGCCGGCTTTAAAAACTTCTAACCACGCCACAAAAACTGGGATTAGACGACAAATCCGATTTGTGAGAATAAATTTACCCTCATACTTATTCCGTCTATACAGCAATTGTGCAGTCATCACGACTTCTAGCAGAGTCTTTTCTCACCTTATAATGGACGCGGGTGAGAACCAGGTTCAAGGCAGCCAGGCATAATGTATGATGCCTTTTTGATCCCCGCCGTATGTCAGTTCAGCTTTCAATAAAGGTGTTGTCAATCACTAGGTGGTGCTATAGATCCCAATTCGAAAACCTTCAAACCAGTTCGAATCTTTTGTGATTTGAAAGACATTTTCAAATTGGGATATAAAGCGCCACCTAGTGATTAGCGACATTTTTAGTTGAATCTTCTGTGATTCAAATTGATTCCAGATATTGAAGAATGTAAATCCTAACATTTTTTAGATCATTGCAACTTAATGTTAAGCTCGGGCCTCGGTGCAGCGTTTATTATTAAACCTCCGCAAGGATATCTTCATCCTTACCAAACTCAGACTGTGGAAGTTGAAGCTTATTCTAACATGTGGGGAACTTACAGGGATGTCATCAAATGTAATGTTGATGGTATGTATATTTTTATGTTATCATTCTGATCAGACAAGCTAACTCAGCATGTTACAGAGTCACAAGTCAAGTTGAGTCACCTTGAACACTATATCGAGTCATAGATCAACTAAGTATGTGATCTTTCAACATTTACAAGTCACTGAAGCTTCTCAATCCAAGTCGAGTCGAGTCACTGCAGTCTTTCAGTCTAAGTCAAGTCCGAGTCATTCAATATTTTAAAATTCCGAGTCACAATTTGAGTCACCACGACCTCTCAGTCCAAAGTCAAGTCTGAGTCACCGCAGTCTGTCAGTCAAAGTCAAGTCCGAGTCATTCAATATTTTCAAAATCCGAGTTGCAAACTAGTCGAGTTATTTTTGCCAGAAAATGAACAACGGAATAACACGACCCTCGAATTTTGAGTTTGCGCTTGTGGTATATGCATGCATTGCATATCATATCGTGTGAGTCCGTGTAAATCCAGCAAAATCGAATTACAACAAAATAAACACCACGTTGTAATCCTTTTCTTCATGAACAGGATTACCAGTGCAACAGATTCCAGTGGAAATGAATGTGGTTGGCTGTCCACTCTCTTTCCAAATAGTGACGGGAGAACAGGACAAATTGGCTGTTGTTCGCTTTGGAACGCATATCAATAACGGACCATCCGTGCTCAGAAAATTGAGAGTAAATAACTCAAGCCCAATGGGTAAGTTAAAATATCGTTGCTCAAGTAAAAACTTAGTGGATCTTACAATTTCATGGTGATGGAAAATATCAACATTTTAAGGCTGTGTAACCTAAAGCCTAACAATTATTATTCAGATATCCGGTTGGATTGGCGTGTGTTCAACCAACCGGAACCAGACGATGAAAAATTGATTGATCTCAACGTCTGGTACGGTCATCCGTTCCCGAAAAAAACCGCAGACGGGCGAGAGATTGTCAGTCAAGATAACGAAGAAAACATTTCGACGAGCAGTGATCGTTCATCACATTCAGGGGTTTCCCCAAGATCTGAATCAAGTGAAGTTTCGGTATGTCGGACTAAACTATTCGAGAATTACTCTTGTGATCAAGATATCACAAAGAAGATTTAGCCTTAGCGTCCAGACTTGGTTTATTGAGACCTAAAACATTCACAAGGTTTCAGAGCTCTGCTCCTTCATCACTATATTCTTCACTATAAATTTTTGGCAATAGTCATTTGCACAGAGTGTCACAGTATTCGTAAATTTGCCGAAATATAACCAGAGAAGAACTTAGTAGATGATTCCCTGCCGTGGATTCGCTACGGTTGATTGATCATCACACTGCACCTACTGTCCAGTTTACACAGTTCTGCCTAAATGTAATTGCGGCAAAAAATAAACGAACGACAAAATAAACCTGGTTGGAAGACGTGTGTGCAACCAACTTGATATTGTATTATTATTCAGACTAGCAAA
Organism: Botrylloides violaceus; assembly: GCA_030412335.1. Lineage (NCBI taxonomy): Eukaryota > Metazoa > Chordata > Ascidiacea > Stolidobranchia > Styelidae > Botrylloides > Botrylloides violaceus. Next base: position 46,551 of record JASFYC010000541.1, on the reverse strand, counting down.
GAAAATTCTCCCCGTGATACGCAGCCGAAAGTCGTTAGTGTGAGAATGGAACCACATCATGGTCAACTTTCTAGCGTTCCGTTCGTCATTTGTCCAACTCAATGTGTTGTGCCAGGTAATGAACATTTAGGAACATTTAATTTGAATAATATAAATTCGAAAAATAGTGGAGCCGATGGCGGAAGATCCAACTAGTAATAGATATATAACAATTCACCACAGATTTAACGTCTAGTCCAGTTTGTTGGATTATAATTCACAAGCTTTCGGAGCTCCGCTCCTTCATCAGATGAAGATACTATGCATATTTTCGAAACAACAGCAACAAGCCTTTCTCATATTTTCATCTTATGCCTCCTTTACCGCACGAAAGAATGTCTGATTTCTCTATTCAGCTCGTGGTTACGTGGATGTCACTGCGACATTCACTCCGGTCTTGGGAGAGAAGAGAAGTATGCAGTCCAAAGAATGGATATCATTCGTTCACGGCTTCATGACGCTAGATCATCCGCGATTAAAGAACGTTCAAGATCTTGTAAGTTGGCTCATTTTAAGTTAACTAAAATGGAAGACGACCAATAGATATTGTAAAGACGATTCACGTACGCCGCGTAATGGAATTTCAGCATAAGCGGTCGACAGCGAAAAATAGGATGAGTATAAATCTATAGGAAAATGGAGGTCGGTTGGAATGTAAGATTGGTAAAGTCGGACAAGGGCAATAGGCTAGCAACAAAATATTCACAATTTATTGAATCAGAACCCGTGTAAAAGGAAATACGGTTAGTAGTCACAGATGATCTAGGAGGCCTATTGGTACAAACTAGGAGGCCTAAGAACGGAAAGACACTATGACCACATGAATATGATCGTACAGACTCGTATGGTATCTACACTATTAATAACAGCAACCCTCTCCTGCGCTGTTTTGTTTGCGTTTGTGCGTGGTTTTGTATAGTGAAAATTTTTGTGTGCCTGATCTGAAGGGTTAAAGAAGCTGAACTTCACTCGAGTACCTAATTTAGGCTACCTTGACCAAACAGGATTGGCTGGATAGCGCCCCAACGATGCCCTGCTAATGTGGGCATTTTTTACACATCGATCCGCCGGTATGACTGTGTACAGTGCGCTCCAACGGTCTGAACACCTCGCGAAACTCATTTCCTTAAGACAAGACCAGCCCCGTCGGCCAGAGCCAGTATTGCTTTTACCTGCATCACGGCTAAAAACTGAAAGTCCCTGACCAGTACAGAAGCTCATGTGAATCGGGCGCTACGTTCGAAACCCATCTCGCCACTGACCGGTTATGAAAAAAGCTCCCTTGAAGCAAACATACCTAGCAGACATAAAAGGTGCTTCCTTGAAACGTATCGCCTAAATCGTATACCCAACGGTAAAACAATTTGGTGCTCCTAATCTTGCCATGATTTCCGCGGTTGGAAATAAATTTTGGTCTTTCATTAGGCCTAAGTGCATTGTTTCATACCTATCATCCTCCACGTCACGCTCCAGTTGAATCTTTCGTAAGTCCATATCCAAGTGCGGTATGCGTCCAAGTCTTTCTTAACTTGCCATCACAACCGGTTTAACTACTAGGCTATCTCCTTCGACTTGTAGATAAGCGCTAGATTAGTGAAGCTTTTGAGAACGTTACGAGTTACGACCGCTACTTTTGCTACGTCTTTTAACATTTTAGCCTTATCTGTCACTAACCCTTCGCCGTCATTTGCGATACCAAAATACATATATTCAACAGAACCGTGCCGAGGAAAACACAGCGGTACCGGTACTTCATTTTACGTTGTTCGTTCGAAGCCCCACGAGACGGCTGCTCCTACCAACACGAAATCGTCGCCCAATTGACTCCGCGAACGCGCTTCGAAAATTCTGGCGCCAATACGCGGTGTAATGATTACACCCCCGGGGTTGCGTGGTCACTACGAAGCTACGGCAGGATAACTCTAACGAAGACTTCTAAACACACACTCATGAGACGCATGACACAGCAGACTGTGTAGCCTGCCTGGCATTTAAGGGAATCCGCTAGCCCTCGTTCTCCCGCTACCTCGTCGGCCAACAATCTGTTAATCTGCCATGCCATGGCGATACGATGCTCAGCGTAAAAACAAAAACCATCGCGAGCTTTGAACTGCCATCATCCCAGTAGCCTTCATTAGCGCATCGGAATCTATTTAAACAGAACTGTACCGCGTAAACTCAACGGTACAAACTTCTATTCCTAGCTACCTTTTACCGCGACGCAGCAGACGCCAAAAGGACCGCTTCGACGGACACGTGACCAGCGCGCGAAAATTGCGACGCCCACTTGTGAGCAATGATTGCTTCCCGGGTTCAGATGTTACGTGAACGTTAGAAAATTGCTGTTAGGATGAAACACTTGATGCATCAGCCATCAGGTGAAGATGGATGTGAATTATTTAAATCTGTGATGATTTATTTTAACATTACTATTTGGATTGTCCACCAGCAGCTCCGCTATTTTTCCTGCCTAAGATAATCTTGCTATTGCACTCGACCTCCAGGTCTACTTCACTTGATAGTACTACATCACAAAATTTGTTATTACTTCAGCTCACCAGAATGGACGGTTACTCGGTTTCACCATTAAAAGTACAACTGACTGCACTTGTTAGGACCGGAACACTACGTGTTGAGACTGATGACCCAGATGATGGAGGTGCAGAGGGTGTCATTTTCAATGTGCCGATGAGTGATATGCTCATGTTAAAGAGCAAGGTGAGTGGATATTATGGTTTAGATCATTTTTATTGCAGTTTTGATTGAATCGTCTCAGACTTGAAGACCTTGGCGACTTGACTTGACTTGCAACTCAAATTTTAAAATGTTGAAAGACTCAAGACTTGAAGAACTTGGTGAATTGATTTGACTTGTGACTCAAATTTTAAAATGATGAAAGACTCAGACTCGACTTAGACTTTTAGTCTCAATGACTTGACTTGTGACTTGGAATTATTGACTTGGTAACAACAACTTTACAATGTCAGCTTTTCATATCATGATTCCAGGTAGCATCCGAACATGTTCAATACAAAAGCTGTGCGTTGTTCAACGACACAGAAATGCCGATGGATTTCAAATTGGCAGTCACCCGACCCTTTTTCATCTCTTCTATGGTACCAACGGAAGGAAAAATTGGACGTGTCGTGAAAAAAGAAATTCGACTTGAAGCTAGTGCCAGGAATCGACTCGGTCCACAGGAAAGTTTAAGGGTGTGTAAATTTACAGTACTTACAGATGACCTGTCGTAACCTTCCCCATTTACTCGGACTTGGAACCAGCCATGATTTGTCAACCTCAAATTTTTGGATTTACCGTATATCTGCGGATTGCGCACCACACAGCGCAAGCATTTAGACTTTGCAAAGGAGGCGTTGGACAATGCCTTCTTGCAACAATAATCTGTGCTATCCCTGTGACGCATGGAAACAGACAGGGAAGCTGTCGGTATCTATATTTTTGATTTGATTATCTGATTTTCATTCAGGTCAAATTTGGATTCAAACTTTCCTCTGCAACGTTAGAGACATTGAAAGGGTTACGGAGTGATGATATTATTCCAGGAGCTGAGTTAATGACAAAGTCGTCCTCTGGTGAGAATATGGAACTTTTCGAGTCATGGTGCTAATCACGATTAAGTAACGCCAGCCTGAAAAATATGTCAAACACTAGGTGGTTATATTGATCCCGATTCGGAATTGTCCTTGAATCAATTCAAATAATTCAAATAAATTGTGATTCAATTTAATTCTGAATATTCGATTCGATGTGCAAATCATCATTACAACATCAGAAGCTGCTACAGTATATAGTGTGGCGTAGCACTCGCTATAAACAAGCTCAAAATTAATCCAAAAGTAAACCCGAATTAGGCAATTCTTCTGTATGATGTCATAGAGTGCGACGTTTTGAAATTGGCACACCGTATAGCCATAGCGTATTAATATATAGATTACACCAACCAAGTTTTTCATTTTGTTTCAGGATTAGAAAACGTTATATTTCAAAACCAATTGGAGGTTTCATTTTCAAATGGATCCAAACAGTCGTTAGCGCTCATGTCAACAGTTAGCATACCACACTTTTCTTTGTCGGAAACGGAGTTTGATTTTGGGACTTGTTTCGTTGGGAATGAAAGATGTTTACAATTCAAACTTGCCAATGTCGGCGAAGCACACTCGTTGTGGAATGCATTTTCTAGTAAATATTAACTTTAGTAATTAGTAGAGATATAAAATGATACAGCAATTTGTTATTCTCCTGTTAGTAATTGTCGATTATACAATGTCCGCGGTTGTATTTATTTTGAATTCATGGCATTTTTCAACCCCTAAGGTCATGTACGCCAGGTCATTGCTTATGGTAGTAGGCCTACTGGTCAATACGTCCGGTTTATAGCTCGGATCACTATCACAACCACAACACTCCCCCGATACTGACTGTCAAGTAGAGAAGGAATTAACAGATACCAATTTGGTTGGGCACTGGACAAGGGGAAATCCCCTTCCATTATGTAAAGGGCTCACTCGCGATGTGCACAAAGTTCTCAAGCATTGCTACTTCAACAACTGATTTTTCTCTTGAATTACTTCTACCATCGCAGTTTATTTGACTTGAAAATAGATCTGAAATTCATATTTTTAGGAAAAGAAGACAACTCGAAAAATTCCGAATGCTTCAGGGTTGAACCTAGCAATGGATTTTTGGAGGGGTTTACTTCAAACATAGCAAAAAACAAGATGATAGTGTCGGTATTTTTTACACCAAACTGTGAAGGAGAGTGTGCAGCAACTTTCAATATATCAGGAGTTTTGGGTGAAATACCCCAACAAATATATCTTCGGGGTATCGGATCTTACGATGGAAAATATGCGATTGCATAACTGATAGCCTTATAAATATTTGGATATAATTTTATATAGATATTTTTAATACAGCTGTCTATTTTGTGATATAAGTGGTTCTGAGAAAATAGTTGGGTTCAAGTAGGAGTCTGGATTGACCCTCTACCCTCTAGACTGAAATATTTATGAAATGTGTCCTCTGCGAAATTTCCTTTAAAAAGGGGGTGACATAGGTCAGGCTGTACGTCAAAGCGAAAAAGGTGAAAAGTCAAGAGTCAGATTGTAGCCTGCTGAGAATAGGAGAATTTTTCCCCGTTCGCTCTCGGCGATAAAGACTATTCTCACCTCCAGCAGTTAAGGATAGTAGGCCTACAGTATTTCTCAACCGTCCCGCGAAATGCCGATCAGTAGCCTAGGTGTCCCGTGGCGGGAAGATTATCAACTTCTGTAACTGTGCGGTATGGTGCGCAGCGAGGTGCTGTCAAAGAAGGGTGAAATAGAATGGGCTACGGGGCTTGTCAATGGGCATGGGAACTCGACCTGCCGCAAATATCAGTCAAATGTACAGTAGATGGGGGGATGAGATGGTCCGGTCGACAGACGCGTTTCTCGCGCTGCTCAAGGACTCCATTGTTCAGTTGGTCAGTCCATCTCCAACTGGAATCCGTTTGGACCAGTTCGCAGTCCAAACTCGAGATCCGTCAAGGCGTCCATGCCTTTGGTAACTATGATGTCACACAACTGCCAAGGCCATTTTGGTCGATCCTCCTCGACCTCAAGGCTGTTGCTGATTTGCCTTACTCAATTAGGGTGTTTCGCGGACTGAAATTTGCTACCAGAGTGGTTAACTAAGTCTAACAAACATGAAGATAAAGAAAGGCAGACCTTCACAGCATGCAAGGAGGCAACGTGCCGACAGAAAAATTCCATTTCTGGAGCCTCCAATTTCTCAGAGCTCACGGGTGAATGCTCCCTCTAGCAAAACGGATGTTGTGTTCGCCATTTTAATGCTCCTTAATCTCGTACCATTTTTAACTTGTGGAAGAGACGGAAGCCCCGTACCAGAAACATCTATTGCTATCATGAAAATCACTAGTCTTGTTATAGCGTCAGGTAAGCCAAATTTTTCCTATATATGCAGATCCAGCCCGGGTATGGCTGATGCACCGACCGGTACCTAGGGCTATACGTAGGCGCTACCACAAAAGATTAGCCTATATGTAGCTGGTTCATTTCTATTTCCGACACAGGCATTTCGGCGTCGATCGTATCGTGGCAATTGCGAGGATATGTCAATCGCATCTTGATGTTTGGAGTTGGAATATGCATACCTTTTGCATTCCTGTGGGTTTTCGCTGCGTATTTGGAAGTGTGGACTGAATCCAACTACATTACATCTGGAACTAATGAAGATTGCATATTTCCGTCGTACAGCACCATCCCAAGGAATATTCTAATGTCTTGTGTAACTTTTTTCATGGCATTGTATTTTTCTAGTTCATTTTACTGACGACACTGTATTGCTGTAAAAAAAAATTATTTAATAACCAATGAGCTGTAGGCTATTTTAGAGCCTATGTAGGCTAGGCCAGCCCAGTCAATGACTTGTGAATAAAATTCTTGCCAGCGAGATTTCACGTTATGGACGACCGGTGTGCGAACCTGGCGAATGCGTATTCCTCATCGTCTTGAGTTGAGTTGAGGTTGAGCTAACACAATAATCCTTTTGCTTCAGGGTTAGGCCAGGGAATAGGGTACTGTATCTACAGACTAATCGATGAGTTTTGAATTCTTGATAGGCAAATTTTCCAACTGATCGACAATATGAGTTTTCTTCGTCTTGACTGTTGGAGACTGGAGACACACTCAAACCTGGGCCTAGATATTCCAAGTTATCCCCGACGGTACTGCCCAAAAGTTGCGTGCTCATTGGAGCGTATATACAAATGGCGCGACTTGCCTAATCAGCCACGCCGATTGTGATGCGGGTCAATTAGGGGTAAGGAATACATAAGACCAGGTTCAGTTTCAGTCTGATATGATATAGTTAAAGGAAGATGGTGCAGTTAAATATATCATAAATTAATTAACCGATCCAGATTATTTAAATACACAAATTCAACAGTGCACCTTCAATATCATCAATTATGTCCAGCACTTTCAGGCGTTCAACAACTCCTTGGATTTTGCCTGTGCATTTACTGGTTGTTAAATGCCATTGCCTCTTTTGCAAACTGTTACGAAAGCCATAGTTACCTTGGCAGTGTTAAATCAGTAAAATAAGGTATCCTGCATTATTAAAAGATATGGGGGGTCCACCACAATATATTCATTATAATGTTCTCATGCATATGCATTGGACTATGACCACATGAAGCTAGAAGCTTACCCCTGTCTCTGCACCTACGGTATGGGAATTAACCAGTAGTACAGCACTCAAACTTGTGACTCAGATTTTAAAATTTTGAAAGACTTGGATTGGACTTTACTTGTGATTCGGAATCAGCAAACAGGAATAGGGCATTGTGTTTATTTTTGTCCTTTGCTTTTGTTGCATATACAAAAGGCTCCCATCATACACACACACTACTGGTACATATGCGTATCATGTACATGTGAGCATTCTTACAAAATCTTCTGCTCCGTAGGCTGCAGTTGACTTGATAATCACCCGATCGCTTCACTGCAGCCTAGTTATTCAAAGAATATACATTTCTGCTTTCTTTAATCTTGTTGTATGACTGAACCAATAAATCTGTCTGTCTGTCGATGAACTTGGGCTCTGTGCACAGACCAGTGAAGCGTGACCAAATCCCTTGAAAGAGTCAATATTAATTAAAAGGATGCTCGTACTAATGCTGTTGATTTTGGTAGGAAATGGCACGTCAAAGAGTATAGTACCGGTATAGATTTTCATTTTGACCAGATCCCCCTTTAATGTGTCTATATTTACACTGCCACCGTGCCACACTGGATATCGAACCAGTAGCCTACATTTTTTTTTTCTGTTTCAGCTGTCTCTCATAAATGGATCCGGCATCATCAGTGTCAACTGATGTACTGGACGTAATACCTGGTAATGTGGAATCACATAGGAAAGATGTGATTTGCAACGGCTTAGATCATCCGGTCAGGATTACTACAGAGAACAAGGACATAGAGGATATTCCGGACGTTACTGTAGTAGAGCCTGACAGTGAAAATTTAACTTTCACTTCCAAAGAGTCTGATATGGCAAATGAGCCTTGTGAAGGTAAAGAATCTGACAAACAATCAGAGGCAGAAAAAAATGAGAAAATAACCCCAAACCGTATTTCACTGCGGCAGCGGCAGAAAAAAGAGGTTCAAACTGAAAAGACGCCCGTCAAATCCCCACCCGTAACGCCGGTAATTAAAGAAAAAACACCCCGTACTTTTGCACCTCCAAGTCACTATGCCGGTGACCTTGTATGGGCTTGGGTATCCGGTCATCCATTATGGCCTTGTATCATTGCAAACGGTCCGAACGACGAAGAATACACAAAAACAAAAGCAGTCCGTCTATATCACGTGCAATTTTTCGGCCACACTCCAGAACACGCATGGATTTTCGAATCTAAAGTCTTCAATTTTTCAAACGCTGACGAATTTGATTCTCTCTCAAAAAGTCTTGCCAAAAAGCATAAATCACGTCCTCCGAGGAGAGAGATATCGAGTAGAGATTTATCAAACTGGAAGGCGGCAATTGACGAAGTAAATGAAGCTGCTAAATTGAGTAAAGATGAGCGACTGGCGAAATTTTCATTTGTTTATCGTAACAACTTGCCATACAAACCAGGAACGGAGCCTACTTTACCAACAAAAAAAGAACCTGTGAAAGTTTCAACATTGGATTGCGATTTTGATAAAACCAGCAAAGTGTTAGTTCCGTCAGCTAAAGAAAAGAAGCAAAACAAATTGCCGTCAGATGATTGTGCAATCATCAATGCTACTTTGAATTTAGTGGTGAAAAAATATATGAATTTATCAAAAACATTATCGTTTGATGCATCGAAGGGTACCAGTAATAAGTGTGATATCAACAATACTAAGACATTTCATACATGTCTACAATGCCAAAAAGTGTACTCATCTGCCGAAGCGCTTCGTAAGCATATCACGTTGATGCATGATAAACCTACCATACCAGCCAAGACAGCTCAACTAAATGATGATAATGAATCCAGTTTCACTTGTTCTGTTTGTGGGATATCGTTTGGAAATAAGCGCTCATTAGGGCAACACAGACGTTTTTCTCACCCGTCAAATGTTCTGCCGACGACTTTACCAAAATCGAACGGTACAGATAATGAAAAAATACCAAAAGATTTAATCGCGATTCCAGTTCCGATATTAAAAACGAAAACTGATCCATTGACTTTGATTCCAAAAATCAGATCAAGGTCTCTTGGAGCTCCGCTCAGTAAGAAAGACCCAATCTGTGCTATCTGCGAGAGAAACGGTGATGTCATCCCGTGCACGAAGAACTGTAACAGAGCGTTTCATCGTGAATGTGTCAGAGCAAAATTTCAAACCGACCCATTTGTTTGCGAGGAATGTCAAACCGGCAATTTTACTTGTATCATATGCTCAAAAGGAGACACAATGGATAAAAGCTTAGGAGAGCTGAAACAATGCAATGTTGCGTTATGCGCAAGATATTTCCACACGACCTGCTTGGAAATTTATAAGTTAAAAAGAAACCCTGAGGTGTATGAAAAAGTGGCAGGAGGTGCGTGCAACATGAAATGCCCATCACACACATGTGCGACGTGCCTCAGCAAAGCATGCTTGGAATCTTCGCGGGAGGGAAATTTGAGGAAATTTAAGCAAGTCAATCGAGCTAGACTTTTTAAATGTGTCAGATGTCCTACTGCGTATCACGCAGGTGAAGAATGCCTAGCCGCCGGGTCTTTATTGCTTGGTGGATTGAATATAGTATGCCCGTCTCACTTCAAGCCGCTAAAGAACTTAAACCATCACAACCCGGTCCATATAAGCTGGTGCTTTGTCTGTTCCAAAGGGGGGAAATTAATATGTTGTGCAGGCTGTCCTGCCGCGTTCCATGCGGAATGTATTGATTTAGAAGACACCCCTGATGATGATTGGTTATGTCTTGATTGCTCTTGTGGAATCCGTCCATTGTATGATGATATCGTTTGGGTCAAGTTAGGGACTTATAGATGGTGGCCTGGCCAGGTTACCCATCCAATTGATATTCCTGATAATATAACGAGATTGAATCATGGACCTGGCGAATTTGTCGTGCGATTTTTCGGATCTAATGATTATTTTTGGCTGAGCAAATGCCGCGTGTTTCTTTATCAAGATGGAGATAATGGTGCAACCAATCGGCATTGCTCACGGGGTATTAGTGGTGTGTTTAAAAAAGCATTACAAGAAGCAGAGGAAGCGTTTCGTGCTGTTAGTGTTGCCAAACAACTCCAAAAAGAAGTCAAAATTGCTGAAAATCATAGAAAACCTGCTCAATATAAACACATCAGATTTAACAAACCAGTCGGATCCGTTCAAATACACACAGCCGCCCTGGGGGAGATTGCAAAATGCAACTGCCGAAGAACTGAGCCAAATCCATGCGGTCCAGAGTCTGAGTGTCTCAACAGGATGTTAATGTATGAATGTCACCCAGCACTTTGCCCGGCTGGGGACCGTTGTTTAAATCAACGTTTTCAAAAATGTGATTACCCCGCGACCGAAGTGTTTAAAACAAAGTGGGGCGGGTGGGGTTTGCGGTCGCAAGTCGCTGTGAAAAAGGGTACCTTCGTCAATGAATATGTCGGAGAACTGGTAGATGATGAAGAATGCAAACGGAGAATTGAGCTAGCTCACGACCGTAACGTCACCAATTTTTATATGTTAACAATAGACAAAGACAGAATCATAGATGCTGGTCCGAAAGGTAATTATTCACGGTTCATGAACCATAGCTGCGACCCGAACTGCGAAACACAAAAATGGTCTGTTAACGGTGATACACGTGTCGGACTATTCGCAATCCGTGACATTTCCTCAGGTGAGGAAATGACGTTTAATTACAATCTTGATTGCCTCGGGAATGAAAAGACAAAATGCATGTGTGGATCAAAAAATTGCAGTGGATTTATCGGGGTACGTCCAAAAGCGCAAAGCGAAGGGGTGAAACGGGAGCGTAAAAAGAAAAAACGGCGGAAATTGGAGAATGCGCCGCAACATGATGATTTCTGTTTCCGATGTCGCAGCACAGGAACGTTGGTTTGTTGCGACTTTAAAGGTTGCCTACGAGCGTTTTGCTTTATGTGTCTGAACCTAGAGAAACCACCGTATGGTAAATGGGAATGTCCGTGCCATCATTGTGATTGGTGTGGCAGACGTGCCCAATATTTTTGCAGTTTCTGTCCTAATTCATTCTGCAGCACACACGTTCACAATCAACTTCAACCCAGCATACCGAACAAATTCGATACATGTTTGGACCACGATCCTAAGACGACGGAATTTGAGATGGCGCAAGTTATCGCTATAGTAAACGACGTGATGGGGACTACGTCGAGTATCACAAACGACGATTCTCTATCAATGGCTCCATCTTCCACTGATATATCGAATGGAGATTCCGGAGTAGAGGAAACAACTGCACAAGTAGCTACTAAAAGGAAGAAGACAGCTACTGCAGTCAACCGTGCAAAAAGAACCAGAATAAGTGATACGTCTCAAAATTCTTAAGCTTTTATGCTCGGTATGGGTATTGCTCCTGAACATTTCTAAATATGCAAACACTTTCCAAACTGCAATTTAGACTGAGACTTAACAATATGTTATTAAATATCCCATTAAAAAAACACTATTGGTCAGTAGTATTGAATGTTCCTACTAGTCCACCGTCTCTGAGTTAAGCAGTTTTTGTATTTCTCAATTGGCCTGCAGTATTCGACACCATTAGCAGCTCCTTCATCAATCATCGAGTATTCCATCTGACTTTGAGCTAAAGCTTCCTTAGCATAGTGCGACCTGCGTTCAAAATAATGATGATGGCTTAACTATTTAGATGTACATAAAAAATTCTTCTTGGTAGCTGTCAATTGAAATTGTAAGATTTGGTAAGACATCAGTTCGGAAATTAAAATGGGAGTACGCAAGTTGAGCATAATAAGAATATATCAAAATCCAACACTAGTATCATGCTATATGTAGGTTTAGGAGTATGTTTATCATTCCCCCATGGCTGAATACGGTATCTCTCCTTATGTTACAACAGTACGTATATTTGCGTAGTCTAGGCAATTTTGTAATACCACTCTGAATTTTTTTATATGTCAATTTCATTGTAAGTAGGGCTGTAATCACACTTGCAGGAAGTGTATTACTGGCTCTATGTTAAGGAAGTGTTACATCGGGCATGGGCCCGCAAGTTTTCAAGTTTCTCTCCATATTTTAATTTAGGTATCATAAATAGGCTACTTCCATGCATGGTCTTAGTGCTTCGATTTGAAGACCTTTTGCAACTGTCATCATGTCGAGAGTTTCATAATGCTTACCAGTCATCCTACATGGTACAGCAGACTGATTAACCAGAGGTCGGTCGATTATTGTTGCTCGAAACACGGATATTTCTTTGATAGTCAATCAATTTTTTGAAGTCAGAATTCATGATTTTTCAAAATTATCGGTATCGGCCGTCAGTTAAGTGAGGGGGCCTGATTACGGTATATTCCTTCAAAAATCAATATCGGTCATACTACTCAAGTCAGCAATTCAACTCGGCACAGCCATAACGTTAACCCTGGTTTGTATTTCACTCAGCTGAAGTTTCAAGCATGTTTGTTCCGTTATTTTTCAATGTTGTGTTTTCTTAAATCTCTAGCGAATGATGCCCACATCATTACGTCAAAATATAGGGTAGTTACAGTGTATTCTGCACACCATTACGTCAAAATGTGGGGTCGTTCTTCACATCAATGCGTTTATAATGCTCGTAGCCTAAGCACATCGCCACGTCATCACAGACTTGGATGAGTGTCATGACTTGTTATATTTCTTTTTACTTGGCAAGCTTATTTCACGGACATTTTTGACTAGTCGATAACTGGTTTGTATGTGTATTTGTATATAACTCGTTGGAACATTAAAACCAGACGTAGCCTAGGGATCTCATACCTATCTGTTGTTCTGTTTTGATATTCTGCCGGTACCGGATATTGCGCCCTGTCATCTACTTCATGCTCACGCCTTGTGGCATCTTCAGCTTCACATAGACTGACATGAATCCAGAATATATGCCCGACAGATTTATTAGTCAGCTGATATCTCGTCTCACAAAAATTATATTTTTGATGACGTCATCTATCATCAGTTCATCACCACTAAGTGCTGTGAACTCGCCGTGATTTGAAGACAGTCCTGATGATGACGTACATCATACTCAAAATGATCAAAGTCCGATACCGATATTTTTGTGAGGTCAGATACTCGCCTGTCGATATATCGGTCGAGTTCTACTGACAAGTGGACGGTACGTAGCCTACATCTTAAGCCTTTAGGATATGGGCGTGTTTTGGAGGATCATCAGTTTCGCCATGGTTGGCTCGCGCATGCATGGAGTCCTTGAAATTCAAGGTCATAAATTCATGATTATGACCTACAGCTATGGCTTGGCACTCAGTCTGAGTCGTGGTAGTGTGGCAATGCCAAGGTGCGTGCATCACTATGCTGTAGTGTCCGATCTAACCTGTTGCGTGCCTCTTGGTAAGGTCAATTGCAATTTGCTCTACAATGAGAGATCGTGTGGAGCCATGTGCCACAAGAATGCTCCCATTAGGCGGGTAGCAAATTGTGCGCTACTGAGTAGACCTACCAAGCTGAACTGTGGCGTTAGTCACCCTTGCATCGGGACTACGAGTTCAGTTGTCTTGGTGGTGTGAACAGTGATGAAATCCGGTTTTGAGTTGGCTAAAACTCCTAGGGACAGCGTGATGCTAGTGTTGGATATTCACTAAGGAATCGCATATACACAAAGCCCCAAAGGTGCATGAAATCTTGGCATATATCATCATTTATACATCAATCGTATAGGTATGCTCATCGCCCCAATCTTTCTGCACCATGTCCGCAGTCTGTATGCACAAAAAATTTGACTACATCGACACGGATGAGTGGCTGTGGTCGATATTGGCTCGTCTGCCGAGGCTACAGTGCGTGTGCTGCCGTAAGGTACCGAGTCCGCGACCTTGTACTAAAATAGACTACAACTTTTTGTGACGTACGCCAATCTTAGAATTATACGACCAAGATTTTTAGTCCTATGCAATATCTGTTATTTCCTGTCAATCATCCTGTTCTTTTTTTATTTTGTATGCAAGATGAAATACAAATGATTTTGTCGGTTTGTAACATATATATACATACCGTTGATTTTGGAGTCAATTGAGCTGCTAGGAAGGGAGAGATAGCCAAAGACATCGTGCAAATGTTCTCCAGCTCTGGCGTGAGCAGTAGCATTTTATAGTGGGGTAGTATATTATAGTGGGGCGCGACTTCAAATATCAGCAACTGAGCATAGCCCAGCTGTGGCTTTGTGAATATAGGCCTGCTCAGATAGACTTGCTCAAGTTTGTTAGTCCGCCAAGGTGAAACATTTTAGTATGAATCAATATAGCGGTGTCAGTCTTTGACTTATCTGCGGTCAAAATTGACATTAGTGATGCCAATCACGATAGACGCCATATCTATATAGTCAACACAAGGATATGCACACGTGACGTCACGATGTGTGCCAAATGCCTTTTTGCAGGGCACTTCAGTAATTATTATGCGGTTTTAAGGTGACTGGTGCATATTGGTCAATCAATTTAATATTTTACTCTTTGAAAATGTGGCATGCACAAAATTATTATGCTATATGAAAATACCCACTATAGGAATCTAGAGCATTATATCATGCTCTCGGCCGCGTTCTCAATGTCCGCGGACTGCTGAATAAGGTGAACTGCAGGTACCGACTTTATTGAATATCAGATAAAACTATATGCAGTTCGACAAGGTGCTGCTCGCCCGACAGATCAAACGGAATGGTTTAAACCTCCAACCACACACGCCAGGTCTTTACTTTGACGCAAAGGGTGTAGTGTGGTCATCATTGGTTGCACGAAGTATAATTACTGAATAATAATCATTAGAAGGTTGCGTGTTCGCTACAGCATGTTGCGTGTTGCCACCCTGAAACACACAGAGTATACTCCAGTCTGTCTTGTTCGTGGTGCAAAACACCGCCCGGTGATAAGCGCAACTGAAAATAATAAATAATATGCTATATGTAACCGCAGAAATCCAAAAACAAGACATCATGCATCTAACTACCGCATGATGTCTTGTTTCTAGATTTCTGCGGTTATAATGTACATACATACACAAAGTAGGTCTACCACGTCTGCCTCTAAATAAAATCCCGTATCTGCTGGACTTCATACGAAAGGTAAATATAAGGGTGACGTATATGACGAAGACATTTTCTTTTTCTCTCTCTCTCTCTCTCTGACACAGTTTCTGCTCCCACACGCTTCATCGTTGATAAGATTAAAAAAGCTCCTCGTTTGACTTTGCTAGAACCAACTCGTCATCTTCAAACCTCAATGTTTGACTTTTGACCCTTACATTGACCGTAACTTTACGCTATCCTGTTCATTGCTCATAAAGGTTTAGTTGTATAATTTTTGTAGTGTCGGCACGCCGGATTAACAACTTTACCGTGCCACGTGTGACCCGCGGGCCTTACTTTGCCAATGTCTATGTTCTAGGGCTTTAGTGTATGGACAACAACCACTTCTTCGCAAGACCAAGGTGTAACTACTGATTATAACACCCAACAACTTTGAACCAAAGACCTCCCGGTTGTTACAACATTATAAAAACCAAATACCCAGACACGCAGCCAACATTTTATTTTAACTTCACAACCTTTGCGGTTGAATAGAGAAGATCATATATTCACATCCATAAAAAAATGATTTGAATGCTATTTGTTAATGATTAAAAGCTTGCTATGACAAATTTTGTTGCTGGGGAGTCAATCGCAGAAAATGAAATCGTAAAACCTTATATGCATTGAATATATACGTGAAATAAGTTCCCAACACATTCTTCCACCCTTCTTCGGCAGTCATTAGCGGATGAGTGAGAACAGTTGTGGTTTGTGATAGTGATCCCGAATATAAACCGCAAGCATTGACCCGATTTACATGAACGGAACATATCTGTCAGGGATGGTGTGAAGAGGCAAAAGGGTATCTATGTCGGTATATTCTCTCTCTCTCTCTCTCTCTCTCTCTCTCTCAGGACGACTAGCATAAAATGCTAGGTGACAACCGACAACCGCGATTGTGACAGATTCTTTAGCATTGATGGCCCCACAAAAGCAATTTTAGTATTAGTAGCACGTGATCAAGGCTTTCGCCCTGCGTTAGCAGTTGAAAACGCTGTACTCGGCAGAAACAACTACGTAAAGAGGTCATTTTGGTGTTCCGCAATCATTTCATAGTTTGTTACGCTGCCTTATGACGCACCCGTCACATTGCGTGCGGTTTGGAGAACAAGAAGGAACAATTACGAACAGCCACTTCGTTTTTAGGGTTGATTGTTAACGTCCCGGCGGCATTGTATAAAACCGTCGATATGTTAGGAATAGTGGTCATGAAAATTTTTTGAAAAGGTATGTCAATATGTTATCATTTCTGCTAAACTTTTACGGGCTACACCGTGAAAGGATACCTTTTGATGTGGCAATCGTAAATATCCGCTTTAGACCACAAGGTTGAAAAGAGGGCTTGATAAAACAGGAATGGTGAAGCTCCATATATATTTTAGTAGTCTTTTCGTCCAACTTGTACGCAATATGTTAAGACGTGAGATATATGCAACAATAGTGACAGAAATATTTCAAACAAATATCGTAATCATGGCGATCATGACGTAAATTGAGGTGTTACCGCAAATGGATTTATTAAGTTGAAATTTAGCAACTAGGCAAATATAATGAGGCTGATTTCAAGTATAATGAGATACTGTAGATTGATAGCATCAGACTTCACCTAACATTTTTCCTTGCGAAGTTTCTAGGTGGACACATACACTTTCGTGATCTCCACCAAGGAAGGAAGTATACCTCCGAGAGGCAGCGGTTCTCCGGAGAAATGGGTGTAGTAAATTTTCATTTTTGCTTATTTTAAATCAGGTCTGACGCAGAAAAACGCACTCGCAACAGTCTCAGTCCCGCCAATAAAACTGCGGTGCCGGCCTGAAGTGATATACGTCATCTAACGTTGTTCTCTTAAGTATAATTTCAACCATGAGCCCAACTGCACTTTTTTTGCAAGGTAGCGCAACTTGCGAAGCCAAGAATGAAAAAAGTGTAATTGATGGAAACGTGCAACGCATGTCGCGCTTGCTGTCTTGTAAAAATGCATGAGGAGAACTGTACGGGGTGTTGTTATGGTCATCGATCGTTGCGCTGCTATGAGTACGGGCTACAAGGACAGACGTTTGTGTAGTAGCATCCATGGCCTACTTTAGGCCATGTAGCATCATCATATCAGGGCGATAGCAAGGACGAAATCATTTTCGTAGCCTATCGCTGTTCATGTCTCGCACAGACGGACTTGATTTTAGATCCCTGCTGATATCCACATTTTTCGCTAATACCGATATTAACAATATTTAGCGTCTGCCGGATAAAGCCGATATTTTGAGTAGGCCCCCCGTATATCCTGCCGATTGAAGTAGTAAACCCAAATATTTTATCAAGTGACGGTTCGTGGCTAGCCTTAGTAATCCACAATGGGTGTTCACGACATATGGGTGCCAGTTCAGCATTTTAGTGAGGTTAGATATTGGCTTTGTATATTTTCCTACCAATCAGTCAGGCACTACTTGAGTGTTTAGGAGAATTAGGTTGGTGTCTTTCGATCCTTTGCACCTTTGTATTTCGCTGGTCAATGGAGCAGAACGTTGCAGCAAGGCGTTCGTGGTCCATTTTTCCAGTTTGTAACGTGATTTTAAGCGTGAAATTAAATTGTTTAGTACAGTTCAAATATTGAAAATTAATTTGTAGCGCAAATGGAGTAGCTACAGTAAATTGAGCTCCGATATATTTTGCAGGCATCCTATCTCAAATACTACGTCGTTCTGCGACATAGATCTGGACTATAAACCGGAAATATTGATATCGCGTTCTAAATGCATTGACCTGCTTGCATGACCTGAGCAGTTGAAAACACCGTAAAATTCAACACAACAACGACTCGAGCATCCCTTTTAAATAGTGAGCTATATTATCTTGATGGTGAAAAGCGCATTAAATCTGTGGCAATTAATACCGCCTACTTGTGTTGAATTAGTTTCAAAGTCGCGCTTACATCATTCAGGAATAACTATTCTATATTATAATTGCCACCTTTGTTTTTGCTCATTGCAGCACTTTCGGAATATTTAACATAACAAAACAGCCGGGGAGACTTACTGTATGTTTAAATGTAGCCTATATAATTTTAATTAATTGTGTTTATTTGTGTGATACCGCAACAATAACTAATATTTCACGAATATGCTAGTCTGAGTATATATCCTTTGTTTAATCAAAATTGATAGTTAAATATATAATAGGTATTAAGTAATTATGAAATATTTAGCACCATTTCTTCTATTGATTGCATGTTCGTGGATTGTTACGATGGAATGCGCAGCAAGTAGACATATCAGTAAGTTGATTACGGTTATCCACTAATATCGTCCATAAATTGTACATTTCGGTGAATTAAAACGATTAGGCCTACGATATCAAGTCGCACTTTTGAAGATTTTAAATAAAACGTGCCGAATGCCAGACGAAATTTTATATTTCAGCGACGATTTCTTGCGACTGAGATTTCAGAGCAAACACCGCAAAAAGCAGACGCCATTTCAAAAATATTTACAAGTTTCTGTATCTGTTACAGATTTTTTGCTAAGAGACACAAATAATATACGTGGAGATTACGCGATTAGTGTGAAACAGGCATTATATCCTGTTTTTGCAACCCAAAATTCCAAGACGCTCATGCACTTATTTTGAACTATGTATTTATCTGTCGGCCTCCTCATTAGCACTTCCATTATTGGACTGCCATGGCGGATATTCGTAAATTGGCATCTGTTTTCATTCGAATTGAAGCAGTGCTTAATATCTACAACTATCAGCTATGTTGCAGCAGGCCAAGTTCAAGTCGCTTTTGGCTCGCCATGCCTTTTGCCAATAGGTCATCTTGAATTGTGATATCACACAATGGATTTCACGGTCTAAGTTGCCTAATTATCAAAGGCGCCAAGCGTCACTTTCGCAATTTTTGACTGATCGCATCGGCAAGGAACAGATTACCGACGGCGCTCCGCTTCCCGCAATACGCGTCCTGTGTCTCTCCGCCTTTACGCATTGGGTAAACAAGTACCTACGAAGTAGGTAAACAAATAGCATCGCCAGCCTTGTTTATTTCAAAGCATTCCATGAGAATTCAAAGGCGCATGCCTCTTTGTGCGGGGAAGCGGAAGCCGTAAATATGATTTTCGCGCTTTCGCGGAAAAAGGACCGCTGCCGCTAGTGGCTATTAATATCATTATTCTTGTGTATATTCATTTTCTTATTTACTTCGAAATCTTTCTGTAACCTTACCTATCTGAATGTTTTATTTAGGGTGCATGCATTTCTGTAGCAAGTTTCGTACTAGGTGTGGAGGAATGACTGGACAAATAAAAGGTAAATATTATTATGGCCATGGACTATTAACATGGATAATATCTCATGCATGAATGGACTAATTTTATAGGCTATGATCAGAGTCTCTATATAATAACGATATTTCAACTTTTTTTGTTGCTGCAGAATCTGTATTAGTCTTTTAGCCTATGATAGGCTATATAACATAGCCTAATTGCCGAAAAAAAAAACGGAAGACGATCTTGCGTAAACTACAAAATTGATATAGATAGGAAGTAATCAGTTGCTGGAACGTATATACTGTGTCGTTGCACAACTGATCGTTATTCATCTGCAATCGGGTGGTGTTTTGGCGTCGTACGTTATTCAGTTGGTCGAATGACTTGACTGGAACGCTTTCTAGTCAGAGGTCCGGGGTCAGACCATAGACTTTAAAACTGTTATCTGTTCCTCAACTCCGCTTGGCACACGGTCGAGTGTGCACGGTTGTGGTTGAATGCATGAACTCGGGCTAGAAACCAGAAATATTGAGATTTGCGTTGAACGATTGCATTGACCTGACATATACGACCTAAGCAGGCAAATCCCTAGATGCAAACACTAGAAAACGCGCTGATTTCGAACACAACAGCCTCGAATTGATCATAGTATGGAAACTTTCTAAAGCTAAAACTAAAAGCCACTGAAACGCATGCGCTAAATCGCTATGAATTTTGTTTGGCAATCATTTCAAGTTTTGACGTCAAATGTTAGCCTTTAGTATTCTTTTAAGACAGGTGCCTTTTTTGCCGGGTGAAGATGAATTGTGCGTGGAATTTGTTCCGAGGGTGATAAAAAGAAGACAGCCTGAATGGAAGGCCGACTTTGAAGCGTATACACTTTTACTAGAGTGCAAGTTCATCATTATTTAATTAGTTAATTTCTCTCGCAATCAACAAAAGTTTTTGTGACTGAAAACATTCCGGACTTGAACAAATGATGGTAAACACTAAACGTCAAGGCCGAACAGAGAAATATAGGACCTCAGGTGACGAATGCATTTTGGCCCCTTAAAATAACGGGACCCTGGCAAAATGGCGTTCGAGCATCGTCGATTTTCTGACCCATGAAAAGAACGGCCCTGAGGCACCCCCTGGATTTTCTCCAATGCGTAGCCTATACACTTCCATATTGTTATACCGTATATAGATCGACGTGGTGCAACGTATGCATATACGGACATAAGCTGAGCATTCATCGTTCATCATAGTTGTTTGGGAAACGTATAACAACGCAAAGGCAAAATAAATATCAATTATGACGTAATCTAACGCAATCGTACGTCATACTCTCGTATGCCACGTCATTCTCTCGTTTATTGATCTGCAAATTGCAGACTTCATAGGCCTTTAGTCATTTTATCAATTTTGCACAATCCTACTTTTCATCGTCTTTTTGCATCAGCTTCCTTTTTTATATGTTGAGTACTATTGTTTACTATTTAGCGTCCGTTCCGACCAATTCGATGCAGCAGCCGGTCTTGAGTGCGGGCCGTTTATTGGCTCAGTGATCATGCATGCCTGTGGCCCCAGCAGTAGCCTACCTTGAACCGATTTTGACACGTTGCATTACGCAAGATTCGCGGCTATTTGAAATGCATTAGCAAGGCTGCAGAGTGTGCGATTCGGAATTGTTCGATGCCTTTTTCTCTTATTATTTCGAAAATAAAAGCTTTTAGCGACACCAAGTGTACAAATGGTGATATTACAGTTTTAGTTTTGCAGCTCGTTACTCGGTTAACTTCATTTACTCTGGTTTCCACGTAGATTAGTATAATTTTGTTAGGTTAGTAATAAATATATTAAGTCACCACAGATTCAACGTCCAGTCCAGTTTATTGGATTATAATGTTAGGTTAGTCACACTCTTATGTCTAACCGCCCTCCCCAGTATTACCATCCACATGACTTTCGCTGCTATCCCTCTGCTACAGTACCTCAAATGATGCAATGTGAAATTACGTCTTGAGACAATGTGTAAAAATAACCCGTTGCCTTATGTGAAACTTTGTCGAATTTTTCGTTACCATAACAACAAGTAAAGAGATCACATAAAAGTGCAATTTACAGAAGAAAAAAAAAGAACCGTATTTCATGGAAAGCACCCAATTAGGTAAATTAATATAGTGATTGAATAAGATCAAACAGTTCATCATTTGCAATACGCACAGCGTTAGTGAAGAGTTAAAAATATCCTGCTGTACAAAATGTAGCGTAGGTACCGTTGATTATAACAAAAGTCATTGTCATACACAGCACTTGACTATGGAGTGAAAAAATTAATTATCATAAGTCAACAACCTCCTCGCTACCATCACTATGCTGAGAGTTACGCGGTAGGAGAGGATTTTTGCTGCTACCTCTACTCCGTTTTGGAATGAACTTACCACTAGGTAGCCGTACAACAGCAGTTTCATATGGCATAGGAACTTCATTATTTTCACTCAGGACAGTATTTCCGCGTGATCTAGACACCAATTTTTCATAACCTTCATCCGAAGGCTCTACATTGACATAAAATCGATTGTCGGACGATTGCGAATCGGTTTCGTGATGATGTAATTTTCTAAAACCGGCAAACATTTCGGCAAGTTCTGTAAAAGATGACCTTTCTTCAGGTCGCGGATCCCAACAAGGATATATCGCATCATTCCAAACGTCGTTCGGACACCCATTAGGTCGTTTCAACCGGGTACCAGCCTTTAAAAGCTCCAGCATTTCATGATTTTCAACCCCTGGAAACGGGTTCTGACAATATGAAAACAACTCCCATGCAGTAACACCAAAAGCCCATACATCAGTCATGCTTGTGTATACTCGATCCATTAAACTCTCGAGCGCCATCCATTTAACAGGCATTTTTGCAGCACGCTTTTGAACATAGTAACTGCTCGAATATATCTGTCTGGACAGTCCGAAATCGGAGACAACAACATTCATGTTAGCATCGAGCATGCAATTCCTGCAGGCTAAATCACGGTGTACGATATGCTTCACAGCAAGATATTCCATCCCGCAAGCTATATCGTATGCGAATTGTAGCAGTTGTTCTAACCCGATTTCATGAGTCTGGTTGTTTATCCTGGCATTGTACAGGTAGTGTTTCAAATCTCCGTTAGGCATGTAAGGTACAATCACAAGCGGCGAAATGGCTTCCAACTCGGACAATTTCACATCATGATTTGAATTGTGAAAATTTGTGTTTGTTTCTGCAGGTAAGCAGATTCCTATTAATTTCATGACGTTAGGATGATCCATATCTTTCATTCGCAACCCTTCTTTGACGAATTCTTCATATTCGCTTTGCTCGTATTCGTGTATAATCATTGTTTTAACAGCAACTTCAACAGTCTCGTCAGATCTTATTGAAGGAGTAAACTGTCCTTTGTATACTCTTCCAAATTCTCCTTTACCGATAAGTTCTTTCAGAATCACTTGTTTAGATTTAAATTTCACATCATCAAGTTTGATTGCAGTTTCTTTAGATAAAGTCGGACTAGGCAGTGCTGGAATATCTTCATAACTATTTGGAGGTTCGGACCAGTTTGGATGAATTAAAGGAACTTCATATTGGCCATCCTCCATTGGTGGAGTAGACCTATAAGCGACGGCTGTATCCGCCCCTTTTTGCCGTTTAGCACGCTTTTTGCAAAATATGGCGACAACAACTATCACGATCACAACGACTAGGACACTAATACCGACATAGACAAAATTGAAATATCCAACAGCATATGGAACACCAGTGGGAGTTGTCGCCACAGTTGTAATAACCATCGTAGAATTAGGCTGATCTGTTATAGTAATTGATGGCGTTTCCCAACTGTCAGTTGAAATTACACCATATGCAGACGGTCCACATCCTGCTTTTGTACAAGTTGCCACAGCAACTGAGTACGTGTTCAATGGCTTTACTTGAAAAGACGTATATGATGGCTCAATTGTCATGAAGCAACTGTTTAAATCATGTTGGTTATTGCCTACAGCTATGATGCAGATGTTGTATCCAGTGAAATTTCCATTCAAACCATTTTTTATAGGTTCCCATGTGGCTATTAATTTAAATTTTCCATTTTTTAATACCAAATTTTCGGGTTTGGTGGTAGGTTTTCCTTCAAGAGTTCGAAAATTCTTTGTAGCACTCTCTATCCGTTTGTCATGATAGCTATTACAAACAATTGTGACAGAATATGGCATATTTGGAGACAAGCGACCAATATCTGTATAACTGGGTTGCCTAGATATTATAATTTCAGTTGAAACAACGTGACTGTCATCAGAAAGAAGAATCGAACAATATTTGAATGCACCATCTTTGATGTTCGTATCTTGTACAAGAAATGTAGCTCGCTTAGCAGATACTTTTGCAACAGATATATTTGGTGGGAAAACCTCATCAAATACAGGAAGTGTGACGTAGACAATTCTGCTGTAAGGACCGTCAATAGATCCAGTTGATCCGCTAACACTTGCTCCATATGTACTGCCAGGACTGAGAGCGCCGATTACAATTTTGTTCTGATATGGTAAAGTTATCTTAATCGTAGGCCGTCCTGCTCTTTTTTGCCATTTCACTTTATATCCACTTAACGTTCCATGGACTTTATTGCCTGGCAGTGATTCCCATGACACTTCCATTGAGGTTGAATTAACTGCTGTTATCGTCACCCCAGTAACAACTTCTGGGACACCTTCTTTTGTGTTGAACGTGGATGGATTAGATGGATCAGAACTACCAACGGAGTTTTGACATTGAATAGTGACAGTATACGTCGTGGATGGATGAAGTCCATGCATTGTTTGTCTTTTTCTGCCAGCTCCCAGTGGCTGCGTGACAAGGTTTACTGTGAATGTATGCTCACCATTGAAATACGCACTGCATGATGTGGATTCGGACAGGCTTGAGCCTGGCCTCCAAGACAGAGTGATAGCTTTCCCCAGATCCAATGATACGATATCATCAATGACAGGTGTCCCTGGTTTTTGACGAATATATAATATAGTAGTTCCTGATCTTCGGCTACCACGGCTATTCGTCACAGTGCAAAAAACTTCATACTTAATGACGCTTCGGCTCATAGCGTCATCCTCTCTTGGTAGAGATTTTAAATTTGGATCACTAACACGTCTACGCACATTTCCATCCATAACAGGCTTGTTGATCCCTTTTGCAAAAGCTTTCCAAGACCAAGAAACTGCACTTATAGCGGGCGTGGCTTCACCTTTACATTGTAAATCAAACGTTTCATGCCATGTCACTAATTTAGAAGGCGGTAGAGGATCACCCACGTTAACAACAGGTGGCCCCAAAATACTGAGTAACGCGGGTTTCGATGTCATAGATCCTTCGATAGTCGAGGCTTTACATCGGTAAGACCCACTATCTTCTCGATTTATTTGACGAAATATCAAAGTACTGACAAATCGACCACCCAGGTCACCTTCGACAATTGATGTGCGACTATTGGAAAACACGGTCATTCCATCTTTTATCCAATTAATTTTGACACCAATAGAAGGTATTGCGATGCACGAAAAATGGCATTCTGAGTTTGTGCCCATGTTGCAGTTAAGATTTTGTGGTCCATCCACGATAAATGCTTTTAGGCAAGCTGCCGTTGTCCAAGAAATCATAAAAACGAGAGCTGCATACCAGGTATCTTTCACGACGGTACATTTCATCGTCACTTTCTGTGTCCTCCCACAAGGCTTTGGTACCGGATTATCATATCATCAAATATTGATCCATGTATAATACAACCCCACGCAACAGGCTTACAGCCACTCCCAAAGGTGGCCTGAAGAACTATACCGGTACTTCTTCTGACTTCGGGCCGGCTCTCTTGATCTTAGCAGGCATCCACAAGAAATTCAAGATTGACAAAATGATATGCGAAATAACGCCAGCAGGCTGAAAGGCAGGTAACCAGAACCACCCACAAACACCTACGAACTCAGGATTTGTTTATCGAGGGACGATTCGCCTGGGCGGCGGGGCGCTGGCTTCTTAAGGGTTGACCATAGAGATTTCAGTGAACTAGCTAAGAATAAATCTTCTCGCTTGAGAACACACGAAGAGCAAAATCTGGAGATTAGAGAAATATTGCAGAAAGCCCTAGCTTTGGTTTACATAATCTAGGTTAGAGATCGCGTATATAGGCCTATATCCATAAATTAGTTGTTCAGTAATCTACTTCACGTTCACAACATCCGTAGAAATCGCTCTAGACAACTCCATGGTCGTTCGTGGGCCTGTCCATAGGCTTGCGGCAAGGTAATCTTCCTTCTAGGCTTGTGGTCTGCTCTGCTCAGCCTACGATCTGATATTCACAAACACTACACAGATGTTTGATTGCTCATTCATGTATTAGAAACAAATGCCAATAGCGAGAACATAGTTTAACGGCAACAAATATGCATTCGAAATTCTCAGCCCGTCACTAGGTTCAGGAATCATAGACAAAATACTACATTATTCAAATACATAGCAAGGAAAAAAACATACTGCATTAGTAGTAAAAAGCACAATTTTGTCAACAAAGTCAACCAATATAGGATCGAAATATACAGAATGTTGCGGGCAACAGCAAGATAGAAATAGTTTCAAATAATCAAGTACTACATAATATCAATATCACCAATATTGGCAAGAACTCGTATCTCATGGGCAGTATCCATTGATTGCATCCATCCAGTGTCAATTCGGTTTTAAAATATGCTGTGTATGATCAAAGAGGAATGTAGTGTATGACATAACAGGATTGGATTGCGGCAAGGCAATTCGATGATCATTGTGTGGGCTACGCAATAAAAAATTGGTGCAGCAGCAAGCACAATATGCAATTTACAATTGCAAATAAATTGATATTGGACGGCAACGTTAGTTGTGCAATTGCTACTGGCAGCTTCCCTAGTACATGTACACCCTTGGCAATGGTACCGGAAGAGTCCATATATGATAATGCAACATGACTTAGTTTAGCACCTTCACTGCAGCTTGTAAATAGGCTTTAAAGGTTTTAACGTACCATGTATGTAATATACGTTGTACCGATGGATACGAGAGAGCAAACATGGCAAAAAATGACTCAGCTGTGGCCAGTCGCAAGCATAGATAAATGGTGAGGACCGCAGTAGAACGGTGCCCTGTGTAAAAGGCACAGCCAGTTACCATGAAAGCGAGGAGAAATAGCTATTCATCTTCCTTTTACTCAGTACCAGATATGCAGTTCAGACGTATGGCTATCTCAAAGCTTCTTGCCCATACGACGTCGCTTTGGAACAATCTTCCCAGTTGGCAGATGTACAGCAGGAGTCGCACATGGTGAAGCAGGACGTTTAACATTTTCACGCGGTACCTGCAAACTCGATGGAGATTTTCCACTGGTGACTGAAGTATCACTTTCAGATATGGACCAAAGATCGTCATGGTGACAAAAGGTTTTGAAACCAGCAAACATCGCAGAAATTTGAGTGGACAGAGGCCTTTTTTCTGGCATCCAATCCCAACATGGAGCTATTGCATCATTCCAAACATTACGTGGACACTCAACAGGTTGTTCCAATCTTGTACCAGCCTGCAATGTTTCCAACATATCATGATTCTCATGTCCTGCATATGGAGTTTGACAAAATGTAAACAATTCCCATGCAGTGACACCAAAAGACCATACATCACTCATGGCTGTGTGCATCTCGCCTGACAAACATTCTGGTGCCATCCATTTATTTTGAATTAAGGAATTATCAGAGTATGATCTCCTAGAAAAGCCGAAACCAGACACAACAATGTTCATATTTCCATCAATCAAACAGTTTCTGCAAGCTAAATTACGATGCACAATATGTCTTGCAGCCAGATATTCCATCCCGCTAGATATGTCATATGCAAATTGCAGCAGTTGATTCAACCCGATTTCATCGGTCTGATTGTTTATCCTTGCATTGGATAGGTAGTGTTTCAAACCTCCTTTCGGCATGTAAGGTACAATCACAAGCGGCAATATCGCTTCCAACTCAGATATTTTCATATCAGGATTCGAATTGTGAAAATTTGTGTTTGTTTCAGCAGGCAAACAGATTCCTATTAATTTCATGACGTTAGGATGATCCATGTCCTTCATTCGCAACCCTTCTTTGACAAATTCTTCATATTCATTGTGTTCATTTTCATGTCTGCTGATTGTTTTGAGTGCAACTTCAACTGCCTCATGTTTTTCCGTTGACGGACGAAACAGTCCTTTGTATATTCTTCCAAATTCTCCTTCTCCTAGAATTTCCTTCAACGTCACTTGTTTTATATCGCATTTGACACCACCTAGTTTCATCCTAGTCTGTTCAGACACAGTGTGAGGTGGTGACGTCATTGGTGCTGTTGTGACAGCAGCTCTGCTACAATGGGCAGAGTACAAATTATTTTTTCGCAATAGAGGAACTTCAACTTGATTTTCAGCAGATTGATTGCCACCGGTATCAGAAGCTATTGAGTGATCAACATTTACAGGTTTCCTGGCACACCTCCTAAGTACTTTATACCTGATGTGTATGATAAAACCTATTGCCACCAGACTTGCCACAATAAAAAGACTGATAACAACAATACGCCAATTTCCGCTAGGTGTCGGAAAGGTTGGGGTTGCTCCAGGTGTAGGACTATTATTTGTAATAAATGTGAACGGCTCAGATTTCAGAGAATTACCAACTGAGTTTACACATTCGATGGTCACAGTATATAACATAGATGGATGTAACCCGTCAATACTTTGTATTATAAGACCCGTTTCAACTGGTTGCATCAGAAGATCCTTTGTGAAATTGAGTGCTCCAGTAAAGGATGCTGAACAAGAGGTAGGGTTTGAAAGGAGTGTACCAACTGTCCAAATCAGATTGATAGACTTTCCTGCATTAAAGGGTGTGATATCCTCAACGGTGGGCAGTCCCGATGGTTCTTGAATGTAAAGTACAGTTGTTCTAGATTTTTGACTTCCATAATGATTTCCTGCGGTGCAATAGACTCTGTACTCAGTGACTCCAGCCATCATAGCATAATTTTTCATCGGGAGAAAATTTAAATTTGGATTATCTCTGCTTCTTGCAACCCTTCCGTGATATACTGGCACAACCGCACTGTCGTTATGAAAAGCTTTCCAAGTCCAAACAATCTCAGTTGCCAGTTCACTGCTGCATTGCAGATCAAAGGGTTCATGCCATGAGACCAAGATGAATGGTGGCAAGGGATCGCGAACGTTTACTTTGGGAGGTTGCGTAACCCAACCCAATTGGACTGGATAGCGGGTGGATGTTGTCGTAGTAGTGCTCATAGCAGATGGTCTTTGACAAATAGCTACGCCAAAAGTAGATATCAATGCAATAGCTGCATAACGGAGCTCTACCACGTTGAAATGTTTCATTCTAGTCCCTTCACTTGCCTGGCTCCTGTCGTCAACAACATTCAGTGCGATGGTTACGTGCTATCATTGAAACATCTTTTATGGGAGCAGCAAGTTTTTATCAGAGTTGATCGCTTGCACTAGCAAGACCTCACCTGACATGAACTGCATTCGGAACGAGGGCCGAATGTGAAACCACATTCCACTGGCAGTGAAGCGGGAGCGATTTGGTGGTGCCAGTATAGAGAGTCTTCGGATAGAGTAACGACCCTTTGTTACGTCTTCAGATAGGTCATGGTCGGATGAACCGACACGGAAGAGGGATTCAATTCGCGTTTTGTAAGTATAGTAACTGGTAATAGCATGGCATCTAGCCGCAGTTTGTTGGTGCAGTCAGGTTAGATACGAGGTTTATGCATTACGTGTTATCAGTTTGTACTTGCGAAAGCGTACCAAATCCCTTTTATGGATTACTTTTTGCTAATCTGTATTTATAGTAGCTATAGCATCCGGTACGTCGGTACCATACTTCCTCACCCGTAATTTATTGGATGCATATTATTTACTTATTGGTATTTTTCAAGACTTGTCAGGTAATAAAATGTGCTACCAGGATGCTCTTACTCACGGAAAAGAACAAAAAAGCAAAGATCTCTATTTAAAATTCGAAGACCAGAGTTCATCAAAGACGGAGTTGTGCGGAAGCAGCATGAGCCAATGACAAATCTGGTCCGGTGTCTACAAGATCCAGAAAGGGGAGATACGATAAAACAACAGCTTCATAAGAGACGTAAGTGCTCATTTTAAACTCCGAGCGCCTGTTAAAGGCAGTACTATAAAAGCATCTTATTTATATTTCAGCGCGGCCATATGTGAACACCACTTCACGGAAAGTGACATGATAACGCACGGCACCATCGGCATACGAGAAATCCTGATATTGACCCAGTGGGGTACAGCTCACATCCACTATGCCCAGCGTAAAGCTATCAAGAGAACCAATACGACTTCTACACATAGGTCTGTCAACCCTTGGGCAAAAGTCTGCAATGAGCCACTACTGAAGTCTGCAAAGAGCTCATGAGGTGGTTTTTAGAAAGACCATCAGTATACCCCAGCAACCAGATTACCAAATGCGATATTTATTGTTTTTTTTTCAGTATATTTTTGAAGTAATTTGATGTTTTGACCTCGTTGCCCATCATGACGCTCTCTGCGGTTGTCAAGTTTTTTCTCTTCCTTTCTAAAAATTATATAATACAGTATGTAAGAGTTTATGTTTTTTTCTTGTGAACACATTCATCATACTCATATCTGGGCTTTGCTAGTAATGGGTGACTTGGACTTCAGCTCCTCTCTCAGACTCTTGGAAAATTGTGAGCCAATATTTTATTTAGATGACTCATCGCTTTGACAAGAATATCTTCTACTTCTTCCAGGTATTTTTGCATCTGTGAAGCTACTGTATGTAACAATTTGATGTAGAAAGGGTTTTGATAAAACTACTTGTCCAGTAAGTCAATAAAATTATAATCCTCTTGATAGGTTTTGCCATTTCTGCACTAGCCTATATATGTGCTAGATAGAAAAGTCTAACAGTGGATTGAAACTGGTCAGATGGATACTTGAGGCAGTTTTCTTTTCTCCTAGTTCTCCCTAGTTTCCTGAACTCTTAATTTAGCATCTGAACCAGTAGGACAGCCGTCATCCGGTCATGGTCTTCATACTGGGGTCCACACTCCAGTGTTTTCATGCATGATGCAAGTATTTCAATAGCCATAACGTCTTCCTCGGTGGCTTGGCTTCCGTGTTTTCTGGATTGCTCCCTCAGTTCCCTTACCGTCGGAAAAGTAGCTCGACATTGATCGCACACCACACTGTCCCAATCTTCCAGCACGGCTGCGACCATCATTACCGGTCAGTAAGCTCGAATAAACGTGCCTTTCCCACTCCAACGCCTTCAGAATACAAATATTGTGCATTATAACCATTACTAAAGCCTGACGTAAACGAACTGCCACGTAACTACCAAACCGACCGCGTTCCCATATTTTTATCTATGGCCACTGCCTGCATTGTAGCAGAACCGTAGGAATTCCGCCTAGCCAGTGTCGGTTCATTCAAGCATGACCTGTCTGAACGCTAAACAATGCAACGATTGTTCTCAACAAAGGGGTCGTTACTCTATCCGAAGACTCTCTATAGTGCCAGTGACTATGCATGACTGCATAATCCACCATAGAGCAATCGGCGCTCATTCCTCTCCGATACCGCCTGGGGTCGACAAGTTCATGTGCACCTGACTTATCATTGTAAAAGACTAATTTGGCCTCAACTAGATTCTCGATGTAACTGGATAATGTGGCCGGCGAGGCCGTTGTCGTGCCCGTCGGGCTTTTACGCTGTAAACGAGCACATTGACGCCATCACGAATGCAGGGCAACAGCCATGAGCACGACGCTCTACATTTACAAGCGCAGGGCCTACCTTCTTATAGTCACCACCAGTATGATACACGGTTTCTTTTTCAGTCAAATTTTGCAATCGAACCCATGGATTTTTCAGTTTCAGTAAAATTGGCTGAGCGATAACTAAATAGCGACACAACATATTCTATCTATTTTGATCATCTGCAATCTGCTCAATCGTTCCACTATCAGAAATGCATAATTTAACCATCTTTGACTAACGCTGAGAAAAAGAATCAGCACTGACCAGCGTCCCAAAATCAGTGTACATAGTAGTGTGAAAAGTTCATCGTAAGCTCAGAATTTGGCCTTATAAGACTTGTGTGATCAACTTCAACTGAAAAGCATTTCAACGACTACTGGTACGTTAATTAGAATGATAGCCAGTAGCACCTCAGCCCAGCAGGAAATGAGTATATCATGCAACATCGACAGAATTAAACTTTTGAGAATTTGATAAATTTCTATAAATGACGTAACCAATTGAGCCTAGCGCCACAGACGCAACACATAGCTTAAACCATGACTGTATCGAATAATTCCCAGCCATTGATGTAGTACATTTTGCAGCATGCGAAGCAATGGTACCAAATATATCCTTCTGTTGAGTGGTATCCTTATTTGAAAAGTATAAAGGTTGCGGAAATTTTGAATTTCGACAAAATTCGGAAGGCTGAATTGCGCAGTGTTGTTTGATATGCGTGAGGTCTGATTTAGAAGCGATGACTAGGCATGGGGTGCTTTTATCAGCTAAAAATTGTTTTTGAAAAGCAACGCATTCCTGAAAACTTTCTGGATCAGAAACATCGTAAACAAGACACAGAATGTCACAAACTAGCGGCCCACTTGATTCCATTACTTCAGACATATCAACTTCATGTAAGAGTAAATATTTGTCGGAATCAAGGACACGTACTGAATTTATTGCAAAAACAGGTGTGTCATAAAGATCATTTCCACGGCCAATGTGACTTCGCAGGAGAGAACTTTTACCAACTCCGTGCTGCCCAACAACTTTGCAAGTGAAGATTCTTCGTTTCACATAAGAAGCATTTTGCGGAACATACTCCACTGCTTCTGCTTGCGTTGCCTTCCCTGTCAATGTTGAATATCCTAGGTATGCTAAATATTCCATGGTTCTCGGTAAGTCGAGGTATGCAGTCAATGTCCATTGAGAGAGAAAACCTTTAAGAGATATCCAACCCTTATCATTTGCATGCACCATTGAAAGTACGTCACCTCCCCACGGATCTGACGGAAACACATTAAACACTGCCGCCAACTCATCCTCGTTCAAAAACCCATCATTGTCTTTGTCATTAACACGAAAGGTCTCTTCAAGAAAGCGATATGTGTCATCTGTAAGCTGACACACCGTATCCGGGTCTGGTTCTGGGATAGGAGGGTACAGATATTGATCAGTGAGCTCTAAATCATCAGAATATCCAAATTTTCTTAATGCAGCCCAGGTCGTTTCATGACGTCCTCTTTGAATAAATAGTGTATGCAGATAAATGAATCCATCAAGAGTGATAAGCCGATTCTCTAGTCCAGTTGGACAGCCTTTTTTAACTATTTCTTTTACGTCTTGCATGGCTTGTTCTGCTAACGGGGTGTTGAAACATATTTCTTGAAAGTTGCTCAACTCGTCATCACTTAATAATTTATCCTTATCCAAATCGCAAAGACAAAAAATTCTGGCTAAAGCCAATTTGCATTCATCCCTGACAGTACCCGTTTGACTGCAATACAATGGGCCTGCCGGGTGTAAGACAGCTTTCTGCGCAAAAAAGAACATTTCACTGATATTTTTCAAGGCTTTAGCGGAACATTCAACACAAGTCTCAATTTCTGGGTAATCATTCATAATAGGCAGAACCTCATCCATTTTGGATTCATCCACCAAATCTAACTTATTGCCTACCAGAATTACGGGCATGGCGCGAGGAGAGTTTTGTCTTATTACTGGAAGCCACAACTGACATGCTTCTTTTAGTGTATCCATGTCGCTAAGGTCATAAACAAGGCATACTACATTGGCTCTTGCCAATTCATTGCAAAGCTCAGTCGAGTCTTGTTCAGAAGTTGAGAAATCAACGATGTGAGTTGGTACTTTCTCTGGTGTCACATCCGCGGGGATAGTAATTTCTTCTGCACGCGGAGGAACTTCTTCAGCGAACTCTTCGCTTACAAGAGACAAAATTAACGATGTCTTTCCAACTTTTGGCTCACCAAGGAGCAAAATACGTAGGTCTCGCCACATGACGTGTTTATTTAGCAATCATCCAACACGGCAGAAAAATTATGGGTACATCAACATTGAGTATTTCTACGGGTACCAGATCGGTTGTTTTCTTGCAAAATGACTCGTTACAGATCAACGCAGACTCGACCCAGCCAGACCAAACGTCCTGCTGTTATTCTGGCTAAACTGAAATGTTTAGAAGCGACTCCTCGGTTGTAACAAGTGGAGCGTAACTTTACCACCGAATCACCTACATTAAAAATCAGATAGAACAAATTATCAGTAAAAACAACTCTGGTGGCTTATATATCTTGTAGAACCATTTATATCGATTTCGGCAATACAGGCCTACGCTATTAGTATATATATCTATAATATTAGCCTAAATACTGGAGACATCGCCCTGCAAAAAAAATCAAGGGACACACGGCACACGTTGTGTGGGCCTGCGCACCAGTAAGTCATTTTTGTACCTTAAATTTCGCCCTGTTTTCGACGAATTCGTGAAATTTGTATTTATTATTTATTTCGCGCGTGATCAAAAAGTATGGTGAATCTAGGTTAAAAAAATACGCAAGCAATTAGACGCCGCCCATCGGCTCCACTATATTCTCCAATTTGGAGGTAGTAATTTTCATTTCAACCCGGCTTCATTCGTCGAATCTGCACTTATATCCAATGCTTCGACTTTTACGTTCCAACGTTCTTCAACATTCGCCCGTTCCGCGAAATGACAAATCTGAGTATTATGCAGAGAACGTGCGAAAGAGCTCGGCCTGCGATGAATACCGAAGGGGCGGGTTCATGGAACGAATTCATATAGCAACTCTACACCATTTTTACCAGATCAATAATGTTGGTTCAATATCTGGACAATATCCCTCGGTATAAGTTGATTTCTCCACCAAAATATCATCCGTCTGACCGTTCTCATCATTGTCAGTGCTTATCCTTGTAGGTTCGTTTGTATTGTTCTCGGCATCGTTCTTTGTAGGCTAACAGTGTAGTAGCATTTTTAGGGCAACGCGAACCTCAATAATAGCGCTACACAAGGCGCTACTGTTGTATCAGAGGCAATATCACACGTATATTCGTGCCACAGTATTCCTATCAAATAGGCACGCTGCAATTCAGGAGGTTCCTTATACCTACCAATTAGCACTAATTGATGATACCGTGGGGGCTGGTCTACGTGGGTAGACCTACGTCTTGGAATCGCCGACGCTCGCCATTAAATTCGACATAAACAAAAGCTGATTATAACGACAAACCGTGGAACTTTTCCTCCGCCTCAACTTTCGTTGTGGTGTTGAGCTCAACACTTTGATCAGCCGATCAGTCAATCGCTTCTCGCGGAGTTGCTTTACGACTTTGTTTTCGAGAACATGTTTCTGTCAAAAATTCAAATTAAATTTTATTATCTATGTATCGTATATTTGAAGTTGCAAATGCAAGACGGATTGTGTTGGAAATGTCATGATGTTGAATAAATGACAGAAAGCATGGGAATAATAGGCCTAATGTCGGCAATTTGTCAAAACCACTGCCATTTTTTCACGTCTTAATCGCATATTTATATTTATTCAAGCCATCATATTTTCATCACATCCTCTCCTTCCCTTTATGCTGTAGGGATACCTCAAAGAGTTGCCATTTGTTTGTACACTTCCCGCCGATCCGATAATTCCACGTATTGCATCTATCGTCGGTTGGAGAGGTTGGAACGACCTCCATTGGTGTACCTTCGTTATATGTAAGTCCGTTTAAGGCTTTTCTCCGGCAATTCAAGACATTTGGTCTTGATGTGGGGCGAGTAGTTCGTTTGGCACTGTTCTCACTGTCACCTGCAGAAAGATGAGTCCTTGTGCGTCATGAACTGTGCTGGTCTACTAGGCAACTAATACTGCTAACACGACTAAAAGTTTGAGACTTTCGGCCCTAACTTAATACGTTATTATCACAAAACAGTTAGAGATTTCAACAAAAGGGCAAAACCACCCAGCTATATAAGAGTAACGGCATTATTTAGCATTTGAATTTATAGCCTACATGCAGCAACTCTTTGGTGTAATCACAAAAATATCAAGCACTCGCTGACCTCCGTCACTGCCACGCTGTCCTCTTTTACAAGATTCGCTCAACAATTCTTGAATTAAATTGTTATAGTTTGCGATATCTTCTTTATCTTGATCAGTATCATATTGATCTATAATATTACAATTTGTGCGATTCGATTTGTTAGGGAATATGGGTTACGAATTCAGCCAGTGCGAAAGACTGTTACGTACAGCTATGGCTAGTTAAGAGCCTATTCCGCAGTACAGGCCTTGAGGTTTGAAGGATCTGTACTTTGAACCAATGCTGCTTGGAGTATCGCCACGAATATGCAACGACTTGACCGCGGAAGGACGTAGAACCACCTAGTCTAGATCTCGGAAGAAACTCAACATCTGCGAGGTAGCCGATGTGGCAAAACCACGCCTGTGTGCCGAACCGTCAATTTCGGGCACCAAGGGCGACTGTCAGGCGGCGAGAGAGTAGGCTACATTAGTTCGTTTCATCCGCCATGCGCGAGAGCGGGTATGCAACACGGTGAGCCGAATCATCAGGCACTGTAAACATGGCGTGACGAGAACAATAACAATCATCATACCGGTATTTTCTAATTTGATTTCCTCCGGACACCAAGTAGAATTCTCTAAATGTTGAAAATTCACTTCTCCGAAATCGACTGGCGTTTCATCGTTGCTCGCGGTCGATGAGTCAAGAAGATCTGCGATGTGTTCCGTGAGGTCTGTTATATCGGAGATGATCTTGACGGAGCCACGCTTTTCCCGTCGGTTATACTTTCGTTTCTTCCTGCATTCGCTCATAGTTCCAGCAGGGCTCATCATACCTGCCTATATATATCACCCACGTTACGAATTTATGATAGGCCTACATTAATTTGTGTGTTGATGAGGGCTGAGGTCAGAGGTCACCAACGAATATACGATATACGACTACCGACTACCCTCCCGGGAAATATTTGAAACTGATACCATGATATCATGCTGGTCTGCTACAAACAGTTTTCAGAGGAAAAATAATCTCGCCAATAGAATTTTACACTTCCGCCGTCATCGAGCCTATTTCGACCGCAAACTCCGTAATTTCGCTGCCAGCTAGACAACGATAAGCCACAGATGTTACCGTAAATATAGCGTGTCACGTCCCATGGTCTACTCAAGTACCTAGAGTAGGCCATGCACGTCCTCTCAACAATATATCAATCCAGGTATACCTCCTATTCACGTAAAATTTCACTTACCATAGGAGTTCCATCCCGTGATCGAGCGTGATACACTGTAAGAAGAACACACCGCCGTCAATCCTAATTCAAATTATTTAGCATCAGGCCTACAATTTCTCAGCAATAACTTACTCTTGGGCCTTCCTCGTCCGCGTTTAGTCGGAGTCAGCTTATTTTGAGGAAGATGTTGAATAAAGAATCCACCACCATCCACAAGTGAAAATGGAGAACTCGATAAGTCCGGCATCATAGGCAAGTGATAGTATACGGGCTGCATATTGACGATATTTCCAGACTGATTAGTCTTATCCATTGCATTGACATGCAGGTAGGAGGACTGCAAAACGAAAGAGTGTTCCACCTTTGCTCACATCAAATGTTCAAATACAACGCTGTTTGTCAATCTTAGTTATTGCATTTTTGTAATTATTACGTAACTATCATGGTTGATGGCTGGTCGTCAATTCCCGTCCAAGAGATTATCGCGCTCACGTCGGTAAACCCATAGGCCTACTCATAGCAAATTGGCCGGCCTTCTGTGAACGAAAGAGGGATTTGTGCTCGGCTCGCGGACGCCATTACACAACAAAGTCTATGACAGTGGCAGAGGAGAGATTGTGAACGGGGGCCGCTAATATCGTTTCCTCTTTTTTGCAAGGGCGATCCGAGAAATATTTTGACAACCCCAAAACTAAACGACGTCAAACTCCGCTGATTATTTATATTTCAGGATTTATGGCCCCACTGAGTCACCCTGCCACCTTGCATGCTCTTTCGTAATCGCAGCATCCATTTGGCCTCATTTCTTGTACCCGACCATGCAAATACCAGGCCCCTGCTGGAAACGAACTGAAGTAATAGGCCAACCGCGTTTTTTACACAGTCGTCACGGCGAACGGTGTTGGCCATATGCCATGACAAATGCCCTACCCACGCATGAATCTTCCTACTCAAAATGCCTGGCCGCCAGTAACGTCCAGCTTGCCGCCAGTAAGAGCCCAACTCCCGACGCGGAAGTAGTAAACGCGAGGTAGTACGCCATTGGTTGGAAAATGGATACACTGTACAGCAATCATCCTGTTTGTGCATCTACTGGTATACTCAACCTAAATTTCCACTTCTGTGTAAACTTACACAAAACACATTTAAATTAAAATTCATGACATGATGAGCTCAGTGGGTTGACGACAGCGTTACGAATGACTGCACCCAGCTGATTCAAGTTTACATTTGCTCACGTTTATAGTACGAGACTTCTGGAAACTAAAGGCGATCTAGGGAACAGTGTGTCCCGAGTCCTGACATAACTTGCGACAGTGTGGAGTACAAGCTAGGCTTAGACTTACGCTATGGTTTCACTGAAATAATCATGTTTAAATCGTTTAGGGATTACTAAAGACTTTGACACTAATATCACAAGAAAATGATCTATTGTCCAATTTTTCGGATATCCGGTTCAATAATCAAGCCATCACGAGAGACTCTCCTTGATTACTGTTCGTATTGCCTCATCGTAATAGCGTTGATTGGGACTGCAAGAATATGGATCGGAGGGTCAGGAATGACTCAAGGCTGTCCTCTATTTGAGAATGCCACAGGAATTGCTGGCATGGGATCTAACGCTGATTCAAATTCCTATATCCAACACGAATCTTCCATATCGGTATCTAACGATTTTGAACAACAACCGTCAATTACTGAGGGGTCAGCAATAGCAGGCAAAATAAATAGGCCTAAGGAAGACACCGTTGAAGAGCAAAATGCAAAGTGTGCAAAATATTACCAGTCTGTGTTTGCTTACATACTGCTGGTTGAATCGTCTGTACTGCTATTTTCAGGGTTGATTTGGACAAAGGTTCACACTTTCATTCTATACCTGAATGCATGCGATCTGCGATGCATGTTTATTTTTTGATTTTACAGTTGCCAAGGGTGTCACAATCTATCGATAAATTCTGCGAAGTGCTGGAAGCATGTCGTAATAGCAGTTGGTCAAAAAAAGCTTTGGGCATAATTAATAATGATCGAGGACCTACAGGAGATGTTTCACAATCGCTTTATTCAATAGTTAGCTCAGAATCGGTACCGGTACGTAGCAATCTAGACTTATTTGTGGCTCAACGAATGCAATAGATAAATCAAGTCAGTAGGCCTAATAAATATACTTCATGAAATTGATCAAAGATAAAAAAAATTGTTAAATATCATTTCTAGATAAATTAAAGCGCAACGCCCATCTATTTCATTCAGGCAACTCACAATGTCCGGTCATTTTTGGATCATTTATTTCGTTCCGATAATGACTACAAAGCAAAATCAAACGCAAGGCATCTGTACGAAAAAGTTGTAGTAAGTCAGCTTGATTAAAAAGAGATTCATTAAATTGATTTTGATATCGTTTCTTAGATATTCTGCGAACAGTATTCTCAATCGACGTCTGTATGGAGCACTTACATTATGAAATCTCTCGTGCAATTTTTATTATGGCTCATTATTTTTAATATTAATTTGGTTCTTTTTGTTCATCTCGAATTATATATTGTTTGTCCGGAAGAAGACTCGAAATCATGCAAACATGATATGTTTTTAAGGTAATATTGGATTTCTGAATAGGAATAAGACGTTGTTTATTTTCGTTTTCCATTGCTGTATCTCACTGCATTTATACAGACTCACTTGATACACGCACACACTATTAGTGCATATAAACCGGATTCTCTAAAATGAATTTACAGGATTTCAGCCTTGCTACTGGTATAGCAATATAAATTATAGTCTGCGATTCCACCGTCTGTCGCATACTATTTGAGATTGATTGAGAAATTGAGAAAATTGTTCAACATGTCAGTGATGTCACATAACTTGCATTAATAGCATCCTGTTTCTTCCAGAATTATCTGGTTCATGGCACAAACTGTGATACTGATCTATGCTGTCTTCATGTGCAAAACTGTAATGTGGATCAACGAAAAATCTGTCGTTAAACAAAGTTCGTGTTGTTGCTGCAGGTATGATCATTGATCATCTCTCTGGTTGATTCAAATTCATCAAACTTCAATATTTTTATATCATAATGAAGATTTGCCAGAAATTTAACATCCACCCGGATGAAGAAACGGAGCTCCGAAAGCTTGTAAATGTTATAATTCAAAATAAACCAAGGCTGGACGTTAAATCTGTGGTGAATCTTCTTGATTAAATCTCCACTATATTCTTTTTTATTTTTATGCATCAGGTTCTTCAGTAACTACAGGATATCTCATACAGATGGAAATGTAGGACAAAAGATGACTTGTAAGCCGTATAGGTATGTAGAGAAACATAGTGTACATGTACCCAGGGTAAATTAAGAGTGGGACTGCAACACAGGGTCTCACTTTATTGGGAACTCCACTGCATGTGTGGCTACCCAGTCACTGTTTTGTCCATCGTATGTTCAGATATCAATAACTGCATATTAATGGTTCTTTGCCTAATAGTGACTCTCTTTCTCTCTCTCTTAGATATTATATAGAAGATTCACCACAGATTTAACATCCAGCCTTGGTTTATTGAGAATTATGAAGTTGAATCTGTGGTAAATCTTCTCTTAATCGTCCGCCATCACCTCTACTATATTATCTCTTTTCTGATGCAGGTTTGCTGACAACCCTCCTGTTTACAACGATGCAGCA
The DNA here is from genome assembly GCA_030412335.1 of Botrylloides violaceus. Classification (NCBI taxonomy): domain Eukaryota; kingdom Metazoa; phylum Chordata; class Ascidiacea; order Stolidobranchia; family Styelidae; genus Botrylloides; species Botrylloides violaceus. The sequence continues at coordinate 5,807 of JASFYC010000541.1, read as the reverse complement.
TTGATGTTACATCTACTGGAAGAAGCGCATCCACAATGCATTCCGCCTTTTGTGATATTCATGTTTCCAGAATGGAAGGAAAAGTTGACATCCTTTTCAACCCCTGGTATGCAATGTGCATAGTACGTAGCTATAATCACGAGCCATGATTTGATTATTTTTGATCCCTATTTATAATTCTGTAAACTACCATAATGCCTATTCCGTTTCTTATTCTGTTTATAGCGTATGACACAGCATCGCTTTCCACGATACAAATGATCTCACGAACGCCTTCAGTGACAGTTAGCATCATTGACGTCACTACACCAAACGACAAGCAAAGAAAACGCAATCCGTCCGGCAAAAGGAAGGCACAAGTCAAATTCTCTGTCACTGAAGATGCAGAATTACCTCCTGCCAACATCGACAACGAGCTCTCTCAAAACAAAGTCATAGACACGAACTCGATTAGTACTACAAGGCCAAAAGAATTTGTACAGCAACCGTCTGCCAAATTGCATTTTGTACGAGAAAATTCGAAGTTATTGCCTGAATCAAGTTCGTCGGAAAATATCGAATGTGCCGGGTCGCAAAAAGAGGAATCAAATAACGAAAGTGATACATCGGAAACAAGGCTGATAATAAACGGTGTTTGAGCCACTGCAGTCGATACAATGTTATACAACAGCGATTCTCAAGGATAGACGGCGGTCCGCATACCGGTTTTTTGACCGATATTGATTTGTTGGCGGCCAATATCGATGATATTGTCTTTTGGTCGATATCTGATATCGACCACAGCCCTGCGCCCGATACTGATCACCAAGCATAGGAGAACAGATACCATTTTTAAAGTCTTTGGTTTGACTCGGCCGAGAATCTAACCAGTCTGGCCAGTCAAACCACTGGCTAACTGTGCAGCCTATTGTCGAAATCATAACCAAAATGTAAAAATGGCAGTAGCCTAGTTAGTATGGTATTTGTATGTCCTCTGTCTACCAAAATGGTACCAGCAACCCAATGGAGGCTCTAAACTTTATTGAAGATGTTACATTTACCAAAAATCTCAATTTTTGTCATAATAACACTAAACCAAAGCCATGATATATAAAAATATGAAAAAATTCTGAATGCTAAGAATCACATGAGCATGACATGCTAAGCACAGCATACAGGAACAGGATGACCGTTCATATGCCGTTATCAACATGGCACAAGCCTGAAGATACTGTCATATCACCCAATCCAAATTAGACATCATCTATCAGCAATATCAGGTAGTTTAGACACAGTCACTGTATCACCACAGTATTCACCTATATTCTATTTACATCAAAACAAGCTAGGACGTGCCAGAAGCCCTCTCTCATTCAACCAAATTCCACATATTTATGCCACGCGGACGCTCAAAACTCACCAGCCTGTTCAAAGTCAGGCAAATTTAGAGGCATGCAATCAGTAGGCTCGGAGGCACAAAATTCCCCATCCACGGCTCGTGCAATGGTCAGGCAAATTTTGAGGTATGTAATAGGTAGGGCCATGGCCTAGTAGTAGTTAACCCCGGTAGGACATATGAAGACCCTTAGTTGACATCAAGACTTCATCATATTGCATAAGTCTCTTTCGTCTAGTATGCATAGTTTAAAAAATCAGTATCTTGATTAATTAATTAATAATCTGATTAACTGAAACATGCCGTCTTTAATAAAAAGACCCATCAATTAAATGGGCTTGGATATAATTGTTTATAGTTAATTAGTAGCATTATATCAATTCTGGAGTGGGTTGAAAAATGTCAATATAGGCAATAAACTACTCAGCACATAATATTAATTAAAGCCGGCATTCGATAATTGGATGAACGTAGATGCACCAGTTTGATTCCGAGACTCGAGTCAACGAGACCGGAAATTCAATTTTAAAATTCGATTCTCGAATCGAGTCACCAAGGCCTCCAGTTTCGAGTCTTTAAATTCTTCAAAATTTAGGGTCATGTATCGAGTCATTTTTGAGAAGAAAAAAAACGGTAGCAAGCCCCAACTGGCCAATTACAATGGTACAATCTGAAGTGGGCCATAAAATCGCAGAAGTGTCGAAGAACACAGCCAAAGACGCTTGCCTAGTAACGCAATAGCCCAATTCATGCCGGCCACATGTGCAAACAAGTGAAGAATTGGTGTGAAAGCTTCGAGTACTAAGATATAAAACATATGTCAAACTAACGAGCCATAGCTACCAGTAAAACACAATCACACGCGCTTAAAATAGAAAACTTTTATACGTAGATATCCATGTCATTGGAGCAACCCATTCATGAAGTTGTGACGTCATCTCATGTAATTCAGGAGACTGGTCGTTGACGCGAGCCGCCAGGCTTCCAGGACGATAGTGTGTACTAACGTCAAGCCTAAATATCGCTCCTTTGAAGTCAGGTGAGACAACAAACGTGAGCGAAAATTCCAACTTTGGATGTCTGTATCCACCAGTGTATAAGATGTAGTAGCATTCTAACCAAAATAAGATATAACAATCATGGCACCCCCTGCCACGATTTTCGCTGCATATTAGGGATGGTGCGAACCAGTGATGTGGAAGCAGACTTTTTTGACACCACAATTTGTTTAAATTCTCTACGTCATGATGAAATTGCGACATCATGATATGATATTAACGTCTGACCACAAATAGCTCTGCAGACATGAAACTGTTAAAACCATAGCACTGTTCTACGCGAACAATGTCCACCTCGTGGCAAATTAAACCAGAATGTCTCATTTCAAAAACTTACCAGATGCACAAGCCTGGCTGTCTCTCCCCTTCGGAATGCCGTCAAGCGACCAATCAATGAGTGATCCATTTACGGCCGGCAACAGTACCATAGTCATATGTGGTGGACCAAGGATGGAAATCGAATATGTAACAATATGCCCTGAAATACAAGAGAAAGAGAGAGATTAACGGCATCCATTAACCAGGAGAAGCCTACCATAAATAACTGTACATATTCTACTTACGTCCATTACGAACTACAGGCGAAGACTTCTCTGTGTTGATTTCAAACGGATATAGATCAGTAGTAGCGGAGGCAGGAGGTGGACGAGCGGGTACATACTGCACTTTTCCCACTAGCGTCATCACAGGTAACGAAACAGGCATTTCACAGTAAGGATCTAAAACAGAAATAGAAAATAAATCTTTGGATATAATTCAAGCTTTCACTCCCTACCGTTCAATTTTTGAGTCTTTGTCATGACAACGGCCGCGATTCGAATCTAACCTTTTGGATTTGGCAGCTGCCAGTGCCTTGACCATTGTGCTATCAACTGAATAAATACTACTCAATACCTCCGCAAGTGAAAACGGGTGATTCCTTGACAGCATCGGATCCATAATGAAACAAATTGCCAGTGTAGTCAAGATGTGATACAAGTATTCCTGAATCGCTTACTTCCAATTTTCTATCAAGGTTGTAAAATTCACGGTGAGTGTGCTGCAACGCAAGATTTCTGACGTTATTTATTGGAGTCTGTTCTTTCCATAAGGTGAGCAAGCAATAAACTTTGGTATTTATCAGTCTGGGTTCACAAAGCAAATATCAATATGAATAAATTGCTGGTCTTGGGAATTATCAGCGGAATGGTACGATAAGGGCTTATTAAGTCTGATGTAGGACTGAGGCACATTCTACCGCCTGCGCCTGATGCCTGCCGATGCAATCAGTCAAAAAGCCAAACGTTAGGGATATACCGAATCGTCAATTTTGGATTTAAATATTTGGCCTCAGCTTTCAGATTTGGCCGAATCAAACGTTGATCGATATTGTGGTCAGATTATAGATTTTGCGTGAAAGATATACCCCATTTCATTGTTTTTTGAAGCAACTAGTCACGCGATGTGATTATTCTGTTACTATTTTAGATATTGTAAAGAAGATCACCCACCACAGCCTTAGTTTATTGAGAATTAGAATAAATAAACTAAGGCTGGACGATAAATCTGTGGTGATCTTCTTTACAATATCTATTGATCGTCCGCCATCGGCTCCACTACACTCTTAAATATTTTAGTGCTAACATGGCTCGGTAATCAGTTTCTTAGAAAAGTGCAACGGGCGTGAGGTCAAGAAAGATATCCCTCCGTAAAAGTTATTGATTCAATCACAAAGAACTGTGCTGCAATATACTGACAGCACACGATTTTATTGAAATTTTTTCATGGGTGATAGCTAATTCGGTATTCGGCCCAATCAGATGAAATCTTTGGCTGATGCAGAATATTTGGCATTTTCCAAAATTTTGCCAACCGAATGCTTGCTACAACGGTAGTTTTCATTAAAAAAAAAAAAATTCAAACCTTAATACCAGCTCTGTCTAATCATATACCTGTGCAATGAACCTTTTGTTGGCTGGACTGATATGGTCATTATCAAATGGAAATCCGTGATCAGTGAAGGCCACAGTGACAGAAAATATCAATAGTGCAGTCATGATAGCATAAACCCTAAAAAAATCAGCAATCATATTATCACCACAGTTCCCATTGTTAACTTTCCACTCACCATTTCACCGAGTCCATGAGGTAAGTAGTGCAAAGTACGTAAGAAAAGCATGGTAGAATACACAGCCCGACAACAAAACAGATGATTACATCAGGTGGTGGTTCGCTTCCCGTCCGACCGGACAACGTAACAAAGAATTCACCCAATACCAACAACTTGCTAATATGCAGAGAAGTTGGTATAGCTAATAATCCAAGGTATAGAAAAACTCTGTTGAGACCTGGTGCATCTAGGATATTAAGAGTTTGATTAAAGAGGCAACTCGTCGATATGATAATGATGGCTTGAATGAAAGATGAAAGTGTATAATTTTGTTCAAACAATAGTCAGTTCCCACCGAAATCAATGGTATTAGTGAGAGACCCATTGCGGTTTGGACTCGCTTCGCTGGTTCTGGCACAGAGCTCAAGTTTTCCAGAGATTTCGTACAAAAGAGTGTAGAGTTGGACAGACTGTGCATGGGGCACAAGTCATCCTGCATACATTTACCAACATTTATGATGACTGTAAAACCGTGTTCGCTGAAAATCAGTAGCTCATGTTGTAAATTATTTGCTCATCTACTGTAAATAAATGCATTAATTACTAAAATACTAATTAATTATATACCGTACTAATTATGCCTGTCCTTTGCTTATAATTATGGACATATTAAAAACGATAAATACGACCTACGGGTATGGCATTTTCTAAAACAACCCTATGCAATAGTAAACTAATAGTATAAAATATAATGGTAAATAAAATATTATATAAAAAAACTCACTGGAGTGATTAGAAAACGCGTCCTTTCCGAAATATCCTCTCCCCAAAATGACAAAAAGAGTCGGTATGGTAAAAAAATGAGACGATCCAATATTTCGAGTTACAAAGATCAACGCTGACCAAATTACGAGAGCCGCGTCGAAAAAGAGAGATTCTAAAACGCGACAGTCTGTTTTCTGTAACAAATATATCTCATTGCTATCAAAATTTCCACGATTCTTGACTGAGTCACACTTAAGTAAAAGATAACTACTAGCCCAAGTATTAACTATTTGGGCTGACGATCGATTAGCCGGGTGGTAATATGGTCCACCATTTGATCGGATCATCTTGGGTTCCATTTCCAACTGAGACAAACTAAAGAATTTAAAATTGGCATCTGTTTCTGCCCTGCTTGGCAGTCATTATCAGGGGAGTGGGAAAAGATGCGGTTGTGATAGTGATTGGAGCTATATAGTATACACAGGAAATATTGATACAGTGTGGACATGTGCTATAAATG